>CM064965.1:4256195-4434195 GCA_032847665.1 Solanum chilense
GGAAGTTGACTCTAATATATGAAACACAATGAGTGATCTGATTCTATGTTGCTCGGCTCTTCAAAGTAGTTTAGGGTGCGTGTCAGATTCTCTAAAAGTAGTGTATTTTTGAAGAACTCGACATGGGTGTGGCAGCGTAAGTCATGAAGAGTTCGCACAACTTAGGTCTGATTCATCATGATGCTTTCAGTGGTCCAACATGATAGAAGTAGTGATCATTTGTTATGGAAATTAGAGAGTTTGTTACAACAACATATTCATTGCGATCCCCACGAGTCTGGGGAGGATAGAGTGTACGCATACCTTAGCTCTTACCTCTTGGTAGGTAATAGAGAGGTTGTTTCTGATATAATTTTGTAGGGAAGACGGAGAGTTTATTGTTCTAGTGTAAAACATACTTAACACTCAATGCTTCTTGGGGGAACCTTGTGACTGCTGAAATACAAAACAATTAAGATTATTTGTCCTGTGTCCCTTTTTACAATAGTGGTGATGATTTTTATTGCACAATACTGCTAGATGAGATTTAACAATAATGTTATTGAATGACTTCCACAAAGAAAATTAGATTATGAGACTTTTGTGTTACGGATTCGGCGGGTACAATCTCAACTATCACTTCCAGATAGTACTACTTATAGTCTTATACTGTTGCTTAAAGCATAGTCTTTTCTGGTTATGGTATTTTCATGAATGTATTATCTTCATCTTTTCTATATGACTCTTGTTTTCCAGATTCACCCTGTACTTATGCTTATTGGCTTCATTATTCTCGGGGGAGAAGGTAATCGAGATGTTTATAGACATCTTTCGCTTTATTTCCTTTTTTTTCTCTTTATTATGGCATTTGATTATTAATGCCTTGTCAATCCAAAATTTTACAGCCATCATAAGTTACAAATCTTTCCCCCTGGAGAAGCAGGTGAAGAAAAAAATACATCTAGTTTTACATGCTATCGCGCTCATACTTGGTATAATTGGAATCTATACCGCATTCAAGAACCACAACGAAAGCAACATCCCCAATATGTACAGTTTACATTCCTGGATTGGAATAGGAGTTATTACTCTTTATGGCATTCAGGTAAATACCCCGTTATGACTCCTTTTATCTAATTGAAGAGTGAAGGAATAGTAGTTTGACGCTCGTAAATTGTCTTGAGATGAAGTTCCAAGTAGGTTCTTTCATGTGCTTCTGATCCAAACGGTGTTACATCTTGGTCGGACTTTTCATAATTATTCCTGTTCAATTATGTTTCTTGATAAATCATACACAAATAAATGATACTGTAGCTCATGTTTACGACGAGGAAACACAGTACTTAGATGCCAACCTTCAAAACTTTGTGTCAGAGCGCACGTCTAAGGCACTTTCATGGCGAGCACAATGTTCATTTCTTCTTGCTTGGATCTCCTGGTTTATCCTATTTAATCATTTATTAATCTTAATGTACCCAAATAGGGAACAAGTTATCAAAATATACTAAAACTTGCGAAAAGACTTAGCGTATTCATAGGGGAAACTTAACCAGTCTTTATCAGTTTCAATACATATTTTGATGATCACGAGTTGATTCTCATTACTCGTTGACATATCATTTGCAGTGGATTTATGGATTTGTGGTGTTCTTCTACCCTGGAGGTAGTTCTGAAATCAGACGCGATTCACTTCCTTGGCATGTGCTTTTGGGAATGTTTATATATGTCGCGGCTGTTGGCAATGCGTGTTTAGGATTCCTTGAGAAGCTCACATTCCTGGAAGTCAACGGTTTGGCTAAATATGGTTCCGAGGCCTTCCTAGTTAACTTTACTGCCATTGCTACCGTTCTGTACGGTGTCTTTGTGTTTCTGACCATTCTTTCTCAGGGTCCCAGTGCAGATGATCACAGTTACTCTGCCATTGCTTGAGTTCAGGTAAGCTATTATTGCATATCGTGTTCTATTGAGAATGTGAACAAGCATAGATCTAGCTATCCTCCGTACTTTGATCATCTTGTTTTAATATATTCGATCATATATACCTATTTGTATAGTGAAGTAAGACTCAGTTCTTACTACTATTGTATTCATGATGAGCACAATCTTGATGTTTTTTTATATATATATATAGTACATGAAAGCAAATATTCATGTATAGATGATTGTTGTGGGAGGCCATGAAAACTTTGAATACTTCTTTGTTATTCAAATTTATTTTCTTGATTGTCTGGATGAATGGATTATTTTAACTATCTGTTTGTTTGAATTGTTGTGATCTTGGGCGGAGCCAATGAAAATTTTTCTTTTCTACGTATATATATAGTAAATGTCGAACCTTCTTTAGCTAGTTAGTACGTTGACTTCTTTAAACTCTGAACCCTTTTAATGAAAATTCTGACACTGCCTTATTTCAATATAGCTACTAGCTGATGTGAAGTTATATTAAAACTGACACCAAAAATATCTTTTTCTTCTATTATAACCAAAAATATTGTGCATCCCATTATTTTCTACTTACAAAACTTTTTTTTTTTAAGTTAATTTTCAATTGACAAAATGTTGGCTGCAAAAAAAAGCTAATATTTGAGAGCTAGTCAATATTTTTCTTTTTAACAAATAAATAATCTAATTTCGTCATTCAATTTAAAAGATAAAATATAAAAGTTTCGAATCATCATATGGTCAAAGTTATTAGATAGTTTCTAAATTTTGAGATGAAAATATTGGATCCTTAAATTACGGTTAATTACAAATATTCGTGATCAAGTATTTTTCATAAGATTTTCGAAGGGAAATTTCTAGATAAAAAACAAATGCAGGACAAGTTGTTCTATTGAATAGTTTTAAAATGAGAAATTTTCATTAGATTTTATATATATATATATATATATATATCGAAATAAATTATTAGAAGTTTCTAACAATATAATATTACCATTTCTTTTTCCTAACCATATAGTATTACCATTTTTTTTAACATATAGAATTATATCTTTTGATTTTTCATTCGATGTTCATATCAGAATTTCAACTAAATTTAAATTTTGCACGATACAATTAATTTTTTTTCTTCATATTTAAAACTTAAATTCGAGAGGTTCAGTCACACCAAGGACCCAGCAGGAAGGTCAAATTGCATATTAAATGATCCAAAATATGATTGTGATATAATCAATCATATCCTTTTACCCTTATAAGGTTCGAAATGTCAAAAATGACTGAAAGTTTTAAGTTCATCTTAAAAAAATCTTGTTTAAAAAAATTATAAAGAATTTATAAAAGATTTGTGTTGTATTCGTAAGAATAAAGGAGTTCTTTTAAGAATAAAGATTTGTATAGTAAGAAAACGTTTTGTAAAAAGTAATTGAGTGGACACAAATAAAAAATTATAAATAAATAATTGTGATGGAATGAAATAATATTTTTCACATTTACAGAGATCGAATTTGAGAATTAAATTTCATTTGTTAAAGAGTATTAATATCCTATACAACTTAAAATTAAATTGATCGAATCTCATATTATTACGAGCTTTTAAAAGGCTATAGCCAATATAAGTTGTAAAGTCTTGTTTTGAAGACTCCACGCTGTTATATATGTACCACTGGTTCCACCATTATACACAACTTTAATTAATTAAAACCAACTAACAATCCTTTTCTTAAAATAAATTACGAGACACATCATCGCGAATGTTCTTTTAGTTATATATTTATTTATATAGAATATTGGTGAAGTGTAGAATTATAAAATTAAGTCTTTATATATCGAGTTATTATTTAGTAGAGTCGTGTGCTTTTAATAAATAATCGATAGTCATGATAGTGAGAACAAAGGATCCATTTAATTGGCCAGCAAAGAAACAACAATCAATCTACCTGTATAGGAAAAATAGAGAATAGGTTTTGCCAACTCACAATTTATTTACTTTTACAATTAATATCGATATTATAGTTTGATTAAATTTAAATTTGCGATAATTATCATATATGTGTCAAAAAGTCAAGCAAAAATGATAAAAATCAGTCATATGTTTCTAACGTTAATCATATGTACTTAAACTTCAATTGAAGTATCTAAAATTATTTCGAAATGAATAAACTTAAAAAGTTTTACTGCAAATAATGTTTCCAAATTTTAAATGGTTGCGTTAAATTGATTAAAAAGTTGGGTCATAGTCTATTTAATTTTTTTAGTTAATTCAAGATTGGTGGATTAATTTTTATGAAAGACTGAATCATAATCCAAACAGAATTTTTAGAAGAGTCTGAATCCTAAAGGGTAAAAAATGTTAATAAAAATTTCAAAACGGTATATGAAATTTTTTTTTAACCAAAAGGGTAATCGCTCACGAAGTAGCAATTTTGTCCACTAGAAAAAGCAAAATCGCTGCTATAGCAGCGATTTGTTAAATTTGATAAAATAAAATTAAAATAAAATCGCTACTTCAAAATAAATTTTTTAAAAAAATATTTTTTTAATCTGTAAGTTAATTTTTTTTAATTAATATTTTTTGCTTCTTTTTTTTTTTATAAAAAAGTTTAAATCATTTTTTTTTAAATTTTTTTAAATCAAATAGCTGCCAAGGCAGTGATTTTTAATTAAATTTTTTTATTAATTTTTTAAAATCAAATCACTGTCAAGGCAGCGATTTTAAATCAAATTTTTTTTAGTGATTTGATTTTTAAAAATAAATAAAAAATTTAATTGAAAATCGTTGTCTTGGCAGCAATTTAATTTTAAAAAATAATTTATTTTTTTTCTTTAAACTTTTTTTTAAAAAAAAGAAGCAAAAAATAAAAAATAAAAAAATTTAAACTTAAGTCGATTTGGTTAAAAAAAATAATTCATATAACATTTTGAAATTTTTGTTAACATTTTTCATCCTTTAAGCTCCGGACGCACTTTTAGAATCATTTTATTATCTATTTATTCTTTAACAATTCAATAATTACCCATTTTTCATTGATTAATTCGTCTATTTATTCTTTAACAATTCAATAATTACCCATTTTTCATTGATTAATTCGATAACTCTGAAAATCCGATCTCAATATTACAAAATGAGACTAACAAACCCTTTTTCTTATATTTTACCATGTTTTATATTTGACTAATAATTAAACTCAATTTTTTTTATCTTTTGCTTTAATAAGTTTTTTTATAGGTCAACTTTGAGCCACATAGACTGTCCAAATTGAGCCATTTTTTTTGAATGAGTTAATTGTAATTATTCATAAATTGACTTGCCAATAAATATATCTCCAGCTCATTTCGTCCAAAAATTAAAGACTATTATTTTATTAGCTCTAAATGTTGTTAATTGTAAATTACCGTATCATTAACGTAATAATTGAGGCCTTAATTATTTTTATTTTTTTTGGCATTCTCATTAATTTAATGTCGGCAAGGGACCTCCATCTTGTATTTAAAATAAATATATATGAGTATCTAGTTTGATTCTTAATTATTTGAGTGCTTTATTAAAGTGACAAATAATGGTTATGAACATCCCTTTAATACGCACTAATCTAAATGGTAAAGTATACAAGATTAATTCCCATCGAAAATTATGACAAAACTATGTTGGTAGTTGGATATTCCACTCGAACAAATTTTACTTGTAGTAAATTGACTTTCAAAGTTGAGTTAATACATATGTCCCTCGCCCAATCAACCACTTGAACAGATCTCATTTGTCGTAAATTGACTTTCAACACTGAGTTACACATATGCCCCTCAACTCCCTCTCATCTTGCTCGTCACCCTCATATCTCGCTCGTGTATCTGTTATTCCAGATACATGTATGTCTCTAGTGTGATTCACATGTATAAGACAAATCTTGCCTGGCTCCCTTCTGTTCTCAGTCACTTCTCTTCCTATTTCAAAATTCAGTGTATCTAGTATCAACAAAACATGTATCTAGATGTATCTGAGTTAGAATTTAATATAAAATTAGTGAGATAAAATGTAATTATTATTTTGAACTATAGAAAGAAATAAAAAAAATGTTTGTGTAATTAGGTGGTTTCTCTTGGTGCATACATTTGGAATAGTGAAGCCTTGTTTGGTTGGTGAGTTTGAGAGTGTATACATTCTTGTGGCAATCAATTAATAGACCCATGTGGAAGAAGTCGTGCTTAACACTTTCTTTCAACCAACTCCTTCACTTGTTATAATTTTTAACGCCAAAAATAACTACTAGCACAGGCTATTAGAGGCCCTACCATGACAATATTTGATATCTATCTAATTATCTTTTGAATATTTTGCGTATCTTACTAATGTATATCATCTTCAAACCTTCATTTAGACTTTTTCTTTTCTCTTTCTATTATCTGTCCTATTTTGCTTATTAATTTTGGACTTAAAACACTTTGGACATTCGACCAAGATTTTTTTTTCTAGATTTTATAATGGAAAAAATAAAAATTATTCTTCGATAGGATCAGAAAGCAAATTTTAATCTCCAAATAAAATGTAAAAAAAAGGTTTCGAAGACTATATTGCATATTAGCACTTTTTGAAACCTTTTCTTTTTTCTTTCGGTAAGTAAAAGAGTTTTATTCACTAAAGAGTACCAGGTTAATCATTGTTTTTAATTAATTACCTACTACCAGGGACGGAGCTAGCATAGAGCTAGGCTCTTCCACGAAAAATATTACTATTTATACATAGTTAACATTATTTTTTATGTTTATATAGTAGATGTCGAACCCTCTTTAGTGATTTGCTTCTTCAGATTTTGAACCTATTATTAAAAATCTTAGCTCCGCCACTGTCTATTACCATAATTATCATGAATATTTATGTATAATTAAATTATAAATTACCTAACTATATAAAATCTCTAATTATATTTGTTTGGGCATATACTTTCGATATTTTCAGATGAAACGGTCATGGGAAGATAAAATTAACGTTGGATCTAAGGACCACATAATTTTTGGCAAGTATATCAAAAGTAACATGATGTTTAAAGAGAATTATTTTGTTCCAAATTACTTTAGTCCAACGGCTCTGTCATCATCACTCCATCTGTTCCATATTTGTTTATCACTTAAAGTTATATAAAAAAATCATAAATAAAAATAATTTTACTAATACATTACTTAACTTCTTTTTTTTTGGAAATTTTATAAACAAATATGAATATTTTTAAAAAGAATTAATTGCAAGGATAATATAGAAAAATTTTAATGAATGTTTTCTTGATTTACTAAGAAAAATAATTAATATGAGATAATTATTTTTAGTATAATTCAATTAATATGAGACGAAAGAAATACCATAATGTAGCTAAATTAGTGAGAGAGGTATTGCCACATATAAGGTTGTTCCTCAATTGATTAAAAATCTCGATTTCAACATCTAAATATTGAAAAAATTGAAAAGGAGCACTTCCCTTAAATTGATTCATATCAGTGAAATTTTAATATGAATATTGAACATCAAATAAAAAAAAGGAAAAATGACAAATATACTTTCGAACTGGCATAATGTTATGTAAATATCTTTCGTCATACTCTTAGGACATTGATGGCCTTTCTGTTAAAAAACTAGAGCATATACGCCCTTTTACTCTAACACATGACTGAATATGAACAAGTGACATAATCTTATATGTCGATTTAATATTTAATAAAATACCGCATTGGTGAATGAAAAATGACACGTATATGTTCTTATGTTATAAAGAATATATATTCTCTAGTTTTGAAACGACAGGACATCAATGTTTCAAAAATATAACGGAGGATATATGTCAGTAATGGCAAGTGACAGCTCACCATTGGCCAATGAGTTCCCCCTTTTGCAAGAGTGTACAAATTGATAAGCCAGCTAAGCCAAAATAGTCCCTCTTTCTCTCTTGTTTTCTATGGTCCAATTTATATATAGTATGTCCAATCAATTAGGGTGACAGTTACCTTCCTCCAACTACTGAAATATCTTTTTTTTTTCAAGAATTCTCTGTTTTCTTGATTCTGTTTGTAGCCATGGCAGAATTGGAAGCTAAGAAAGTAGAAATTGTGGACCCTGCACCCCCTGCCCCTGCACAAGAACCTGTTGAAGCTCCTAAAGAAGTGGTGGCTGATGAGAAAGCCATAGTTGAACCAGCTCCGCCTCCTCCTGCAGAAGAAAAAGAAAAACCCGATGACTCGAAAGCACTAGTTGTTGTCGAAACTAGTATAATCTCTCACCTTTATATGTTTATGCCTTTTTTTTTAATATATGTTTTCGGCGGAATTTTATGTTTACTATGAAGAGAATTGTCCTGATTAATTTTAATTTTAATTTTTTGAAAATTGGGGGAGGAGAAGGGGATTATAAGATGTGGAATCGAACGATCACCAATTAGAACAAGTGAGCTATTTAAGAAATTAATTTTATTTTTTTGTTGAAGTAATAGATATCTTGAAGGAAAAAAGAAAAAGAAAATTGGGAAAAGATTAATTTTATATTTGTGAAAATTTTGCTTTGATTAATTCATGTGTTAAAGTTCAAAATTTTGATCAATTTGATTACTTTTGTTGTCCTTAGCTTAGACTGTGTTGTCAAATTTTAATGGTCTCCCTTGCTACTTTTATTATTGACAGAAGCAGAAGAAGCTGCTGATGAGAAAAAAGAGGGATCTATTGATAGAGGTAATTAGGATTGTTCTATTTCTTTTGGTTGTTTTTGTTTTCATTCACTGCTTATGAATATGTTTAATTTTGATGTATAATCCTCAGATGCTGTGCTTGCACGCGTTGCAACTGAGAAGAGGCTGTCACTCATCAAAGCATGGGAAGAAAGTGAGAAATCAAAAGCCGAAAACAAGTATGTATCTGTTGATTTCACATACATGTCGTCTATTGATGATGCGGTATGAGGACTAATAATATACATGAATTGGTTTAGCTTGTTGACTGCTATTCAAAATCAAACAACAAACAATTAAAAAGATGTTTCGGTATAGTAGCAATTTGAGATTACAAGTCTTGCTCAGAATTAAAATCTTGTTGATTACTCTTCAGAGACATTTGCTTCACTTGGTCATTTCATTTGCACACATTTGATCATTCCCTTTTGCCCTGAACTTGAGAGAGAGTAATTAAAATTTTCTAAATACGACGAGTTACTAAACGACAGTATGTGCCAATTGCCAATTGTTGTGACAATGTGTTCATTTTGCTTCAGTAACAATCTTCTTTTGTCGTTTTGAGATGATTATATATTTTTTCATTTCCGTTTATTTGTTGCAAAATTTGCATAAATATATGGAGTATGAGTTGTGTGCTGCTAGTATTGTTTCTTGTAACTGCTATTATCTATCCCATGGACCTGTTCATTGAGAAAGCCTTGCAGCCAATTTAAGGATCTGTGTATACCTTCTCTGTCATTTTCATTGTACTCCTAAAAGTAACGGGCAATAGTTACATTTTTACTCAAACTATAGCGAAACATTGCCTTAGTTTACGAAAGTGTTATGTATTACTGATCGTGGTAACTTAAATCTGTTGATAGGGCTCAGAAGAAGGTGTCTGCAATTGGTGCATGGGAGAACAGCAAGAAAGCAAACCTAGAGGCTGAGCTCAAAAAGATGGAGGTGAGTGGCCATCCTTCAATTTTGCGATATAGTCAGTTGTATGACATACATTATTTGATTGTCATTTTGATGATAAAGATCAATGCTTTTGTTGATTTTACTACTCATCTCGATAACAACATAAGGACATCCGTTCTCTAATATTTGAGATGGTTTCGTTTGTGAACTTCTTGTATTCTGAACTAACTTCCCATTTTATTAATCTTTCGTATCTTGTTGTGAGCAGGAACAGTTGGAGAAAAAGAAGGCAATATATACTGAGAAAATGAAAAACAAAATTGCTCTACTCCACAAGGAAGCAGAAGAAAAGAGAGCGATGATTGAAGCTAAACGTGGAGAAGATCTTCTCAAGGCAGAGGAGCTTGCAGCAAAATACCGCGCCACTGGAACTGCTCCAAAGAAAATCCTTGGAATATTTTGAAGCAGCAAGTACCAGGTCTGCATCGATACTGATTGGGAGTTGCATTTTGTAAAGTTTGTGCAATTGGATTTTTTCTTCGTGTTAGATTACATTTGTGTGATTATATATTTTAGAACCATTTATTGTTTATTGTTACGTGTGCATAGTAATGTATTTCCAGTGTATATAGCATCTGGACAAAATTAACTTTGTGGGATTGTTATGGAAAAAAAAATGTTGAAGGAAATCTTCATGTTAGTACACTACTCTTGCTGAAAGACGAAAGCCTCTTTTTTTAGTAAGACAGCTGAGGCTGTCATCGCGGTGCCAATTACTACAGAAACTTGCCACTGCAGTAATCATGTTGAAATAAGGCAAGTAATGCTGCAGTGTTGTGTGACTCAATCAAGTCCGAGCCTTCCAAGGTCTCGATTACTAGGATCAACTTATTACGAGTCCTACTTGTTTCTCCTGTACATGTTTCTAGTCCTCCATAGACTTAAAAGGAATGAGGGAGGTCTTGTTAGTTTAAACTAGTGCACCAGATCTTATAAAGAAGTTGAGTGCTTAACAATTACAGGTACACGCCACGATTTCCTCTTCCTCATAGATGGTCATATTTTCTATCAACTCTTTACCTTTATGGTTAGGATTGCAGACTCTATGACACTTGATAATCTGTTATGACGGATTGGAATAACTAAGTTAGTACTTTGCTTCAATTTATAGACTACACAAAGAGTCATTTGTTTTGATGATCATGTCAAAACAGCCAAAAAAACAAGAACAAAGGAGGAGGTATATGCAGAAAGTAGTGACAGAAACCAAACCTTTAGTGGATTAAGAATATAAAGAGAATCCTGGAATAGCTTAGAATAGCTGCAATGCAATTTGTCTCGAGACGTATAAGATATAGTTCAAATTAACTTAATAGTTTCAAACTCTATACAACTATATGTTCAATATTCTGGGCATAGTAATGTCCTTGATCCAAGCAAACTCGAGGAAACTTTTCCAATGATCCTCGTTGATCCAACTAAGACTTCATGTATACGAGAACTTGTTAACTATCCTGAGCTAGCTTGGAGGAAGTTGAATCCATATAAAAGTCTTTTGACATATATAAAAGTTGTTGAATCCTCAACGCGAGATCACATACTTAAATTCCTGGTATGAAAATCCTGGCTCCACCACTTATCCCGAGGGTTGAGACTAATATTTAAGAACCAGTTTCTTCATATCTGAGTTCCAAGACTTCTCTGTGTCATCATCATCTTTTCTTCCTGTAGAATGGGAGACTATTGATCCAAACCTGAAAATTTTTAATGCTCGACGAATGAAAATGAAGAAAGAGGGGAAGGAAAACATTGCAGAAGAGTTTAAAGCATTACAAAATTGAACTTCAAGTATAAATAAGTTATGAATTGGTAGAAAAGCAATGTATCTTTGCTCTCGTTTAGAGGAAATTTCTATGGAAACTTCCATTTTTTACACATTTTCATAGATAAAAAAATCCATATATTTCAATAATTAGACCTACATGTGGTGAATGCGTCTTCTTTTGGCAATCAGGATATACACATTTGAATTTGATTACTTAGTTAAGAGTAACAATCTTGGAAATCTAAGTTCGAATCTTATTAAGATAATAAAAATAACACTACACACACATTTAAGATGTTATATATCAAGTTATAAACAAACTTTTTAATAATAAATTACTTATAGCATATTATTATCAAGTTATAGCATATCAAGAAATAATATATTATTCTCATTAATTTTTTAAAATAATAATTAACTTATTTAAATAATTCAATTACCTTATTTATTATTTTAAGTTACCTTTTTTAAACAAAACTCTTAATTAATGTAATTTAAATTAAGTATTATATAGTTACCTTTTTTAAGATAACTACAAAATAATAGGGATTTTATCAAAATCTAAAACAATTACAGTTTTATTTTTAAAACTGTAAAACGTTATCTTTAAAAAAAAAATTATATTCCCCAAATTTTTGTTCTTCCCCAACTCTTTTCAAAATCATTACATCTACACGCCTATCAAAACTTTTCACCAAAATTCGCACGCCTAAATTGTTATCTTCACCAAATTTTCTCTCAAAATCAATTCTTTCTTAATAGTCTTCTTCAACATTTCTCAAATATTTGCATTCAAATCTTCATTTTTAGCACTCAAATCTTCAACTCTTGCGATAAACAAACCGTACAATGTCGAAAAGAGGCAACGAAACCCCGAGAAAAAGTAGAAGATTGAATGAAGAAGCAAGCTCAGACGATTTTCATGCTCCATCTTTCAAAATTTTATCACAAACACAATCTCAACCTTCATATGTTAAAGTTAAATCTAGATCAGGGAAATCAACAATAGAAAAAAAAACATCCAAAGGAAAACGAGAAGAAGAGAAAAGGGAAAGAAAAGAAAAAAGTAGATGAATCTGAGAAAAGGACGAAAGAAAGAGGAAAGAAAAGGAAAGGAAAAGAAATCGAGGAATCATCAGATTCTGAATCTGATTTTGTGGAAGAGTTGATAAAATCAAAATCCAAAAAACCAAGAGCATCTGAAATCGATACTTCACATTTACAAGAAGAAGAAGAAACAGTTAAACCCAAAAAAAGTTCAAAGGTTAGTAAAAATTATTTTTTTAAAACTTTTTTTATGTTCTGTTATTTTTATTTTATGTTATTTGGGTATAAAATAGTTAAAATATAAATTTTGTGTAAATAAATAATGTATGAATTGTGTATGATTCACTGTATGAAATTACAGATTTCTTCATATTACAATATCAATTGTTGAAACATGTATTTTTTATGTATGATTCACTGTATGAATTGTGTATGATTAACTGTATGAATTGTGTATGATTCACTGTATGAATTTTGTATGATTCACTATATGATTCAATGTATATAGAAAATGTGTATGACATGTGTTTGAATTGTGTATGATTCACTACATTATGTTTTGTATACTATGTGTATGAATTATGTATTTTTCAATATTATGTTGTAAGTTTGTTTGAATTGTGTATGATTCACTGCATTAGTTTTGTATTACATGTGTATGAATATGTGTATGATTAATGTATTTAATTTTTACAATTTTTTAGGAGAAGAAGACACAAGTAGATCAGTTATATTTCAAAGCCTAAATTGATGGCATCCGATCCAAGTAGATCAGTTAGAAAATCGCATGTTGAACGCTGGAAGAGGTTTGCCGATGTGAAATTCAAAAGGTCAAAGGTTACTTGGAGTAGATGTCGTCAAGTTGGACATAACAGAAAGACATGTATTTAATTTCAAATTATACAGTTTTCATACAAAATTCATACAGAATTATATCAACATTTACCATCATATGACAAACAGAAACATATATTCTAATTTCAACAAAAAAGAAACTTCATACATAATTAATACAAGTTTCATATACGATTAATAGAACTTCCATACTTCAACGATCCACATAATCATAAATACTTATTTTTTGACTAGTGACTAAATACACTGTACCATCAAATTCATTTTTTATACTTTGTTTATAAATCAAGTATTACGCGAATCTTCAATTTTATTAAAACTCAAACATATATACATTTACATGCTATTTTTCAGATACGGTATGTATACCAAAACAGTGTTTCATCAAAAAAAAAAAAGCTATAATGTATATCAGATCTTAAAATAACAAAAAAAAAACGACATAATGTTCTCCATGTTAAAACCCAACGAATCATAACCAAAATCAACAAATCATAATTAAAACCAACCCGATGAATTCCACCTTCCACCATGTTTAATTAATATCGACACAATGTTCTCCATCATAGCAAATCAATTTTTTTCAAATGTCAATTTTTTTTCAATTACTAAAAAAAAAAGTGAACTGATATCTGCTGCAAATATGAAAGAATAGTGAAAATTGGAAAGAGAAAAAATATGTTGATGTCAATTTGTTAGAGCTTTTTAAGGAATTAAATCAAAATTTATTCTCATTTAAACTAATTTGAGAGATTCAAGGCAACTAACTAATCTGAATATTTTTTTGAATTTCCTTAAAATGTGTTAATCAATTAACACCAATTAATAATTGTATTTAATTTAAGTAATAAAGGATGTCATTTTCCATTTATATTTTTGTCCATTTTTTTTATTCATTTTTTTTAAAACAATTTTTTTAATTATTATAAATTAACATTATAGTTTATAATAATATGCTATAGCTTGAGATATTAAATGTTATATATTGAAATACAAACTCTAATGCTATATCTTGAGAATATTTCTATAGAAAATGCTATCTATATACCTAATTTACACTATTAAATACACCAACAAAGCAAATTGATCTTTTCATTTTGCGCATTTGACGGAAGGTAGAAGGTATCGGATAATTTGTCCATTATATCTTTTTACTAGTGTTGGTACACCACACACATCAACATTATATTATGCACACTAAAAAGTAACACTTTCAAGTCTCAAAAATATGAGATGGTTAGCAAAAAAGAGAAGAAAAAGGGGAAGTTAATTGGAGTCCGAAACTCAAAGGGTACAAATTTTTTACAAAAATTTCAAAACGATATATAAAATTTTATATTAACCAAAACGGTAAAATCGCTGCAGGAGCAGCGATTTACAAAGTAAAATCGCTGCTGAGGCAGCGATTTCAAAAATTTTCTTCTTACAAATCGCTGCCCTGGCAGCGATTTCATATTTTTTTATTTTTTTTTTAACATTAAGGTATATCGCTGCCAGTGCAGCGATTTAATAAAAAAAATTTTTTTTTAAATAAATCGCTGCCAGGGCAGCGATTAATAAAAAAAAATTGACATAAATCGCTGCTAGGGGCAGCGATTTATTTAATTTTTTTTTATATTAAATCGCTGTCGAAGCTTTTTTTTAAAAAAAAATAAAAAATAAAAATTTTAATACAACGATTTTATATATAAAAAAAATTATAATATTTTTTAAAATTTAAATATATAACTTATAAGAAAAATTCTTGAATTTTTTTTTAAAAAAACAAAATGAATTTTAAAAAAACAAAATGAATTTGTTTTTAAAAAGAAAAATTCAATAATTTTTCTTATAAGTTATATATTTAAATTTTTAAAAATATTATAATTTTTTTTAATATAAAATTGTTGTATTAATATTTTTTAATTTTTTTTTTAAAAAAAGCTTCGTGCAGTGATTTAATAAGAAAATTTTTTTTAAAATAAATCGCTGCCCCTAGCAGCGATTTATGTAAAAAACAAAAAAAAATCTATAAATCGCTGCCCTGGCAGCGATTTATTTAAATTTTTTTTTTTTTTTATTAAATCGCTGCACTGGCAGCGATATACCTTAATTTTTTTTAAAAAAAATTAAAAAATAATATGAAATCGCTGCCAGGGCAGCGATTTGTAAGAATTTTTTTTTTTGAAATCGCTGCTTGGGCAGCGATTTCATTTTTTTATTAAAAAAAATAAATTTTGCTAAATCGCTGCTCCTGCAGCGATTTTTATCGTTTTGGTTAATATAAAATTTTATATACCGTTTTGGAATTTTTGTAAAAAATTTGTACCTTTGAGTTTCGGACTCAAGTTAATTGTAGTTAGTTTTTTTAAGTAACATGATGGTATTAAATTCTTTTATGATTTGATGCCTAATAAAAAATTAAAATAAAAGAAAAAAGATAAAAGGGACAATAATACATAAAGCCTGTGTTAAGAATAAAGAAAGAAAAGAAAAAGGATAAAGGAGCTAAAAGAATATGTCTTTAACAATTGCTTATTCAGTTCCCTTTACAACAAATTTGCTTGTAAAAAAACTAATTAAAAAAATAAGGCATTATAAATTTTTTAAAAAGAATCTTCCTTCAGCTTAACTTCAAAATAAAGCTCGAAATCTCTCCGTTTAAATTTATGTGAAACTTTTTAAGTTTCCAGATTCAAATGAGTTTTTTTTTAATCGTAAATTTTTTAAAGATATTTTGGATTGTTAATTATTAAACTATCAATTATTATGACTTATAATACTTTTTCATAGTTAACACATATATAATTTTCATTTCAATTTTTTTTGAAGATTTCATGTGCAAGTTTTCTATCTAACTTAATCAGGAATTTTCATATGTAGCCACTCAAAAATAGCCAAATTATTTTTCATGGTTATAGATTGATAATTATAATTTTTAGCTACAAGTTATAAGAAAGAGAGAGGCGAGCAAAATTGAGAGGGAGATGGCAAAAAGTTTGGAAAGAGGTGAACTGTATAGTATATGTATATCAATTAGATGATTATATATTATACATATGTATTTATATATTGTGGTGAATTCTACATATACAAACGTGACTAACTATACAAATTCGAAATCAACACACGTAATTAATTAATAATATTAATTGTGAATAGTAATTATAGTTATCAATAGCTATAATAAATAATTAAATAATATAAGTTTATTTAACCATATAATTTTTTCTAATTTAAATTATTTAACTCTTACAAATAAAAAAATATCACATAAATTAAAATAAGGAGTTGATAATATACATTGGAGTTGATAATGTACATCATCAAAATATCTTGGCCCCCAAGAATGCTCCTGTCAAGTGTCAAGCCCACCATGGTCCATAAGTGGCGACCCGTTACATGGGGCCCAACTCTTTTTTATTTGGATAAATTTGCAAAACGAAATTGTTTGCGCTTACTCCATTAGTTTAAAAAATAATGACTTAGTTTAATTTGAAATGGAGTTTACGAAAAGAAAGAATTTTTTTAATTTTATGATTCTAAATTAAAGTTATATCAAATATATCAAAATATTCTTTAATGTTATGGTCTTACACATGTCACCTGAAAAATTAAAATTAAAATATTAGCATAAAAAGAAAAAAATCATTCTTTTTAAAATAAATTATAAAAAAATAGAGTCATTCTTTTTTGAACGGAGGGAGTATAATATAAGTGCAAGTGCAAATACAAAGTAGATTCTTGTTTATATATTTTGTTTCTGAATATACTAATTTGTTAAGTATATATAAATTTTTAGTTTATATATTTAAGAATTTTTTAATTTTTTGTTTGTAATATATAACATGATAATTTACTATGAATTATTTATAAATCGTATACAAATAGCTTGAGTAAGCATATAAAATTTTTAAATTTATATAATTAAAAATCAAATTATACAAATTTCGAATTTATATAATTAAATTTTAGATTTATTCAATCAGAAAATCAAATAGCCAAATTTCATAAAACTGTAGCCACATATAAAAAAAATAAAAACTATACCAATATTACATAATATACTCTAGATGTTTGTCAATTTCGTGTAATTCTCCCTATAATGGATCTTTCAGTTCACTTTTTAATGTTTATTATTTTAGAAATAATTTTCTATTTATAACTTTTAACGTAAAAAAAAAATTAATTTATATTATTTTAACATTAATTGATTATTATATTAATATATATAAAATTTACGAAAATAATATAAAAAAATAACGTGGTTTTACCTCAGTCAATAGCTAATTTCTTAGAGTTGAAATAGTGGTCGCAATTTTCTTCTCAAGTCCATAAAGAAGAAAAAAATAGTAGAAAAGTAATAGATAACTGTTCAATACTTCTCTGTCCCATAATAAATTAAATCAACTACATGTTTTAAATTAAAAATAAATAAATACTTTATATATATATATATATATATATATATATATATATATATATATAAAAGAAAATTGGAGCTAAATAAATAAAAACAACTATAATTTTGTTCCTTTTGGATCCTCCTAAAACTTTTCCTAGCTAGTAGCTAGGGGCTTGTTTAGCCATTTTTCCTGAACCGCGTATAGATAAATATTGCTCTTAAAATGTTTTTTAATCGTATATATATTTATAGCTTAATATAATAAATAATAAATTTTAAAAAAAATTATACACGATCAAATTATATTATATAAATTCAGACAGAGAGAATATTTTTGTTTTGCTCCTTTTGGATCCTTGTAAACTTTTTGGCCACCCTAGCTACTAGCTAGGGGCTTGTTTAGCCATTTTTCTTGAACCGCGTATACACAAATACTGATCTTAAAATGTTTTTAAATTACACAAATACTTATAATTTAATATAATAATTATAAGTTTTTTAATAAATTATATCCGATCTAATTATATTATACAAATTCAGACCGAGAAAGTATTTATTTTTGTTTTGCTCCTTTTGGATCCTTGTAAACTTTTTGGCCACCCTAGCTAGGGGGCTTGTTTTTCCTTAACGGCGTGTACACAACTTTTGATCACATCAAAGAATAACTTCACTCCCAAGTTATTTTTTCCCTTCAATATTCTTTAGTCTTATTTCCTTCCTCCTTCACCATATTAATTGGCAAAAACTTATCTACAATTCTCTCACAAATACTATATCACAAATCAAAGCCAACGAAAAAGATAAAAAAAGAACTTTCTAGTAGTGTTTTGTTATTTAATTAAGGGATGGTGAAGGTGACAATTATAGGGAGGGTAAGTGATGGGATGCCCTTAGCACAAGGTCCAAGATTACATGAAGAGAATAATGATGTTTTAACAACTTACAAGAAACAAGCTGAGTTCATTCTCAAGGAAATTTCTTTACAAGCCTTGCCATCTAACAAGATGACCATTCTTGTAGATCACCATTGCTTCAAGTATTCTTTTCTTTCATCTACCTTTTAATTACATCTCATTTCATTTTTGTATGCATGTTTTTTTTAGTTTCCTGTCTAGTGTTCGGTATCTATCGACCTGCTTTCATAAGCACTTGTTGGCAAGTTTGGAAGAAGGCTTTGAGGGGAACTAACTCTATGTTGAGTTTGGATTCATTTGTGTCTGAAAGTTCCATGTTAGGAGGGAAAATGTCATATTCAGGATTCAAATCCTAAGACCTCCGGTTAGGGACGAAACAAACCTTACCAAGTTTAATATGACTTCTTATAATGGTCTATCAAGAATGTGACTTTCCTTTATTTAGTTATTTTACAAAGACTTTCACTTTAGCAATAACATTAAGTAAATTGGTATATATTAGCACTCCAAGGGTATTCAAGATTTAATTTAGCGAAAATGCACAAGTACCTCTTAGATTATGACCAAAATTTCAGAGATATACTTTAACTAAATAAGGTTCTATTGCCTCTGATCCATTTTTGTGTAATTTTGGGCACATTTTTTGCTTACATGGCATCTGAATATCTCCTACGCGTCTCACTTGCATGGAGTCACAGAGTGTGCCATGTGAGACAAAAGATGTACAAAAATTAAAAAAGATAAGTTCAAGGAGAAATAGAATCTTATTTTAGTTAAAATGTTATCTGAGATTTTGGTCATAGTGTAGAAAGGTACTTGTGTCTTATCCCTTTAATTTATAAAAGTAATTTTTGACTTATATATGCTGTAATATTTTGTATCGCACAGTATATTATAAGATGAAAGGATATTCAACTGACCAAGTCAACCTTATACCTCAGAGTCTTGACTCACTGGTAGAAGTAGACAAGTAGTGCATGATATGATGTGTGAATTAGACTGATAGTCCCTTGCACATTCAATTGTGAAAGATATGATAAATGAGTTTAACTCAACCCTAAAAACTCCTCCTTTAGACCAGAAACAATTGCTCAAATTCATATAAGCAGACCATCGAACCATTCACCGTGTGGGACTCTAACTCATTCAAACACCTATTTAAAATCATGCACTAACAGGCCTGAAGATTTCTCAGTTATTAGAAACTATAATATCATTTCTATGTTACCTTTGGTTCTTCAGTTTATTTTGTCACCTTTTGCTTTTAGCTATATGTTGTAGTTTTGCATTCCACAATTAGCTCTTTACAATTGTGTCTTATTTTGCTACTCCTAATATTTAGCTACATGGTTGAGAATGGGATTTGCTACCTGACATTATGCGAATCGCCGTATCCAAGAAAGCTTGCCTTCCATTATCTACAAGATTTGCAGCAGGAGTTTGAAAGATTAGATAGCAGCCTTGTTGACAGGATTACAAAACCATATACCTTCATTAAACTTGGTAATATACTAAATATTCATTATAGTTTAGTACTCCCTCCGTTTCAATTGAGTTTGTCGTACTTTCCTTTCTAGTCTGTTTGATAAGATTAAACGACGTTTTGGTACATCCAAAAAGTCTTCTTTACTGTCTTAAACTTCGAGCCAAATCAAACCAGACAAACAAATTGAAACGGTGGGAGTAGTTTATAGGAGTTGCATTAGTTTAAGTACAGAGTATTCCTCTGTTTTAAGCCTAAACTATGTATGTTTAATTGCATCTATTGTTCCTTTTTGCATGATTGGGTTTGTCTTACAGACACTATCATTGGCAACATTAGGAAGCAATATGTGGATACAAGAACACAGGCAAATTTATCTAAACTAAATGCTCATCGTCAAAAGGATTTAGATATCGCGACAGAGGAATTATCACTAATAACAGAGAGAAGGCGAAGAATAGGTAAGCTTGTCGAATGGTTACTCTAAAATTCTGTTTCATTTTAACTTGAATTATGTTATATGATTTCATTCGACTGTAACAAAAATGTTCGTAGAAATGATGGAACGAATGATGGAGGCTCATATAAGTACTTCTCCTATTTGGGAGTCTAAAAGGCTTGAGGTATTATTTGGTAACATTGGTCTATGATAATCAACACAACTATACAAAATAGGTTCTAAATTTACTCGTTGTCATCCAGATCATCGCGCTGAAATGGACACCAATTACAATCCTTCTTGTTGTTGCTTCTGTTCTTCTATGGACTGGCTTAATCCTCCAAGATGATTTTCGATAATGGTGAACTGAACTTTGGACACAACTAACAGATTGTTCATATTGTTATTATTGTGATTTGATGCCTCATTCATATATGTCCAGCAGATCGATCGATCACTTCATGTATTGATACTACTTGGCACTTGTAGCACCTTGTGCATAACATCATCTGTGAAATCAAATAAAAACTATGATATCGTCTATAACTTGTTTGATCGTCATTTTGTTATCCAGTTTCGTTATGATCAATGCTCAACATGGAAAGATCATCAAGTTTGCAACTTAATTCTCAGTTTGTTATTACAGATGGAATGAATTAGACTTTGTACACCATGAAATACAAGAAAAAGGAGAAGGCATCTACAGTAACAATACGCGTTTAACACTAGACCTTTTGCTGATGAAGAAATTAAACAGGTAACCAAACAGTATGGTTCCTACTTTTATTACCTCTTCTATTTTTGTATAAAATTCTAAAAAAAAACAGAACTCATATGTACATCACATCGTCGTTAATATTGAACTCCCTTGACATAAACTCCTCAAATCCGTTACCAGACAATGTATCCTCAAACTTGAGTTGTGGTGGGAAAATATCATTGTGAAGAACCTCTTGATTTACGCCATTCCCATAGCTACTGCTACCATCATCGTTGTTCATCGGTAAACTATGCATGAATATGTCATGTAACTCTGCATTATTATTATACACAAAGTTACTCTTGCAAGGTTCAAAACTAAAACTCCCTGAGTTTTGAAAATCTTGTCCATTAAACTGATCCAACGAAAGCCATTCCGCGAATAATACTTTAGGTAAATTACTCTTTTGAGTCTCTCTTGGATAAACAGATTGATCTGAATCTGCTAATGATCCTTCCATATGTTCAAATGAATCCAAACTTGAATTCTGTGGAGTCAATTTCTTTAAAGAAGGTGAAGAAGAATCTGTTTTCCCAGGCTTAGTGTGCCCTTCATTTTCTCCCATTTTGGACACTCGTTTCTTTAAATACGAGTGCCAGTGATTCTTTATCTCGTTATCCGTTCTTCCAGGTAACTGTTGTGCAATCTGAGACCATCTATTAGTACAAAAAATCAGTAACTAGATATAACGTTGTTATCAGTGTATATAAATTAAATCGACAATAAAATGTCATGTTACATGTTTTTTATTAGAAAAAGTCTACCGACTATTGTAACAATATTTGTTAAATGGGCAGCCTAGTAGGTGAATTTTATTGAAATAGTAGTATTATTTTGAAGTCAACACCATATAGTAGTACTATTTTTCTAATTTAAAATGGTGTTAGATAGTCAAAGTTGACTACTACCTCTTCGAATTCCAGAAGAGTAATTATACATTATGTTCGATAGAAAAGAATCAATCAATGTGTTTGTTGAAAATATACTAATTACAAATAAATATAACTCGATGGTGTAAAATCTTTTTATTCAGACTTATAGTAAAACTTAACGGGTGTAATTTTTAGTCGTAATACATACATACGTCATTTAACTTGGATTTAACTCATATTTATGCCTTTTCAGTTTTGTATATACACAGGTAGAATTTTAAACTTTTATAAAGTTAAAAAAAAATACAAATACGTGTCCTATGTAACATTCTACATGACAATTTGCGTTTTAAATGGTGTCATATGTGTTACATATGATTTATATGTCTACTTATTCGACTTTATACAAATCTAAGTGTTTACTCGTGCAGACCCAAAGTTGAATGCATAAATGTAAAATAACGTCAAGTTAAAAATCACATCTAGTTTGAGTTTAATACGTTAAACTTTAAATATAATTATCGATAACATACAAATTAAAATAATTGTTCTTACTTGTTGCCAAACATGGCATGAAGGGTCAATATTATGTCTTCCTCTTCTAAGCTAAATGCCCCTCTCTTTAAGCCAGGCCTTAAATAATTAATCCATCTCAGTCTACAACTCTTTCCATTTCTTTGCAAGCCTGTAGAATTGGCAGTAAATTATATTAACAAAAATACAAATTCATGTCAACGATTATTATACATATGTAATTAGTATTGAATTTTTCATTTCAATTATATAAAAAAAATAAAAAATTGTATTGTTTGTTGACTTAAGATTATTGTTCCTAAAATTTATTCCCAAGTAGTGCGCCAAAAATAACGAGAAAATACGCCTCAGCCAATGAACTTGTAGAAGTTTTTTTAAAATAAATAAATTATTTTAATGTATTATTATTAAAGACTTTCAAATGTTTTACAAATTAAAAAAAAAGGACACTTTTTTATTCTTTTATAAGTACGCTCGTCAACTAGACAATGGTACGTTGTATATTTGGCAATTTGATCGCAGCTGGAATATTGAAGTCATCTATAGTAAAAAGCTCAAAAAAGAAAAAATCAATATTTTTGCATTTGAAAATTTTCACTAAAAAATATTCATTGCTATTTTTATATATTCTATCATAGAATCGAAAAGGAAAAAAAATCAGAAATGTTTTTATAAATAGAAATTAAAGTTTTTTTCAACATTTCAATAAGAATCTTTTTTTAATTGTGTGTTGACCAAATGAGCTATCGATGAAAAATGAGTGAAAAAATTACTAGTATTTTTTATAGTATAAAAAACCTATATGCCTAACCATGATTAGACAAAAAAAAATTAATTAACACTATAATCATGGTAATTAATGCCGACATTACCAATCCTCAAAAACATGACATATATTGTTATCATTCTTTCTTTTTAATTTTCGTAAGTTAAAATATAACGATAAATATAAAAATATGTCAGTATATGTAATTTAAATTCTTCAAACGTTTCAACCTCTAAAACTTAGCACATTTGAATTTGGTAAAGATGGAAAACCAAAAAGATATGTCAATCTACTAAGAAAATTATAAGATATAATTACACTAGTTGAATAAGAGATGAAGAAAGATTAAAGTATTAATTAAACTAACCAGCATTAATGGGAACAGAGCTCCAACATCCATGACCATGCTTAATTATATAATTTTTGAGCCTATCATCTTCATCAGGAGACCATAATCCCTTCTTGTGTTTTTGTTTTGGCTTCTCAGCTGCTAATTTGCACCCCATTATTAATTAATTATCAAACTAATTGAGGATTAATGAATGATTAAGGAAGAACACAGAGATTATATGTTAATGACTTTTGTCTTTGTGTTGGGAGAAAGAGAGAGGAGACAAAGGAAGACTTGATGTTGAGGTTAGCCGACCTTGTATTTAAAGGAAGGATTAGTTCACACCAAATTCTACTAATTATGATTAATAAAAACAAAACTAGTTAATGAAGAAGTTTTTAAAAAGAGAATATTTCACTATTTTACAATAAATAAAGGATGGTGCGACAATTATTTAGTGACAATAATATGATTGTTTCTATAGTTTATTTAGCAGCAATAATTATATAATATATTGCTAAAGATTTAACAACTCTAAATGTAGAGTCTGTTTGACATTGCTATTGAGAGGCCTAAAGTGCGTCTTTTCTGTTTAAAAAATTATTTTAAATTGAAGCAGAAACAATTTTTCTCGTGTAGAAAAAGCTAAAAGAATTTGTTTCTTAAAAAAAAAGAGAAACCGTCATTTTTTTAAGACTAAAATATCTTTTTTCATATATAAATATTTATCAATATATCCATTATTAACTAATTAGCATATCTCATAAGTTTGATTAACTTTTATTCAAGAATTTATTTTTTATTTTTATATACTAGGTTTTTAAAATTATATGTTTATATATTATTATTTTATATTTAATATGTATATATTATTTTCTGTTTAATTTTATCAAAGGTAATGACAGTATTTTTGTAGGATTAAATATATGAAGGACTTTATTTATTTTTGTGGTAATTTTTATGTAGATATTAGTTTAATTTGTGCAATGATTTTTAAATTTATTTTGCTTGATATTTTTAATTATATTAAATCATTATGTTAATATTATATTAATATTTATTTAATTAATTTATGTATGTATGTATGTATAATTCGATTGAAAATTGGAATATGTATATTTTAATTTAATTAAAATAAAATTTTCATTAAATTCTTTTGTAATAGATGTTTTAAATAATTCCCTCTATGAAATAATCTTAATACTAAGAATACATTGATACTTATCTTTTTCTTAATTTGACTCTTAAAAATTCTTTTAAAAGATTAACAACTTTGAGATAGAGTCTGTTTGATATTGCTATTGAGAGGCCTAAAATGCTTCCTTTTTCTTTTTTTTTTTGGAAAATTGAATGTTTGATTAATTCTTAAAATTTCTTTTAAATTGAAGCAGAAACAATTTTTCGTTGCGTAAAAGAAGTCAAATATTTACGCTTCTTAAAAAAGGGAGAAACAATTATTTTTTTAAGACTAAAATCTCTCTTCCATATATACTCATTTATCAATATATCATTATTAAGTAACTAGCATATCTCATAAGTTTGGTTGACAAGAATTTATTTTTTATTTTTATATAATAGTTTTTTAAATATTTTAATTTATATATTATTATTTTATATTTAATATTTATATATTATTTTATGTTTTATTTTCCGAATTAGCAATAAGGTAATGAAAATATTTTTGTAGGATTGAATATATGAAGAACTTTATTTTTGTATATAGTAGTTTAATTTGTGCAATGATTTTTAAATTTATTTTGCTTGATATTTTTAATTATATTTAAATCATCATGTTAATATTACATTAATATTTAATTAATTAATTAATTTATGTATGTATGTATAATATTGATTGAAAAATTAAATATGTATATTTTAATTTAATCAAAATAAAATTTTCATTAAATTATTTTGTAATAGATGTTTTAAATAGTTTCCTCTATAAAATTATCTTAATAATAAGAGTACATTGATACTTACTATTTTTCGTAATTTGACTCTTAAAAACACTTTTTAAAAAATTAGTCAAACACAATTTATTTATCAAAAACACTTTTCAAAAGAATTAGCTAAACACAAATAACTTTTTTTAAAAAGCATTTTAAAAAAAAATTCATTTTAAAATATTTTTAGAAATAAGCAATTTTAACAGTAATATCAAACAAACTCTTTTTAACTCAATTGTTGTAGAATGTATTTGCAACCTCTATTTCTATGATCCCTAGCCCCATATATATGCAATAAATTCCTCAACAAAAGGTAAGTGAAAGTGAAAAATGAAATAAAGTACAATTACCATCATCTAGCTAATTGGCTTATATATATTGTTAATAATTGTATAATCAATAGAATAATTGTCCATCTCAAAGAATTTTGAGAAGCTAGCCTAGCACTAATAGAGACAAATGAGTCATTAGCTATAGTAAATCTTGTGTCATTTATCATGCTTAAACCTACTTGATAGACACCAATAACGGTTTCTTAAGATTTACTCAAAACACTTTATTGAATCACCACGTTATTAATAATATATATTTGAGTATCCACCGACAGGTTAATTAAGATTTTCAGTTAAATATTCTTGGAAAAATAAAGTTAAATCTTCACCTTTTGCCCAAAATAGATATTGAGTGAGTTTAGTTTTGATATCATATGAAAAAACTGAATATAAAGTCAATTTCAAAAGTTAACTTAAGAAAGAAATAAGTATTAGAAAACCTTATTATTAAGATAACCACCACACACTAACATAAATGTTCTCTCACTAAATTAAAATTTTCGTTAAATATATACTTTTAGTGGTAATTAGCATTTTTTTATGTGTCTCTAAATGCTTTAGCGACATTGAATCTAATGACATTTAACTAATGTCGGTAAAGACCTTAGCACTCTTTATTCATGTGTCTACTTATTGCTGCTAAAAATTATTTTTGTTACAGTTTCTCTGTTACAACTTTATTACTACTCTAACAGCCTAGATCAGAGTCAAGGTAGACAAGTTTTATAACTATGCAACAACTAATTAAGGACCTTAATATCATCATGTGTGTATAATAAAAAACGAATCTAAAATTTTTAAAATATGAGTATACTACACTAGAAAAATTTATATTAAATGCTAACATATGTATATATATATAGCCATCTAGTTTTAGAAAGAGATTTACAAGGCAAGATGTCACAATTTTAACATATGAATCCATCATTGGTTGTATTAAAGTGTGTTTTGATTGTTAAATAGTAAGTTCTTCTAAGATATTTTGGAGTTCAATTACATTAAGAACCATAAGAATAAAATTTAGGAGCCCACCAATTTTGTTATGTGACTAATTTTAATATTGTCGGTGAAAATATTGTATACTTTATTAATTATAATTATAGGTTCTACTCAAATAGTTTGTGCAATTTTAGGAATTCTTTTGTTCTCGAAATTTTTCCCAACTACTTTCCTCTTTTTTTCTTCATGGTTTACAACTTCAAAGAAAAATTCAACTACAACATTTATAACCTAATCTTATTTCTAAATAATTTTGATGATCCAATGAAGTTTCCTCATGAACTTCAAAAGTCTTACTAAATGGAAATAGCATAAAGAAGTTTCCGTTTATTTATTACACATGTCTGAAGTTCACATTAAAGTCCTGAATGATTCACGTATACCGTAAGAATCATTTAGGGGTTGCGCTCCCGGGCCAATAGGCATAAGGAAGTTTGTTACTCCGTTTCATTTTACTTGCCCTATTTGTCTAAAGTAGATGTTTTAAATTATTATTTTTTTGTCTATTTTAACAAATGATCAAGAGAATTTATTTTATATAATATTTAATTAGTATTAAATTACTACGTAAAACATAGTAATTAAATTTTAAAATTTCAAAATATCATTTATAAGATTAATTTAATTAAACAGTCCTCTTATTATTATTATTTTTTAACAAAAGTATTAAGTCAGCTTAGTACAAATATTATTAAAATAAAATATTTCCTTGCCGACTAAAAATCTTAGCTAAGCTAATATCCTTAATTATTAGAGAAAAATTCAAAATATTTACAGTTGTGTATTACTTGTTGAAGTGAACAAACAACAATTATTCGTTAATCATTTTTTTATAATTTTAACACACCCCACTATGTTCTAGAAACAACAAATTAAAGGGAAAAAAAATTAAACTAATTTATTCGGAATTAACTATTAAGCCTTTGACAGGTTCTAATTAATAATTCTGTTAAATGGTTTTAAAAAAAAAAATCTAATGCGTGTTTTTCATTATTGAAAATATTAAGATAGACTAAAGTCCAAATTTTGATACTAACCCTTGTTATAAAATAAATTTTTAAAACCTTAAAAAATTTAGTGTAATAGTTAGAAATTAAATAAAAAATATTAGAAACCAATCACGTTCATGTCGATATAGTTTCATATTCAGCCATGAAGAATAAATCATAAACTTAAAATGCCTATAAAACTCCATATATATAAAAATTTAAAACCTTTCGTTTCACAATCATAAAATTTACGTGGCTGAATTTTATTGGCGCATTTTTCTACATACCACGTGCAGAAAATTAAAATTCATTGGTTGAAAAAATAAGGTTGTTGTTAGACCTAAACATACATTATATTTCTCTTGAAATTAAAATAGATTAATTAGTGAATAACAAATGTTTAGAAAATAAATTGTAGGTAAAGAGAAACTAATTTATAGCCAATGAGTGGTTAAAAACTCTACGTTTTTAAAAAATATTAGGTAATTCTTCACATGTGATAGCAAATATTTCGTAAAATTAATTGAGATACGCGAAAAGTGGCTCAATAATCACATTAAGAGAAAAAAATACTAGGTAATTTTTCACATGTGATAGCAGATATTTCGTAAAATTAGTTGAGATACGCGAAAACTGGCTCAATAATCACATTAAGAGAAAAAAATACTTGGTAATTCTTCACATGTGATAGCAGATATTTCATAAAAGTAGTTGAGATGCGCGAAAACTGGCTCGATAATCGCATTAAGAAAAAATTAAAAAAGAGAAACTATGTTTTCAAGAAAAGTAAAGAAGAGGGTAACGTTTCCAAATTATTATTTTTAGTACAAAGGAAAAAGATGGCTAATATTTTTGATAATTTAAATGGACTTTACCAACACTACTTCCAATATATATATTGGTTGTTTTATTTAATTAACTAAATAATGGAGGTTAAATAACAACGGTGAGATTATAAAATAATAACGCGTTGAATTTACCCCACATGTGGTTTAATTTATTTATGTATTATTACCTAAATAGATTTTATACTATTACACTATTCATGATTTGGTATACAAGATATTGTAAGATGAAGAGTTCGGTACTTCCTACTCCGTTTACTATTTGTTGTGCATATACACACTATTAAAATAATAAAAACGAAGTGTTTGATCAAGCTTTTAAGAGAAAATAAAGTGTTTTTGAAGAGTAGCGGAAATTGATTTTTTGAAAATTAAAATAATATTTTTTACGCAAAAGTATTTTTTTTTTTTTTTTTGAAAAGTAAAAATTTGATCAAATATGCTATTAGTTAGTAGGAGAGTACATGATCGGGTTGGTTCGGATTTTTCAAATATCAAACCAAATCATTCGTGTAAAAATTTTAAATTATAAACCAAATCAAACCAATAAAGGTCGAACTTTTTTGGGTTCAACCTCGGGTTATAAAACTTTACTGACAATAACATTTTATGTTTGTTACTCTGTCAGATATTTGTCTTTTTGTTATCGAATTTATTTAATAAAATATTACCTAAAACGTTACTGAGAACTACGTTTATACCAATTCTATAAAAAAAAATTAAAAAAATATATTATCTTGGCAACTTGATTTTAATAATAACCTACTTTGGTCAAAAATTCACTTAACTCCCCGACCTGCACTACATCAAATTAAAACAACTTAACAGTAATTAATTAATTAATGATAATAATTTAATTATTGTAAAATATAAGTTTTTAGTGACAGTCAACACTTTAATCAATTAATTAATGATAATAATTTAATTGTTGTAAAATATAAGTTTTTAATGACAATCAACACTTTTTGTAAATATTTCTAAAGTTTATAATGATATTCGATCAAATAACACTTAACTAATTATACCATAAAGATTTTAGCACTCTTTATTGATCGTCGATAAAAATGATTTTTTTGTGAATGTGCCTACTCATCGACATGTGTAAATTGTGACGGACTGTCACACAAATTGCATACCAGCAAATCTCTGTGTGTAAAGATAGTAAACAATAATAGGGATGGTTGATATTACACTTATAGGGTTTAAACAATGTAACTTAGAAGTTTGAATGACACGAAAACAAGACATCTATCATGCGCGATGTTCAGTCATGAAATCAAAATTTTTATTATAATATATAAAAGTAAACACATAAAAAGAATAAAAGGAAATTTCAACACCTAGCATTTATACATACAAAAAAAAATGATAATATATATAAATATTAATTTTTTGTTAAAGAAATCACAAATTCCCTCGATTCTACTTAGCTCTGATGGGCACCGAGCTAGCTAAAGAGAGCTTATCCGCCTTTGTTTCAAGTAATAAAACAATACATGTGATGATGTAAATATGTTCATAATTCACTTTGTCTAATCAACAAGAAACCAAGCACCACGTTAGGCCATACTTTGTGTCATGTCTCATAAAACTATATACTATTTTGGATAACAATGTATTATTTAGTAGAATAAGCCAAAAACTTGAAGTTTGAGTTTAGAATTGAATTGAAGCTAATGTTGGTTTTAGCTATATAGTGATATAAATAACTTTCAACGAAAATAAATATGCATACTAATAAAGAATGCTGAAATTTTATCGATATTAGTTAATTGTCATTAGATCCAATGTCGATGTAAATTTTAGAGACATTCACAAAAAATATTAATTTCTATTAAAATTATATATTTAGCGACAATTAAGCTAATAATGTCATTATAAGTTATCATTAAAGAACATTTTAGATATATCAAAAGATCAACAAAGCTATTCAATAGAACCCTAATGGTCTGTTGGAGATGCACTAGTAACAAATCAATCAATTATTTTGGAAATGGATAAACATGTGTACGATCGAATATATTGATGTAATTAATTAAGCTAGGTCACTTATAATTAATGTCCAATGGGAATAAAGAATAATTTAATAATCATAATTTTCAATTTTCACCGAACATCACAAAAGCAATTGGATAAAATATTGAGGGAAAAGGATCTGAAAAATACTCTGTCGAAATTACTGTTATGATATCAAATTTTACCTTCAAGAACTGTGTAATAGTGTATTTTTATCCCGAACTATTTAATAGTGCATTTTAAACAGTGGCGGATCTAGGAATTTAAGGTTGTGGGTGCTCTAAAGTGAAAATATAAAAAATATATGTTAACAGTGAGATTCAAACCTTGGCACAACAACACTAAAAAAGTCTCAAGTACCCATCCAAGAGTCATTGGGTCAACTAAATCATTTATTCATTAGGTGCTCTATGTTACTTTTATACAAATACCTGTCAATTTTTACATAGAAATATATATTCCGTAACGAAGTTAATGGGTGCTCGAGCACCCGGCGGACACTATGTGGGTCCGCCTCTGATTTTAAAGGTATATATGTGCCCACGTGGACACATTACTATTTATAATTATGCAATAGCTTTTATGTCCACGCAGTCACATATATATTTTTAAAAATACACTATCAAATAGTGCAGGCTAAAAGGTCATTTCAAAATTTAGGTTCGTAACAACAATTCAGATCAAAATTCGTATATATTTCAAACACCCTTTTCCAAATACTTATGAAGAACACAAAGATAATTACAAGAATATTGCAGATTAGCAAAGTCATATTATACATAATAATATACACATTTACCAAACCAATATAATTATTTGTAGTTGGAAAATCTTACGTAGCCGTATTCATACTGCATGCGTACGCATATATACCATTGTGTTGATTTAGTATTTTGTTTCCATTTGGGTTAGGAATTGACTAATTATAATTAATACACGTTTCTAATTGGAGGAAATTATTTATAATTAAGTTATGCAACTTGTTTTTAAAAAATAGAGGGTTTAGTATTAGAAAAAAATCAGACTTAATTACTTCTAAGTGGTAATTACACTATATAATATGACTTGGATTAGGTCTTTTAATGCGTCCGCTATATTTTTAAATCAAACTATAAAATCTTACAATTACACCCCTATATGAGATATATCCAAAACTAAGTTGGTTGAAATATAATTATTTTAAAAAATAGAATTATAAATAATAAATTTTCTTAATGTAATTTTAAAATAATTGTGAATTGGATGAATAAATAGACAAACTAAAATGAAATTGAGATATTCCTATATAATAAAGTATTATAATTGGTAAAAGAAAAGATTAGATAACTAATTACATGCTTATATTGTAGAAAAATTATTATACTTATTGTCGGCATATCTTATATAAGTAATTTTGTGTTCATTTCTTTATATAATTTCGAAAAAATATATATATATTTCCATAGAATTAATTATCTGTTGTAATCAAATTTCTAAATAAAGATATCCAACAAAAATGTTTATCTTCTTTAATAAGTTTCATTTTAAAAAATCATATTTATAATTTTAATAATTAATTCTGCATATTTTTACGATTATACATGTATAGTCTGGAATATTTCTATAGTATAAGAAAATAAATATTTGATTTTAAAGTACTAGAAATATATTAGAAATTGAATTATATTATAAGTATATTTGGTATACTTAACCCTAGTTTTGACTTAAAAATACCTATCTCACTCCTTCCATGTACCATGGGAGGCTAAAACTGGTGGAGTTCACTTCTAATAATAAATAAAATAAAATAAACGGAAAATGGTTTAAAATATTTTTAAAGTATTAAAGATGGTACGAAATTACCCTTTATCCATCTATTGACTCCAAAATACCCTTGTCATCCATTTTTGGATTCAAAATTGACCACTGCTTTAATTGTTTTAAAATTAAACTCTTTAAATATTTTTTAAAATACTTGATATTCAAATATTGGTTATAATTTAATTTATTAATATAATTTATAAATCAACTCACTACCCACTCATTACTAATTAAACTCCACCCAATTAATAATCCAATTATAATATCAAAATCGTCATGAACACTACTAAAACACGATGAAATTATAAATTATTGAAAATGACATCAAGAATTATTCGAGTCTGAATCGAAGCCGCAATTAAATTTAGGTTGAACCGCTTATTTAGGAGGACACTTTCAATAGGATTCTCTTTCAAGATTAATGAATTAGAAATCTATGATTAAAGATAAAGAAGTAATACATTCCGAATTAATTCATACACTTTTTTTAAAATATAATTTTATAAATATTTATGATTTGTTTTAAAACATTTAATATATTATTTTAAAAAAAAGTTAACTATGTAACATCACATAATTGAGACGCAAGAGTAATTACGATGAACATAGTCAGAATTTTAAATTTATCGGTAATTTTTATTTAGACACTTGAATGTATGATAATTTACTTCTATAGATATTTTCGCCTCATTTTTAAAAACACTCAATTGGCAGTAGCTTTTCTGTTGTTGCATTAATAATGTGACGAGTTTATTAATTTGGAAGGGTTTAATTAATAATGGGTGGGTAGTGAATTGATTTATAAATTATACTAATAAGTTAAATTATAACAAATAGTTGAGCGCCACATATTTAAAAAAATATTTAAATAGTTTAAATATAAACCGTTAAAAAAGTGATTAATTTTGAACCAAAACATGGTGACAAGGGTATTTTGGACCCAATAGGTGAGTGTGAAGGATATTTTGAAACCAATAGATGGATGAAGAATAATTTTGTATCATTTCCAATATTTTGAGAATATTTTAGGCCCTTTTCCTAAAATAAATAAGAGATTCTTTGTGTAGAATCAAATAACAAGTGGATGCAAAGAATATTTCTATAATCAAATCATTGTTACTTGTTATTATATATTAATATCTATGAAATAATAACTATTTTTGAAATTATAAATTCATGTATAAAAGGATTTAGATTTATATGTTTTTTAATTTTAATAATATAAAAGTAAAATTATGCTGATGGTGTATGTAAGTTCAATTTTATTTTTATTTACAATTGATTATAATTTATTTATTTTTATTTATATAAAAAAATCTTATATGTAAAGGTGGAGATGGAGAGGTTGGGACGGTCCAATTTTATTGGATCGTCCAATTATATGTTCTTTTAAACTATAGTTTATTCAAATTGTTTTTTTGACTATGTTATCAGTATTAGTCGGTTTGGAAGTCAATGCAAAAAATTGTACTTGACTTTTTTTTGAAAGAAAAAAAAAACAATACATCTAGAAACTTGCATTAAAATAATTAAAATCATAATTTTTAATGTTATATAGTACTAGTAAAATGCATTTTAAAAAATCAAATTTTTGCTTAATTGTTTTCTTTTATTTTAGTTCTCACTTACTTTGTAATTCCAAACTAGGCATCAAATACTAATATATGCTTAAAAGAATTTATCTCACGAAATTTACCTGTTAAAAATGAGGTACGTGAATTTACGATCTTTTCGTAAATCTACAATTTTTACAAGTAGATATAATAATATATGTCGGCACATTTGCTATAAGATGGTTAAATATTGCACTTGGTTAGATGTTAGAATTATTTATCTAGAATATTAGACATCGAACCATTTTCATATTTTTTTCCTTTTATTTTTTCAGTAATTTACCCATATTCTCAAATACCTATAGTACTCGTAAATATCACCTAAAATATCGATGGAGAAAAAATTAATCTAGATTCATATAATCATATATCATAGTCCTTTTTATGACTTTTATTTAATTTCTCCAATATATTAAAGGTAGGTTTAGTATTTTATTTTTTAGACCATGTCCTTTAAACTTGGTCTTGCATCATTATTGTTGCATAATATCCTACTAATTACTCAAACTGAGATTCTAATGATGACGTACAAAAAAAGACAACTTTTATTTTGTTGGTGGAAAACGAGTAATTGATATTTAAAATATCCTTAATCATATAATTAATCAAATCTTGTGAGGTAGCTAGGTGATTACATGTGTTGAGAATTAAATAGTTCTTATTGGGTACGTGAAGATATTTTTATAACTGTCGCAATAGCTAACTCTATGACAACGGTTATTTTAGGAAAAGTATTGTGGTTCTGATTTTTATCACTAAATATATTTCCCTCCTAAAAAATATATCTCCCTCCATTAATTTTGCAAAGCTGCTAAACATATTTTTATCCCTAAATATATTCTCTCACTAAAAAATCAAAAAGAAAAAACACTTCTCCTCCAAAACCTTCACCGATGTGAGCATACTCCACAAACAACGTTAACGAAGCCCTATTCCATAGATTTTCAATCAAAGCAGCTCTTGGACAGCAAAGATCTGCGACAATGAAGCATTTGATGAGGAAAACAACAACGAACAATTTCGAAGCTTTTGGTAAAGCTCGTTGGTCCTCTTGGATACCGAGGTTTGACTACAAAATCTTCCATATAAACGTGAGTAATGTTTATGTTTTCTCTGCTAGTTCATGATTTCTAGGTCTCCATTGAATTATTTTCAAAAATCATAAACAATAACAATGGGTTAGTCTTAAATCTATGTTATTTGTTCTAATCTAGGCAGTCTATACACATCCCCTGTATTAATCTGTGATGTATAGTTAAACAAGAAAAGAAAACACTTCTAAATTAAAGTTACAGTTCAGTATTTTGGGTTAAGCTTGAAGAAGATTTAGGGTTAAACTTGAAGCAGATTTGGGGTTAACTTGAAGAGGATTTAGGGTTGATTCATCCCTTTGTAAAGTAGAACCGTTGAAGAATCTGTTAGAAACCTTTTTGTGTTCTCGTCTTAGTGTTGCTGTCCCGAAAACATAATTCTTTTGACCTCAACTCATTTTAGCCGGCAGTTTGTTTCGATAATCTAAAGCTCACTGTCATATTTTGTTCTCCTTCGCTCGAATGGTTGTTTTATTCATTGATTTATTGTTGATGCATAGTGATGGACTGTTTGGTTTCAAATTGAATGTGTCTTAGTTGTTTGAGGTATAAGCTATGCTCTTGTGTTTGGTGTTGTTTTGTTCGTGAGTGATATTGTTTCAATCACTTGTTGGTTTAGTCAAGTATGTTTAAGAAGTTATCTATCAACTTTATTTAACTTTGGTTAGCATGGTTCTAGTTGTTTGGTTGCTTTGTTGTTCCTCTAGTTCAGCTCGTGTGCTTGCTTCCTTTTACTTACTGCATTAATTTTAGCAATTGTTTTTCTCATGTTTGTTTGTGATATGTGGAGTTTCGTCTTTCATCTTTAACAAATTCCGAAGAGTTTAAAGAGCATATAACTGGGAGGTTGAGACTATCCACATAGTTCTTTTGATTTCTTTGCTTATCTCATTAATCTTTGACTAATTTTCTCATTTTATATGGTTGATTTAATTGCCTTTTGATAATTTGCATTTTCATATCATAAACAAGCAGTTTCAAGTTTCAACTAGACAGGCATGAGTAGGATAATCATGTGGATGTCTTAGGATTGTTTCACTGATAGATATTTCTTGTTCTTGGAGGTTGGCTGGAGAAACATCATTGTTATGCCCTAGCGTCTATATATAGTGCTAGGTTACGCCCTAACAGGCTTGGGCCCAACATACAGAATTGACAGATAATTAAGGGCCCAATACAACAACATTGTATACCGTCGGGCCGGGCAGGGGGCGCGTCGCCCCCCTGGACCCCCCGACTCGCTGACCGGGCAGCGAGACCCCCGTCCTATCTGTTGTAACGGGTCCTATTCAAGGCATTCAACAATCATACACATCTGTAAATACATCCTTAATTGGGGGTTTCTCTTCTTTTTTTGCAACTTGAATGGCTTGCAATACCTATCTATTATTTTTTTTATTAAAATCAATTATATATTTCATAAGATTGTGTTTGTTGTATATGCATTGGTAGGCTGAAATGGAGGAAATTGAAAAACAAATGCAACAACTGTTTGAATACAAGAAATGTAAGAAAAGGATGCTATTAAATGGAGGAACAAATAGAGGAACAAAAGAAAACTGTGCGACAGGATGTTATAGAAGATGTAATTTCACAACTTAAGCATGCGAGATTAATTGATCCTAATATACCGGCAGCACTGTCCATTTCTTCACCAAGAGAATAGACTTCTGTTCAAGGGGTGAGCAATGTTGGTGTCGCTATTTCTATCTTTTGATTATTTCTTCTTCTTCTTCTTCATCATCTTCTTCCTCATATGTCTCTTGCAACTCTATTTCCTTTTTCTATTGTGACTTTGTTTATTTTTTTTATTGCGACTCCTTTTTCTTGTTGTTCTTCTTCATTTTTTAATTGATGGTAATGTGGTGTGTGTTATGAAGTATGTTGTTTGGCTGTGGATGAAATTGCGATAACTGAAAAGGAACTATGTTTGGTGATAGTGTTATGAAGTATGTGAATGTTCTAAAATTTGTGGAGCTTATTTTTGAATGTGCTGAAGTTTGTTGAGCTTATTAAAGATGAAATACTATGAAAATGTGAAAGTGTTGAAGTCTACATTTTTATTTTGATTGTTTGTTCTTCTTCTTTATGTTTCTATTGCAACTTCATTTCCTTTCTCTATTACGATTTTTTTTTTCTATTGTGACTTTTTTTTTTTGTTCTTCTTCATTTTTCTATTGATGGTAATATGGAGGAGTGGTGAAGTATGTTGTTTGGTTGTGAAAGAAAATTGTAATAAATGGAATTGAACTTTGTTTTCAATTCTTAAAACAGTTTGTGGAAATAATGGATGTTTTATGTGTGGTTGTAATCAAATCTTGTTCGAGAGAAGATGACAAATGAATTCTAGGACCAATGGGGCAGGGGCCTGTATATGTACTCAAAGTCCCATTGTTCAATAGATATTAAGCATATATATATCAGCAATGAAGAAAATTTTTACATTTGATGTGTCGTTTTTACTTTATAGTGGTTGGTGAATTCAGAATGAAATTCTTAAAATATTGAACCTTTGTGTTGTTTTGTTATTTGATGAGTTTTTATGAGCTGAATTTGTGGAAAGCTTTTTTTTTTCCCCAGAAATGTGTTTATTAACATAGGAAGAAGCAATTCATTGCATTTTGAATTATACTGATTGGTGAATTCTGAATGAGTTTCTTGAAAGATTGAATCTTTTCGTTGTTATGTTATTCAACGAGTTTACGAATTGAATCTTGTATTTTTTTTAGCTTTGTTGTTTTTGTCTAATATTGCTAGGTGTTTAACTTGAAATTCCTAAGTACTAACTTTGCAATATACATGACTATTGTGGTTTAATTAAGCTTTTGCAAAAAATTTGCTAAATTATTTATATTTTCCCTAATTGTATGTAGGTGATGAAATTGATGATGGCGATGAAAGTAGCAGGAAGACTTGACATAGGAGCTGAATTGTGGATGTTAGCTTTATCGGTGTTCTAGAAATCTTTTATTTTGAAGATTGAAAACTGTGTGGTACATGTGTTTCACCTTTTTTTGAATGGTAAAAAAATATTTTGTATATTTTGCTAATTTGATATTAGAATCGTGGATCTTGAATTTTAATTTTAGTGTTGAACATTTCTTCTCGTGAATAATTCATGTGTATTTTATGTTATTAAATTACTGCAATATCTCAATAATATACCATTTGTGGAACTGTACCAATAATATATATATATATATATATATACACACGTTGCAATAGCTTCATAATAGCTGTTGCAGAATGTAGTAAGAATCGTTGCAGTACCATGTAATAACCTTTGCAATAGCCATTATGCAACATTTTTATAATTGTTTAAAACTGTTGCATTACCTTATAAAACCGTTGCAACAGAATAAAATGATTTATTGAAACAAAAGATTAACTGTCGCCATAGCCTCAAAAGAACTGATGCATAAACCTCTTTTCCAACGGTTCATAACCGTATCAATACTAAACTAACCGTTGGCATGTAAAGAAAGTAAAAACCGTAGCAATAGGTGTATCTATGGCAACAGTTATAGGAACCGTCGTACATAACCGTAGCGACAGATCTATTGCTACGCGATCTGTTGTAGCGGTTGCCTTAACCGTTGCATTAGACCTATGGCTACGGTATAATAGTCAATTGCAACGATAAATGAACTGTGGCAGTAGATCAAATTCCTAGTAGTATAGGTACAACATGTACAAAGAGATTAAGATATTGAATATATGAGTTTTTAAGAATTTTTTTTTTATTAAAGTGAAGTAATTAAGAGAAATTTTACTTCGTAATTAATTTAAAATGTTGAGTTACTTTGAAATCAAGGAAAAATCACATAAATATACATTTTTATTTTACCTTAATCTCTATAATTTTCTATCACTTTTTTTTAAAAAAAATAATCAAAACCCCTCTTGGATACATCACTCATTTGCGTTAATATATTCCCATCTCTCTCTCGCTAATACATCCCTATTTCCCTCTCGAATACATCCCTTCCTCTCTGATACATCACTCCCCTCTCTGATACACCCTCCTCTATGTATCTAGATGTCTATCTCTTCTTTGATACATGTCCCGTGCCTCCCCTATGATCTAGATGTCTGTTGAAATATCGAAAGTAATGTATCTGAAAGTCTGGTGATATATTTGAAATTTGTAAATTCTAAAGAATTCTTATAATTTGAAAAATAGTAGAGAAATAATGTTTTTACCTCTCAACACTGTGAATTTATGTAAATTATACCAAGATTAGTTTAAAAAGTTGATTTAGTTGGAATATATTATTAATGGATGTTGGAGAGTTTTATGTGAAATCCAGACACAATTAGAAACGAGAAAAAAAAAATCGTGTTAGAAATAAGAGTTTCACGCATATTATGTGTAGCTTTAATTGAGTCTATTCTTCTCACCCCTGTCTCTCATCTCCTTTTTAATTACATATCCTAGTTCTTCAATTATTTTATAATTTACGTTCTATAGTTAAAATTCTTTCAGTATTGAGATCAATATAATTTATAATATCTTAGTATTTTTATTGAGATATTCATGTCCTTACACCTTCTCTTTACAAAATAAAGTAAAAATAACTAATTTGAGCTAGGAAGTCAAAATGTGTGTGAAAAAATGAATATAAAAAAAATAAAAAAATAGCGTTCGGTAATTCATAAAATCATATTTGCGTTTATAGAAGGGCCACATGATGATGCCACTTTGACCACGCCATTATTAAATAATTACCACTCCCTCAATTTGACTAAATATAATTCATTAGCAATTTGTTTCAATTTGTTTTTCTAATTTTTTGTTTTAGTTTATTTTTAAAAAACTATTGTTTCCCTTTTAATTCCAGTTGATTGTGTGCAAATGAAATCTTTCGAATAATCATCTGACAAATGAACAGTCGTATATTTATTTAATACTTTATAAAAGATTCATTTTTTTAATTCACGAATGAGCTGATATTGGTTATGGATTGAGAACAAAAATTGAACTCTATGAGATCGAATTATCAAGTTATAATACGAGTTTTTATATTTAAACTTTTCATACTTGCATGCATCAAGAACATATTTTGTGAGTAGATTTACTGAAAAAGAAAAAAGATCAATTTTAATAACTTGTGATTAATTAATCAAAATTAGGTTTAGTTAATGAAATTCCCCCACCATGTTAATTAATTAGTCAATGATGTTAAAACTGTCATTTTAGCTATTCAAAGGCATCAAAGAGCAGAACATAGGTCAAGTATAAATTTATTTTTTAAAAAAACTGTCAAGTCAACAACTATATTTAAAGAAACAAATCGTTTTCAAAATGCTAATTAATTACCAATTATTTCACTACTTGTAGCATTAAAATATGAATTTTTTTATTTTACAAGTTATTGTAATTTATAATAGTACTGTACTTTTTATTTTAACTTTTCAAATGCAATTTTTATTTTTAAATATGAAGTACCAATTAGACACATTCATGGTAATTAAATGATTTCGTGGTAATTTGATCCTCTTTGTTTCATTGTTTACATATTAGGATTAGAAAAAAACGAAATCGTAATATGACTTTTGAACTTCTTATGTTTTATTTTTCGTGTTTAACATATTGTTGGATTTTATCTAGTTATTTATAATTCAGTCGTTCATATTTGATCCGATCTGCTTATATGTAGATACTATTAATATGAGTTTGGAGTTTAAAGGATATAAAATATTAATAAAAATTTTAAAACGGTATATATAATATGAGTTCGGAGCCTAAAGGGTATAAAATATTAATAAAAATTTTAAAACGGCATATATAATTTTATATCAACCAAAACGGCAAAATCGCTGAAACAACAGCGATTTCCTCCATCGAAAAAAGCAAAATTATTGCTACTGCAGCGATTTTGCAAATTTTGGAAAATTGCTGCCTAGGTAGCGATTTGAATTTTTTTTTAAAAAAAAAAAATCACATTTTGCAAAATCGCTGCAGTAGCAGTGATTTTGCTTTTTCCGGTGGAGGAAATCGTTGTTGTTCCAGCGATTTTATCGTTTTGATTAATATAAATTTTATATACTATTTTAAAATTTTTCTTTAATATTTTATATCCTTTAAGCTCCGTTTATTTATTTTTTTAAACCCGTCAATAGAAATTTTGCCTCTCACGCATCTGAAAAAGAGGAAATGTCCACCTAAGACATAAATACTGACTCAACAATATTTTAGTAACCAATGCAAATGCATGTATATAACTCTAGTCCTTCTACAACAAGTGTTATTTTTTTTTTTCCAAAAACATATATTTTCATATATTTATTTATTTATATATATAGAGATGCAACTTATAATGGATGTAGCCCAAATACGTGGTCAATGAAATGGTTTAAAATTTTAAGGTCTCAGATTTATAATTCAGCGAAGGCAAAAAATATCGCCCACAAACGTCTTAGAACCCTCCACATCCAAATTTACGTATTAATTAATTGAGTTGCGCGAGACACTATTATATGTATATATAGGTCGATATCGCTTATATAAAATCATGCGGGATTTTGTGGCAAGTGAATCTTTATTAACTCTTTGTGCTTGTCGTCTATGAATTTTTTTAAAATTCAAATTCCACGAGATATATACTTTAATTTATAGTGATTAGTGTCATGCAAATATATTAATTTTGCTTATTTTCTGATCCATGTGAATTGGATGGGAACAGTAATTATCATAACTCCAAATCCCCTACTTAATTACATGAAACACAATCTAATTTTAAGCACTTTGTAGGTCGTTTGCTCAATAAATTATACAAGAGACTGCATTTTTTGTTAGGTTGTGGAGCCTGATTAATATTTGATGTACTGCCATATATTAATGTTTACGCGGTTCCATTTATTCTCTATAATAAAAAATACTTTGAATTATTAATATATATACCCACCGCCGTGGAAGTTTACTCACGGGGTGTTACCACGAAATATTAGTTTCTCTCTTTCTCTCTCTAGATCTCTCATATCTTTCTCTTGAAAGTTCTTGTGTTCTTCGTTCATCAAGTGTGTGTGTGGATTCGATCCTAATATTTTTATACTTCAATTTGCATCTACATGTAAGTGACAAACTTGGGGGGACAAAATGAAAGGCCTTCAATTAAACTTCACCGACGCTGAAAGAGACGTTTAATGGCAATAGATTTTTCAACAATTAATTGAGTTAATATTATTGCATCTCGAGTCACTAAAATCTTTAGCATAATTGGAGTTTAGGGGTTCTAAATATAAGGTAAAAGAGAAAGTTTTGTTGATAGTGCAGTTCGGGGTGGGGGGGACCAAATGAAAGGCCTTCAATTGAACTTCACTGATACAGAAAGAGACGTTTAGTGGCAATAGATTTTTCAGCATTTAATTGAGTGAACATCTGAGTCACTAAATTCTTTAGCATAATTGGAGTTTAGAGGTTCTAAATGTTAGGTAAAAGAGAAACTTTTATTGATAGTGCAGTTCAAATCCGCAACTTTTCGTAGAAAGCGTTTTTTTGGTTCATTTCCTTATCACTGATGAGTCGTTAATTAGTTTTGTTAGAGGGTCTACAAGTCAATATACACATATATTTATTTAATTTAATTTTCTAACACAAATACATTACCTACAAAAAAACTACTAAGTTCATCGGAACGCGCAAACCCCCACTTAGCTCTACCTCAATATAAAGAATTATAAATACCCATATCTTTTATTCCATAAATAATTATTGTTGGAAAATTCTTTATTTGGTTGTAGTATATATATATATATATATATATATAAACATTGCATGTATCACCAAAAACTACAACTCCGAAAAGAAAAAGAAAAAAATTAAATAAAATATGGTGAATAATTAGTACCTAATGCAAGTTGTAACAATTAATTATGATTAGCAGCCACTAAAAGCAAACCCTTGTCGTTCTGTGCTGCAAAAAAAAAAAAAAAAACAAGAGATTTTCATGAATATATGGAACACACATGGTTTTGATGTCAGATAAAATATTATGTCCAAAGAAATAATGTTGTCAAAATAATATTTTTTTTTCTTTTCATGTGAATTAAATATACAAGTTGTCTAATATATATAATTTAATTGGATTGCTTAAACTAAGTGATTAGTTAGAATATTAGCAACTAGTTGTATTCTAAACACTTATAAGTAGTTGGAAGTAAATTATGATCGAAGTGATACGTAGTAAAGTGATCATCTGATCATACATTCATTGTTTTTTCAAAATTGACAACTTACTAAAAATTAATATCAGATAGATGTCCATTAGAGTTTTTCGCGCAAAAAATTGTAACTTAAATTATTTTTAAAAAAAAGATTGATGTAGTCTCTAAGATTTTCAGAGTGTAAATTTAAAGTTGAAGCAACTAAAAGTGTGATGTATCGGCTTATTTGGTGTATATAACTCAAAATAGTTTTAAAGTGATTTTGTATTGTTTGAACAAAATAAGAAAATGAAATTTTAAGTATTCGTTTTGAGACAAAAGCTCTAAGGTAGAAATAAGTTATAAACCCATCCAAACAGGAAATGACAAGGAGTTTAGACATGCGATATGAAATTATGATTTCAAATCAGTGTTTCAACTTGCAATTTGAAATCATAATTTGAAAAAACTATATATCTAATTAGACAAACATCTCTACCATGGCTATTAAATCTCATTATACATTAAATAATTATATCATCTCTATAATTACACAAACATATGTATAAGTGAACAAATACATGTATCAAGATAACTATATTTTCGTTTTTGTCTCTTTCTATGTATGTATCTATACTCAGACTGAATACATCAAAAAATTGATAAACACTACATGCATTGGACACATCAGTGCCCTCTTAGAAACTAAGTTGTGAATTGTGATTATACACAGATACATTGGATACTGTGCATATACACAAGATACATCAATACATAAAATTGATATATACATATACATCAGTGCATATTTGATTTTGTATACACATACATGAAATTGTAAAACATAAATAGTAAAACAAAAATACAAAGAAATAGAGGGAGAGAGGCGAGAGAAGAGAGATACATTTGCTATATAAAATGTATCTCGAGGGAAATACATTGTATCTAGAGTCAAGCGAGAGAAAAAAGAGACTAGATACATCCATTGAATACAATGTATCTAGAAGCAAATAAACTGTATTTAGAGACGAATCACAATGCATCTAAAAGCAACTCAGACAAAGTAGTAACTATTGAGATTATCGATCTGTACAGTAACTTAGTGTACACCTACGCTAATGTGTTTAATGAAAGACGCTCTAATTTCTAATCTCTAATTCTAAAAAAAATAAAATTAGAATCTAGGATCGCATATCATAATTTCAATTTTCTTACATGTAACACTTACCATAAGTATTATCAAAAAGTAATACAATATGATTAAAAAAGAATTATGATTCTCAACAAGAAAAGAAATTTTCTTAAGGATTAAATTAAAAACTAACTTGTTACTTTCTACTTTACAAAATTAAATGGATTTAGAAACTTGTTATTGCAATTCGCAAAACATCTACTTGTAAAAAATAATATGAAAATATGTAATTTATCAATGTGAAGCCTTCATCAAATATTCTAATATCTTATATATAAATTATGATTTGCTAATTTGATAAAAAAATTATAAAAAGATGATAATTTTTTTTGATAGTTCCAAAAACTTGGGGTCTTTCACATTTTAGAAAAGAAAAAAAACTTCAACTTCAAATAACTAGATATCACATGTCCAAGTGAGTTGGAAGTAAATGGTAGATTTAGTTGGGCTCAAACTTTAAATCACTGTCGTAAAATTACATTACATAGCAACTAACTAAATAACAATCCTCGACAAATCTGTACACATGCATTTCACCTAACTTTAGTAACAGAAAGATGAAGGCTTTTACATTAAAGGAAAAATAAAATTATACAAGTCTAGTTTCATTGAAACTTGATGCTAAGACAATTTTATGTATCCAAATGTTTTCCTGTTGAAGCCAATAAAAAAGGAGTCTTCAAGGGAATGATGTAAATGAACTATATCTCATGCTGAGTATAAACTCAAAACTCAAGAGGCGGAGAGGCGGTACCATTGTGGAGATCACTAAGTACAGTTCTGTACGAGAGCCTCAGTGAACAAATGAAACATTGCAGCGGTATTCCATCTAACATGTCAACATTCAAAAACAAAGAAAGAAATACATGGCAACTTGTAACTTATGGTACATTACAACAGACAGGCAATCAAAGCTTTCAACAGTACACCTATAATTTATGTCTATCATGAATAAGCTAGTTGAAAACAAATATCCACGAAAGTCGCTAGATATGCCTATTGGAAAAGAAAGAATCACGTCAGAAAATAAGGTTATCATTCTGAAAATATTAGGACCTCAAGTAAAAATATTGATGTATTTTTGGGATTGTATGCCAGGAGAAGGTTCTGAATGTCCACCTAACCTAATCTATGGGTGGATCATGTTGAACTGGAACCTGGAAAGCTGTTGAGGAATCGTGGATATCACAGGTCCATATCTCTGCAATGAGTTAAAAATAGAATCATTAAAATGATAAACTTTATCAAAGATGGTTTAAAAAAATGGTGAGGGTTACGGGCACATGAGACGGCCACCAGTCGGCACAACACCGACTGCTAAAGGACTTTTAGGCACTCTACTTGGGAAAATATCTTAAGATGCAACAGAGAAAATTAATGATTATAATTTATACCTGAACATTGTCATAAAGTTCAAACAATGGCACTGCAAGAAGCTTCAGATTTTTTGGGACAGCAAAGTACTCTCTTTCAGATAGATGAACAACGAAGAGCTTCTTACACTCCTGCATGGCCCACGGAAATAATTAAAAAGAATCATTTACCAAAAGAGGAACTAAGTAGGCATTTGGCCATGCGATTTCATCTCATGATATGAAATCAACATTTGGACATGCAATTTCACGCTGATTTCATCTAATAACTTCATATCATGAGATAGAATCTAAAAGTTCTCCAAAAATCATGATTTGGGAATTTCAAATCATGATATGAGATTTTTCAAATACAAAAATTGATCCACAAGTTTATATTTTGTAAAAATAACCCACATTTAATTATATATACATATATATATACATATATATATATATATATATATATATATATATATATGTAAAAAAATCAAATTTATAGTTCATATCATTACTTTTTAAACCGTTTATATCTCATATAACGATTATTCTCTCCAATATAAAATTATTTTTCGTTCAAATCACTTCTTAGTTTACCATTTATATTCACCAAATTAATTATTTTTTAAATCAAATTTATCGAATGGACAAGACTAATCACAGTAGCATTAATTGCAAAAATAATTTCCTTAGCTACTAACAACTTGAACATTACAACTTAAGTTCATTTTTTTTTTAATTAAATTAAGGTTTGATCAATAAATGTTGTATTTTTTAGAATAGTTTTATTTAATGTGATTTTAAATAACTTCTGTTTATTTGGTAAGATTGTATAAACAATTGAGACAATTTTGATAGTTTTTATAACTTATGGAGTTTTTATGTTTATGAGAAAACATAAAAAGTTCAAATCGTATGTCCAAACAAAACTTCAACTTCATTTCATAATCTCATATCATGATTTCATATCGCATAACCAAACGGAAGGCTCTACTTGGAATAATATGGTGATTTATCTTTGATTTCGTTATTAAAATTAGGGGCGGGAAAATTAGCCCATAAAAAGATGACTCATTTTTTGACTCATCCTTTGCCCACCCAATTCAACTCATCTAAAACTGGGCTGACATGTACCCAGAATAGACCTATGAGAATCTCTGTCAAAAAAAATTCAGGAGGACCTTTTTTGTTTGAAATTTCAAATATTATGATAATAAAGCAGAAGAAGTGCATTAGGTACTTAAAAGAACACACAGAGAAATAAAACATAGTAAGAACTTGGCAAGTTAGATGACCCATTTTCTATGTTCCTCAGACTCTTTCAATAATGTCAAGGGGTGTGTGCGGGATTCACCAAAAGTAGTGTATTTTTGGAGAATCAGACACAGGTGCGGCAAAGAAAGTGAAGAGTCCGTGCAACTTAGCCCGTTTTAGCCCAATTCTCTAAGTCCAAATCAACCTCCCCCCCCCCCCCCCCCCCCCCACAGAAAGAGACGCGATTAGGCATCTTAAAAGAACTTTTATGATACTGTACCTTGGGTTTTGTTATGTGTGGAGGACAATATGGATACATTATGGTTTCAAAATTTGGCCTCCACCAGATGGCCACACACTCACCTACCTGCATTGGAGAAGCCAGATCACAGCAAAAGGCATTAGCTAGTACTATAAAAAACTTGAATAACTATCAATGGGTTGATAAACATTACCTTACAGGAAGCTATGAAAGCTTGTAAAGAGAGTAACAAGTATTTAAAAACTGAGGACTCCCCAAGGAACGACTGTCATATGAAACTCAGTAGATGAAAATACCTTCAGCCCACCTACTTTAAGTTTGAACCACTGAGGACTCCCCAAGGGACGACTGTCATATGACGCGAAACTCAGTAGATAAAAATACCTTCAGCCCACCTACTTTATATTTAAACCACCGAGGACTCCCCAAGGAACAACTGTCGTATGGGCCGAAACTCAATAGAGATGCCCCACCCATCTACGCTTCTCCACTTTCATACCAGGTGTTTGCAAGCGACAGAGTTCAAAATCATGACATTGGGCTAACCCACCTATCATGTGTTGCACTCTTACCACTAAAAGCCATGGGTGCCCTACACCCCACCCTTTTTTCCCCTATATCTTCCGCATATGACAGTGGGAAAAGACTCACAATACTTCCTGATAATAATGGGGTTGCATCATGGATCAACTCTGAGCCTGTTCTTATTTGCTTTGGTGATGAATGAATTGACAAAACATATTCAAGGGGAGATGTCATGGTGTATGTTGTTTGCAGATAACATAGTATTGATCGAAGAGACTGGCGTCCAAGTTCATGATAAGTTGGAGGGTTGGATACGAACCCTGGAGTCTTAAGGTTGAGCAGTAGTAAGACAAAGTATTGGAAGTACAAGATTAGTGACGAGACTCACATAGCAGATGCAGAAATGAGGACTGATACAGAAGTCATCCCCAGCAAAGGGAGTTTTAAGTATCTTGGGTCAATAATCAAAAGAAATGAGGAGACTGACAATGATGTTACACATCGCATTAAAGTTAGGTGAATGAACTAAACATTATGCTATAACAAATCTTGGATTTGAATAAAAAAGAAGGAACTGAAAAAATGCTTCCAGGCACTAAGATCGAGAAGAGCTTTTTCTTAGCCTGCCTTCAGTCAACTTTTGATCTTTCCTTTTTGGGGGGGGTCCTATTCCGGGAGATAGCTGGAGTTAATGCACTAGGGGAAAACAATATATGCTACAATGTTGGTTTCAAATCATACGAGATCACTAAAACCTACAAGCTGGAAGCTTCGGTCACTTTCAGAGTAGAGAAAGAGAAAACAGAGGTAGGGGCCTTTGAACCTGTGGGTAATCAGAAGCAGAGACTTATTTTGATGAAAGGCTCTACTTTAGGAGAGACTAGTCACGTGGGCGCAGTAGAAAGAAAGAAAATTCAAATTAAAGGCCACACAGAGGTTTAGTGAAGGCGAAAGTGCCACTGTACGGGCTGTGGCAGGTAGGGTAAAAATTGGGCCTAAACTTAAGCCCAAATAATGTTATAACCCAATAACTTGAAATAACGCAGAAAGAGGATATAACAATGGAAACAGAAATTCAAACAAATATCTCTCATTTTAACACTGAGTGCAGCGGTGGAGATTTTCAAAGGGGAGAAAGAAATTTCGAATGACCAAACCAACAACCCAACAGACAAGTCAGTAACAAGTTTGAAACAAGGCGGTGAAGGTGAGACATTAGTCAAACAGTCAGATGATCAACTTGATGTGGTAAATTGAGAATGAAAGTACCAACAGAGAGAATGAGAAAATAGAAAAATGACTTGAATGGATTGAAGAGTATATAACCAAGCTAGGTACAGAAATTGGGTAGATTTCAGAGGGTGTGAGAAGAACGCAAAGGAGATCTTCCTGAAAATAAACAACAAACAACACAACAGAGATATAAGACTAGTCACAGTAAAGAAGAAGGGGCTAACAGAATTGAAAAGGCTAAAGATTGACAGTAAACTTTGGCGATATTGCTCTAGAAGTAAGGAGGATATCTACCTATAAATGATCAATGAATCCGAAAATTATTTTCCGGAATGTAAGAGGGTAAAATTGTTGTAGAAAGAGGGTAATAGTCAAGAATATACTTAGATCCTGGAAGGTTGCCATCGTTTGTCTCCAAGAAACTCAATTGAGAGGGGTGTTACTATCCTCGAAAAAAGAAACTCAATTGAGAGGGGATATTAGTCTATTACAAACATAATAAAGGAAGTATGGGGAAGTAGGTGGGTTGATTTTGTACAGTTGGAGGCTAGTAGAACCAAAGGGTGTGTAGTGATTATGTGGGATAAAAGGAACCGGGAGGGTGCAGAAAGCAGTGTGTGATGTATTCTGTCACTTGTAGATTCTTTGGGAAGAGCCAAAACCTAAATTGGCACTTAACACGAGCCTATGCACCAAATGGTAGAGTGGAAAGGGAGGATACTTGGGGTGAACTAGGTGCTGCCAGGGGTCTGTGCTCAGGGGTGTGGGGACTTCAACACCAACAGAGAGGAAGAGATGCCTCAGAATCAACAAAGCAATGACAGACTTCTCTGAGTTCATAGAGGATATTGAGTTGAGAGACTTTGAATTTATAGGAGGTAAATATACATGGAGAAAAGGGGATAGACAAGGTATTGCAACTAGATTGGATAGATTTCTAATCTCACTGAACAATTGCTTCAGGAATGTCAAACTCACGGAGAATTACATCAGATCACTCCCCTATCATGCTACAGTGTGGTGAATGGAAGGCTTCCAATTCTTACTTCAAATTTGAGAATTGATGGCTTCAAATAGAAGGATTCAAGGAGAAGATCAGGACATGGTAGGAGTCTTTCCCTATCACTGGTAGCCCTGACTTTGTCCTGGTCTCCAAGTTGAGAGCATTGGAGACTAAACTAAAGGAGTAGAGTAAATCAACTCAAGGGAATCTAGGAATTCAGAAACACAACTGGCAGATCTGGAGGAAATTCAAGAGCATATAATATTGTAAAAAAAAAGTAGTAGTATCCAGAATGACACTCATAAATGAATTTGAAGAAATTGCAAAGAAAGAGGAGATAACTTGTAGACAAAGATCCAGGGTAACATGGCTTAAGGAAGGGGATAGAAACACCAATTTTTTCCACAAAACTGCAAATGCGCACAGAAGAGCAAATACAATAGATAGACTAAAAATGGGGGAGGTGATGAAGGAGGATCCAGCAATAATACAACAAAGGGAAGGGGTGGATTAAGGGGTTCCAAGTTTGGAGATAACTCATTTACAATATGCAAATGACAAATTGATATTTTGTGAAGTAGAGACAAAACAAATTCTGATTTTGAGGGTTAATTTTTGTCATTTTTGAAGCTGTCTCTGGTCTCCACATAAATTGGGGGAAAAGCTACATCCATCTTATCAATAGTGTGCTTAATACTAGGAGTCAAGGTTGGGGTTCCAGCTACCTACCTAGGCATGCCTTTGGGATCTAAAAGCAAGTCCAAAGCCATATGAAATGGGGTCATGGAGAAATGTGAATAGACTCGCCAAATGGAAGAGACGGTACTTGTCCTTGGAAGAAGATTGACTTCAATTAATAGTGTGATGGATCATTACCCTCTCATATAATGTTCGTCTTTCCTATGCCTGCCGATGTATCTAATAGCATTGATGCTGTTAGAAGGAATTTATTATGCTCTGGAAAGATATCATCATAGCAAAGTATGGCATGGAAGATAAGTGAATAATAAATTGATAAGTACTCATAAATGCATTGTTTGGAGGGCAATCAGAAATCCATGCAGTGCTATATCACAAAACCAAGGTAGAAGTGGGAGATGGTGCAAAGACATCCTTCTGGGAGGACAAGTGAAATAGGTCTGTCCCTATGAAACAGTTGCATCCTGAATTGTTCATTTTGTGCGAACATCAACAAGCCACTGTGGCTACAATGTGGACTGGACAAGGATGGAGTTTGTTCTTAAGGAGGAACCTTCATGACTGGGAGATAGACAAACTGGCAAAAATTCAATTCAGCAACCTCAGTAGGTTATTTCAGTAACCTCACTGAAAAGAAGGACTTATTGGTTTTGGCAGAATGATACCAAAGATCAATTCTCAATAAATTCAATTTATAAGGAACTCAACAAGAACATTGGACAGGAGACAGAATGGCCATGGAAGATGATATGGAAACCAAAAGACCTTCATGTTGTTATTAAAAGAAGAAGTTTTGACTCATTAAAATCTAAAGAAAAGAGGTTATAAGTTAGTTTCTACATGTAATTTATGTGGAGAACATGTTGAGACAATTAACCATCTTTTTTTGCATTGTACAAGGACAGATTTTCATTTGACAGAAGGGGATAAGATAGGTGAAACCAAAGAGCATTAAAGGAGTCCTAAGCAGCCGGAATAGAGATGGCAATGCTTTTGATAAGGAGAAGAAGTCCCAGCATGTATTTTTTGGACAATTTGGAAAGAAAAACAACAGAAGTTTTAAAAAATGGCAAATTAGCTTACAGAAGATCAAGATGAATTGCTTAGCTCTCTATTTTTGGGGTAAACAAGATATATTAAGAATGTTTACTCGGTAAGTTGTAATACTTTTGAAGGGGAACTGCACTTTTGTTGAAGTATACTTGTGGAGATATAGACTAAAATTACCAGGTTCAAAAAGAAGAAAAAAAGGTGGAAGAAATGAAGGCTGGCATTTGGTGTGTTGTGTGAAAGGAATGTGCCTCCACTACTTAAATGTAAGTTTTACAAAGGTGGTGGTTAGACCAGCTATGTTCATCCAGAAGAAGTGAGTAGCGAAAATGAGGATGCATACTAAGAGATATATGATAAGAACAAGGATATTTAGGTCAAGGCGAGAGTGCCCTCTTGTGGACGATGAGGGAGCAAGACTAAGGTGGTTTAAGTAAGCAAAAAAGAGAAGCTCTAATGGCCCCAGTAAGGTGCAACGTGCAAGGTGCAAGGTGCAAGGTGCAAGGTGCAAGGTGCAAGGTGTAAGGTGTAAGGTGTGAAAGATTGGCTATGGTGGGTATGAAGAGAGGTATAGGTAGGCTGATGAAGTATTCTAGAGAAGTGATTAGACATTAACGAGGACATGGCCCTGGATAGGAGGGTATGGAGGCTAGGAATCGGGATAGAAGGCTAGTAGGTAGTCGAGCGTTATCTAGTTTTTCTCACCCGTAATACTATTACTACCTTTCTTTTATCTTATTTTGCGATTCTTTATTACCACTTGTTGTTTCCCTTTCTTCGATTATCAAATTATTTGTTGTCTCTATTGTTCTTTTCTCTATTAATTTATCATGGCTTTTTTACTCCTATATGTTCTTTTCATCACCTGCTTAGAATTGTTTTACTTGAGTCAAGGGTTGTTGAAATCAGCCTCCATAGTTTCACAAGGTAGGAGTGGTTTGCATACACACGACCTTCCCCAGACCCCACTTGTGGGATTACACTGGATATGTAGTTGTATATTTCTCCCACTTAAAAGAAAAGAAACCACCAAAAGGCGTAACGCTTATAAGCATACCTGCCAATTTGGCTGAATGCCAGGAGAATTAGCTGCAAGTTTACTAGACAGTTTCCTTTTCAAACCTTCGATTTCTGCACAAAAAGAAAAATAGAAAGCAGAAATGCTAGTATCCCGTGTCAAAGCTTAGCAAAAAAATTGTGAAATCCAGTGAAAATCATAAGAAAAACATACCGTTCTCTCCTGGTTTCAAACGTCCACCTGGAAGTTTGCAGAATGTGTTCCCAATTTGCAATAGAAGAATGTGAGGATGATTGTGTTCTTGTACCTGTGAATCCAAACCAGAGGAATTACACGTCAAATCCAACTTTAAAATTACAAAACCAGCCTTTTTTGTTTTGAAGTAAGAATGCTATTAACAAAACAGCATTAACTAGCCCATGTACAAGAAGTATACCGAAAAGTAGAAAATCTCACATACATGGTTTCTTATGAAAGCCGCCTAATCATCTACTTCTAACTAACCGACTTGAACAATTTGTGCCAAATTTAGTCAATTACTAGGTATATATCGCCTCTTGTAGTTATTTTTTTTATAGAGTACCAAATTTCATTAGAAAAGGGCAAAAACTTGCTCGTACAAGAAGTATACCAACATTAGAAAGCCTTACAAGAGAACTTCTTGTATTAAAATAGATTTTGTATGAATTATCTTTTGAAACAACTGAAAGAAGAAACGACCTACTCCTCTTACAACTATAAACAGTTCAAAATACAGTTGAAACCTAAGTTGCTTGAAGCCTATTATTTGTCCTCCCATTAAGAGAGCTTGAGAGCCATTGATCGAATAGAACAAAGTTGTAAGGAAGCAGGGATTAAGCTGACTGTTGAGATGGGTGATATATGGAATGTGACTGTGAGAACAGAAGATAAAGGTCTAGTTGAAGAAGAAAACATGAGCACACATGTAGTAATGTAATCGAAACTAATTAGTAGCTTGCGACTCATGAATCATAGCTCTATAAATGCTGAGGAAATTGATCTCCCTTATATTAACAGAACCTTTTTTTTTGGGTAAGGCTTAAAAAAAATGATAACCGTCCATAAGATACCTGCCACCTCTCCCTTTATATTAACAGGGCTTTTTTTATGGGTAAGCTTAACATTAGCAAAGCCTTTAAATAGCTGTTCCCTGTTTCGACTTTCAATAATTGCCAAGAAGACTGGCTGTTGGTCTGATCCATTTTTTTTCCATTTGAAATATGTTAAAAGTTAATCAGTTTTGTGTGGACATCTTTTGATCAAAATTAGGAGCTCAATAATCAGGCTGAACTAGGACATCTTCCAAGTAGTACAAGACATAGAAGTTTCTCTTGTAAGAAATGAGAGCATTTGTTCTATCTGACACTCTCTTCTTCTTATAGTTGAGATCTCTCATCTCGTGAATTTCTCCATTACTTGTTTCTTAATGTAGTAAATCCTAATTCTGCGACATTTTATCATCTGCACGCACCCTGACCCAGTATCCTCTAAAGTGAACAGATCTCCAGCAGCTTTAAAAGTTCTAGGTATGTAATCGGCCTAAAATTAAATGTCTAGTACCCAACTTTTCATACATCTGAAACCAGGAACTGTAACACTACATAGAGAGTTTCTAATTTCCTTTCCTTTTTACAGATAAGGAACACTATATGGAGTAGTATTCTATGTAACTTCTCTTATTATAAACATTTTGAGTAAATAGCTAAAGATGATGAAGAAGCAAGCTATATAAGACATTAAATGGAAGCCAGTTCAATGAATAAAGTGTCCTCAGTTAATGGCTATACTGACTAAGATAGTTGAAGAAACAAAGGTCAATGTCCAGTAACCACAGTCCAATAAAAACGAACAAAGCGGAAGAACTCCTCGTAAAGACATTTGATTCTTCTTCTCCCAATTAAATCTTATAAAAAACAGTTTTCCTAAAAAGATCTTTCTTCCCCAATTGAACTGAACTCATTGAGAAATTTATATTGCTTTACTATTTACTTAACCTCTCTCCTGAAAGAACTTCTCCATGTACTCCTCCTATATTCCACTTTATATGATACTTGGCATTTAGGAAATCATTCATCTTTGTCCTAGACTACAACCTTTTTGTGCATTGTTTAATTTTCAAATAAAAAAATATGTAACCTACACTACCTTTTAATATAATTTCTAAATATCAAATTTTATTTCAATAAGATTAAGAAATTGATGTTTGAATTGAAACTGAAAATTAGAAGTTTGGTCTTGGTGCTCTCCTCAATTCTTTTCTAAATGAAGGGAGTAACATTTATGAGATTATAATGAAATACTTGTCAGAAGATTGGAAGATGGTAAATGAAACTAGAGAGGGAGAGAAAGGTCTACTGAATCAGTCTACTCCCCTTTAGAATGGTTATGCATATAAAGAGGCCAAGAGCACCTGAATACCTGGAAAAGCAACTATCATGATAGTGAATTCTTATGAGCGGTAGTTGTTGTTTCGGAAATGGTAACTTTGATTGGTTGTTGATGTGATGAAATGTAACTATTCATGGATAAATACATGTAAAGATCTTTTCTACAACACAGGAAACAGATTTGACAGTACATGATATTTTCCACAAAGGAGCTACAAAAATGGCAGCTCGTGGAAATGAAGAAATATTACGAAACAGAGTGGAAATTTAATTCCCATTCTGACTCTTGTTTTCTCAAACAAAGAAAATCTTGGAAAGATCATGGAAGAATCATACACTTCAAGCATGGATATTTGCTTAGACATACAGCTCAAAAATCTTATGCAAACAATTGCATTATGCAAGAGCTTTGACAGTGCCGAACGCTCCCTTTTTCTACACGCGATGACAAGTTGACAACCATATGTCATGACTCATGTCGAAGAAAAAATTAGACTAAACTAGGACTAAAGATCTTAATATCAACTAAACTAAAAGCACATAACTGCATCAAAACCAATATTCGAATCAAACATATTTGGATCTCATTTATTGCAGCTTAACAACAGCTAATGAGTTCTAGCAACTAGATGTGGCAAAACAAACAAAAATAGTAACAATTTAGATCAATAACTGAACAAGTTAAGACCAGAAAATGATCATTTTGCTAAGATGGAAACAGGAGCATACTATAAGTTGAGATAGAGGATGCAAAAGCATACCAATAGAATTCCTTCAACGCTAGTCCTCATGCCCTCTTTCGTATAGCTGCAAAACCAATCACAAACAACAGGTTGTTAAATTCCAAAAAAGGAGAAACTATTTTATAGCGGCTTAAGTGTAGTAACCTAAATACTAGCAATGACCAGTGTGATCCAGCTTCGGAAGGGTTTTACCTAGGGTTTAAGGAACTTTGATCTACTTAACTACCTGGAAGAATCAAATGAGAATTTCAATTACAAAAAAGTAAAGGAAAAATAGAAGAAACTATACTTGACTTTCATACGAGCAAGGCGATCGGCGACGGAGGTATCCTTTTCCATTTTGGGCTCCTTGGTACCAAATGTATAGCTGGACAATGGGTATGTGTTGACAACTGAAGTCGTTACCATTTTCTTTCTATGCAAATGACGAGGTTTTCACCCAACCTTCCTCTCGGGAATTAGATATCGCCGGCGGGAGAACTGAAGCAGAGACGATGGATGGTGTTCACCGGAAGAATATTTGTATTTTCAGATTTTCCCTCTTGCCGTTGATGGGATGCTTCTGGACTTTGACGGACTACTTAGAAGATTGGAGAGAAAATTTCATAAATAGTCACTTTGATTAAGTATGTCTAAAATGGTACATTTTATTATATTTTTGTTGGATATAGACTATAGTCCTTCAATTATTTAAAAATTTATCAAAGTTAGTCTCTTTACTTATATATTTATTTAACTATATATTTATCAATATTAATTTTTTAAGTATTTAAAAATTATTAAATTTTGATCTTTGTCTATTTTTTGTACAAATAATTTAAATTTATATTAACAAAATTCATGTCTCGGGAAATTAAATTATTCAGTTATTTTTTTAATTATTGACTCTTTTCACTTTTCTTCAAATTCCCCTTGTGCAAAGAGCCTTAATCTTAATGATTAAAAATAAAATTCATTAGGAAAGAAAATACAAGTCATAATTTTATTTAACAGATGATAAAATGAAGCATATTATTAATATTAATAACTTGAACACGTTAAACTTTATCATAAGAAATTATTACTCATTAAATTTAAAACTTGTATTCTGACGAGTTTATTGAAGTGAATTTATTAATTTTTTTAGAAGTTGAAATTTATAAAATGGTAGATTTGCAAAAAATAATTAATTTTTTTTAAAGAAAATAGATCGATTTTATTATTCTATTTATTTTATTTTACGTAGAAAAAATTGGAGTAATAAGATCACATCTCTTGCTCTTCTTTTGTAAGAAGAAACAAAATTTAAAAAATTCACTATGATTATGATGTTAACTGTCAAAGAAGGGAACACGACATATTCAAGTCATTCGCAACAATTATATGTTTTATTTTATCCTCCACTTAGTAAAATAAGACTTATATCTTCTTTCCTCATTAGTTTTATTTTAAACGTTGAGGTTATTGTTTTTAGTAAGAGCAATTTGAAGAAAAAATAGTGGGGATAGAGAAACAACTTTTAAAATGGTTGGAAGATTTAATCTCACGAAGACTTCAACTAATACAAACCCAAGTTGTTTGTGTAAAAATCTAATAGGTTCTAAATACTTAAAGGACTAAAACCGATAAATATATAGTTAAAGAACCAAAGTTTATAAGTTTTTGATTACTCAAAGAACTAAAACTTGTATTGTATAGTTAAGGGACCAAATCTGATAAATTTTTTAATAATTAAATTTGATAAGTGTATAATTAATCGGTCCTTTTAGATACAATTCCACGGTTAAAAGACTATTTATGATTTTTTTTTTAAGATTAGAACTGTCCAATGAGCCTTGCTGGATCCATTTCAACTTCGGTTTGGTTCTTTTTATTTTAGGAATCTATTTTAAAATATATTTTCACTTTTAATAATATATTTATTTTAATATATTTTTTAAATATTCTTATTTAATATTTTATTATAAAATTAATATTTATTTTTAAATTAATATGGATATTATGATAAAATACTTAGATATCAATTATTATTAAAAAGCATGTAAAGTTTAAAAATGAATAATAATCAATAGAAATGAAGAAATTAATTATATGCTTCTTTTCTTTGATGCCCAAAAAAATATTTATCCAAATTTCTTGTTTACTTCCCTTCCTAACCTACAACATTGCCTTTTTTTAGGTCTCTTTGTTGCCACCACTCATATAATAATATTTCTTTTATTTTATTTTTGAGTTCTTTTTATTATTACTATACTAAAAAATCTAGTTGTACTTCGCGGTCTTTGAAATAAATGTTAAAGAATTACTTTTTTAATTAATTATATGTTTTCTGTATGCCCAAACATTATATTATCACTATATTTTTTAATTATATATTAATTATGAAGATAATTTGATATGACAATTGAAATGAAGCTTAATAAATTTAACATCTATAATCTATTGCAACGGTGTACCTTTTTTATTGAGTATCTAAAAGTTATGATGTGAAGTAACTAAAAATACTAATAAAACACGTCTACGGGTTTTATTATTCTTTGTCATTTTGATATGATAAAACTTCTTTAAATATTTTATTTTGCAATCGTTCTTGTTCTTTTTTACAAATATACGATTTAGATTTGTATGGTTTTTGCATAAATCATATCAATCGATATTTTAGATTTTTGAGTTGCAATTATGTTGCACTCGTCAAATACGATTTTTTAGAAAATAATTAAAATGTTACGCTACTGATTATTAAGTCTCGATATATTCAACTTCGGATGAGAATATGATTTTTTTTATTAACTCGCTTACTATATTTTTATTTATTATATATATATATATATATATATATATATATATATATATAATATAGAAAGAAATAGATCCATTTTAACTATATAAAAATATTTAATAGATAATAAGCTCTTCACATATTATATAGTGATTAATAAAATGAAAGGTTAATTGAATCGAATACTTTGATAATATATTTTAATTTCAAATGTAATTCTTACATTTTCAAATTAATAATTACACCTTTTTCTCTAAACCCAAATTTATTTGATTACATTTTAAAAATAATTTGATGAGCTTTTAGTGTCACCAAAAACCAAATCAAGACTTATTGACACTTTCGTTTAATTTTCTCCAGTAGCATTACAATCTACACTGCGAAACCGCCTTTGCTCTTCGTACTGTCAAAATCACCCGTCGGAGCTCGGAACCACCACTACCACCAGTCACCACCCCGACGACCGCCGCCGTCTGCATTGGTATAATGGGGAAACCAAAACAACAAGTAATTTCCCGCTTCTTTGCACCAAAACTGAAGAACGAAGAAGACCCTTCAACTTCAACGACCCCCTGTACTCCACCTCCCAAAATTGTTGCCACCGTCAGCTTTTCACCTGCAAAGCGCCTCAGAACTTCCCAACTCATTTCTCCTCAGAACAAACTTTCTTCTTCTTACGATGATTATCCTACAAAACCCACCAAAACCCCTAAGCTATCAACCCACGTAGATAACCCATGCACTCCTCTTCCTAATCCCACTCTCCACCAGAAGTTCCTGGATAAACTTCTAGAACCATCTTACCACCTTTTGGAACCTTCCAAGTGTCATGAAATTGCAAATCCCAAGTACACGCCGTTAGAGCAACAAGTTGTGGAGCTGAAGACTAAGTACCCAGATGTTCTATTGATGATTGAGGTTGGTTACAGGTACAGATTTTTTGGTCAGGATGCAGAAAATGCTGCTAGAGTTTTGGGTATTTATGCACATATGGACCACAATTTCTTGACAGCTAGTGTACCCACGTTTCGGTTGAATATTCATGTAAGGAGGCTGGTGAGTGCAGGGTACAAAGTTGGGGTTGTTAAACAAACGGAAACTGCTGCAATTAAGGCTCATGGATCGAATAAATTGGGCCCTTTTGGCCGTGGGTTGTCAGCATTGTACACGAAAGCCACTTTGGAGGCTTCTGAAGACGTAGGGGGTGGAGATGAGGGGTTCGGGTCATGTAATAACTATTTGGTTTGTGTTGTTGAGAAGGTAATCGACCTTGAGGGTTGTGGGAATGATGTGAAACTCGGGGTTGTTGGAGTTGAGGTTTCAACTGGGGATGTTGTTTATGGGGAGTTCAATGACAATTTCATGAGGGCTGGGTTGGAGGCTATGATCCTGAACTTGTTGCCAGCTGAATTGCTTGTTGGCAGGCCTATATCTAAGCAGACAGAGAAGGTGATTGTCACTCATTTATATGAAAATCTATCATAAAACTAAAAGGAACCTTTGGTATCTCACATTGATTTCCTATTTGTGGAGATAAAATATTCTTTTTGTAAAGAATTAATTAGAGAATTGGATCTCTTACTCTCTAAAAGAACAGACTTTTATAACAAGAGATGCATACTAAAAGATCTTTATTAGTAGATTGCTCTGTTGCAGGTTCTTTGTTAATTGAATCTGCGTGGATTTGGTAATTTAAATTTGCATTTTTATTTTTAGATTAAAGACTGAACCAATTGTTCTTTAGAGATGGTGTTTCATGTGAGGAAAGGACTGTAAAACTTGATCACTAAAACATGAGCTGACCATGTGTGAAAGAAGGTTCATTTTTGCCATATCTCTAATGGGGCAAAAATGTACAGGCATGTCATTCTGGTTCAGGCAGTGGTAGAACAACCTCCTCTTTTGGTGAAATAATGGTGACTCCTTATCCTTTGCCACAGCCTGTTGTAAATAAGTTGTTATTTTAGGAATGTCATGACCATTTCTGGGGAGAAAATTTGGGTAATACAAACAAGGAAATTATTTGTAAGTAGTGCAGATCAGACAAACTAAAAGATGCAACTCATACAACCAAACTACCAGGAAAGGTGTGTATCCAGGTGAGATGAATGCAGCATTTAATACTCCAAGAATATTTAGAGTGACCACTCATGTAAATAAGACAGGAAATTGGCTTGACAATTAGTTTGAAGGTAGCACATTTCTTACTTTTGTTTGCCTTGTCCAATATTTCTGGGTAATTTCTTCAAGAATCAGAACATAGAATAGCATTATTGACTTTTTTCTAGCGTTTTTGGGCATGAAGATACTGTTTATTATTCAATTAGAGTTGTGCGTTTGGACATTTATTTTATGGTAAAAAGTCACATATTTAAGCTTCTATGAAACTTGTCACAATAAAATAAATAAATTGAAGTTTGTATGAAAATGATTTCAATTGAATATCAGAGTTGTCATTATGATGTTGTTGAAAGTGGATCATAAATTATAGTTTGGATCATTATTATCATTAGTAGCTATTGTTTGTCTAATTACGACTCATCGCTACAATAAGTGGGAGGTGAGAGACGAACGAAATTGGGAGAGAGAGGAGAGGCCAGCGAGATTTGGGAAAGAGAGGAGAGATGCTAGACATAGTCTAAGTGGATACATGTTGTATTCGATATATAAGCTATCAGTTGAGGAGAGAGGTGAGCGAGATTGAGAGAGAAAAAAGCGGCGAGCGAGATTTGGGGTAGAGAGATGAGAGATACTAGATACATGTTGTAATCGATGAATACATGTTGTATCAATGAGTACAATCCAATACATACATGTTAGAGGGTGGAGAGAGACGAGCAGAATTGGGAGAGAGAGAGATAAGAGAGGTGAGCAAGATTTGGGAGAAAGAGGAGAGATTTTGGATACAGGCTATTTTTGACGATAAGTTATCAACGAATACTGTCTGATACATACAAGCTTATACATTTTGTATTCGATTCGTACAACTGTATCAAATGTATTCATTCGCTCTTGTATCACTTGTATTCATTTGCTCTTATATCACTTGCATTCTTTCCAGTATTTAGGCTGTAACAACAACCAGTAGAGTGATTAATCGATATAAGTATCTTCTTCAAGATTGTATGGTGATGCAGCCATTAAAGTGATACAATTGATAAAGTTGATATAGAGGGAGAGGGATGAGAGAGGAGAAATTTGCCCTAGAACCCTTAGTATAGCTATGTTAGGTAATATTTCTAAACTATATCTATGTATGGCAAAAATAGTAGTTATTTTTGCTTAGTTAAGAAAGTTCTATTAGTTTATTATATTCATTTCAGCTGCTACTGGCTTATGCTGGACCTGCATCTAATGTTCGGGTGGAGGATGTATCATCAGATCGGTTCAGTGACGGTGGTGCTCTGGCTGAGGTGATGTCTCTCTATGAGGGCATGCAGGAAACTAATTTGTTAGATGTTCAAGAAAAGGAAGAGACTGAAATGAAAATGCCAAAATGCAATCAAATTGCAATCCAGGTGTAATTTCAACTCTTCGTATAGTTTATAGGCTGAATTTACTAAATTTTTATATACCATCTATTGGAATCGAAATGTCAAAACTAATATCTTCATATCTTTCTTATGTCGACATGTTTATACCTTCTTCTTTCATGTTCTTTGCTGTGTCTGTTGGATGGGGTTCACTGGATTCCCCTGTGTATTAGATTATATCTTTTTCTCTCATCCTTTCATATTGAATGTAGGGAATAATGGCAATGCCTCATTTGGCTGTACAAGCATTAGGCCTAATTGTTAGGCATCTAAAACAATTTGGTTTGGAAAGAGTTCTGTGCTTGGGAGCTTCATTTCGTCCCTTCTCTAGCAACATGGAGATGACTCTTTCAGCCAATGCATTGCAGCAACTTGAGGTGAGTGGGGTAGTCCTCCCCCCTACAAAAGCAAACTAAATCGAAGATAAAAATAAATACAATTCTTTTGGATAAATTCCACAATTGAACTTAGTAATTGTTGGAGTCCCAGGCATGAATGATACATTCTTATTGTTTTCATGTTTTCATTGCAAAGATTTCTTCTCAAAGCAATATCTGATGAGACTCAAATTAAAGACGGTTGTGTTCATATTTACCTTACCAAAAGAGATAAAAAAGGAGGGAGTGACTGCTGCAATTAATATGCCTTTGAATCATGGAGTAAGCAAAATTAGCTTGGGTTAGGGGGGGAACCATCTGGAAATGTTAAGCCTCAGAAAACTTTGAGCACGATCAACTTAACTTTGCGTTCATGATAGAATCTGAATTTGCTTCCGTGACAGCATCTATGGTTCTCGGACAAGCAGACTCCATACTGTAATGCAGATAAGCATTTAAACGAGCAACTTTCGATCATCTGATGATTGATTTAATCAAGCCAGCAAAATTGTTATGTAGAGATAGTCTGGATGTGGATATGTACTTAGTTTAAAGTAAACCAATGTGTCTCTGTTCCTGATGTGTTTGTATTATTGGTAAACCGTCACAAGTTTCTGAACTAGCTAGACAATAGAGGATAGCTCCCTCCCTCTGAGAACTTGAGGTCGGGAATTTCTGTCACCAAAGGAGCAAAGTGAGGAACACTTTTGACTCGTGGGAAGGACTTGTGAGCTTTACAAACATTAGAAATCAAGGCTCCAGCACATCCATTCCTTCCCGTCTCCCCACTTTCTCACTCATTGTCTCTTCCTTATTTTTCTTGTTCCTTCCTCACCTTTCTTCCTTTAGCTCAGTGATTTCTCCTCCTTATATGAACTATGGGTAGATCTGTCATTTGTACAAAGTAGATACTATTCTGGTGGAAGTTCTAAAGATTTTGATCTTTGTTTGATCCAGCCAACTTAATGTCACACTTGTCTGAACCGAATTGCACATATAGAGAATTCACATATTTTTCACTAGTTTGTCATTGGACCATAGTTAGTGGATTGTTTTATTGATTAATCAATTATTACTCTGTTTGGTCAATATATTTGTCACTTTTGACTCTGCGAGAGTTGATAAAATGTGTCCACAATTAGTAGCACTTTGATTTTTTCAGTAAGCCATTTAACACTTTGATCTTAATATTGGTTTTCAATTCAGTCCACAAGTTATGGATCTCCACAATCTCATCACATAGGGTGTAGTTACCTCTTTAGTCATCCATTTATCTTCCTCATATTTTGCTTTAATGATTTTCCCCCACAATAATTGATTGGCACTAGTGAGTTTCCATAACATTGTTTAAAGGGTCACATCCAGTGTTTTTAAATGCCAAAGCGCAAAAAGTGATTGGGTCCATGGGTCTTGAAGTAAAAAAGCATGAAGTTAAGAGCACACTTCTTTGAAGTGAAGTGTACAAGTAATGGAAAAATCAAAAGAACACATGAATTTATGGAAAGATATGACACTTGAACCTAAATTAACCCCAAAATCTAGCTCAAGAGGGGAGAATCGTCCAAGTCCATATAGGCAGACCACCAGTCCATTCCCTAACTAATGTGGGATCCTAACCCACTCTAAACTGGAGTGTGTACCGGGAGCCCAAACATGGATGAACCTGAGTAAGATACCTACGCCTAACTCAACTCTTAAATCTAGCTCATGGGGGGGGGGGGGATTGCCCAAGTCAATATAAGCATACCACTAGTTCATTCCCCAACCAATGTCTAACCCACTCTAAGGGAAGAAGTATGGTGGGAGTTAGGCTCAGCCAGAGGACTTCTCGATGGGCCTTGGGTAGTATGTGGGGACTTTAACACTGTTAGATTCCCTTCAGAAAAGAGAAACTGCTCTAGATTCACAAGAGCAATGTATGATTTGTCTGATTTCATCGAGGATATGAGCCTTCAAGATCCGCATTTGATAGGGGGCAAATACACTTGGAGGGAAGGGGAGAGTCACAATGTTGCTGCCAGGCTTGATAGGTTTTTATTTTCTGAAGAATGGGATGAGGAATTCAAGAACATTAAGCAGACAACCTCGCACAAAGTGACTTCTGATCACACACCCATTATGCTCCAAAGTGGGAACTGGGAACCTAGAAGATCTTAATTTAAATTTGAAAATTGGTGGCTGCAAACAGAAGGGTTTTTGGATAGAGTTGAGATGTGGTGGAACTCTATAGTCTGTGAAGGGAGGCCTGATTTTATCTTAGCTTTCAAATTGAGAGCCTTAAAAGATAAATTGAAGGAATGGGCCAAGACCTCTCATGGGAATTTAATGCAGAAACAGAACATCCTTGCGAAGCTGGCAGAATTGGAGGAAGTTCAGGATCAAAGAGAATTTACAGAGAATGAGACACTTCTAAAGGCAGAACTCCTTGTAGATTTTGAAAGCATAGCCAAATGTGAGGAAGTAGCGTGGAGGCAAAGATCAAGGGTCAAGTGGCTGAAGCAGGGTGACAACAACACCAAGTTTTTCCACAGATCAACAAATGCTCATAGAAGATATAACAATATTGATGAATTAATGGTGGATGGGGAAGCAACCAAAAATCCAGAAGTTATAAAGAAGGAGATTGAGGAGTTCTATCAAAGATTATATACTGAAACTGAGATATGGAGGCCAGCTGGAGGATGTAGGGTAGACTACAGAGTTTCTATTGAAGACAATCAAATGCTTCAAAAGGAATTCGAGGAACAAGAGATATGGGAATGTGTGAAACTTTGTGCTGGAGATAAAGCTCCTGGCCCTGATGGATATACCATGGCTTTTTATGTCCACTGCTGGGAAATAATAAAGGGGGAAGTAATTAGTACCATCAGGAATTTCCATGAAAATGCTTCTTTGAAAAAAGCTTCAACTCTACCTATGTGGCTTTGATTCCTAAAAAGATGGGTGCTAAAGAGCTCAAACATTTCAGGCCTATCAGTTTAATCACCAGTGTTTACAAGATCATCTATAAGGTGCTTACAGAAAGGCTAAAAAAGGTTATCCACAAATTGGTGGACACTCAACAACTGGCCTTCATAAAAGGAAGGCAAATAATGGATGCTATCCTCATGGCAAATGAACTCGTGGACTCTAGAGTCAGAAGCAATATACCAGGCATTCTATGTATGATATACAAAAAGCTTATGATCACCTCAATTGAAATTTTTTTGCTAGAGACCCTCTCCAAAAGAGGATTTGGAGGTAGATGGATAAGATGGATGAAGTTCTGCATAAGCACAGTCAAATTCTCTGTCCTTATCAATGGCTCCCCTACAGGTTTCTTCTCCTCACAGAGAGGCCTAAGGCAAGGAGACCCATTATCTCCTTTCCTCTTCATCATTGCCATGGAAAGTTTTAATGATATGTTGAAAATTGCTCAAGAAAATAGCTGGTTGAAGGGATTCAAAGTTGCACACAGGGAAGGCCCAAACTTGGAGATTACTCATTTGCAGTATGCTGATGATGCATTGATCTTTTGTGAGGCTAATAAGAACCAACTCATGATTCTCAGGGTCATTTTGTTCTTTCTGAAGCAATCTCAGGATTACACATCAACTGGAATAAGAGCTTCATATATCCAGTTAATGAGGTTCCTAACCTAACATCATTGGCTGGGGTTCTTGGTGGAAGTATTGGGGAGCTACCAACTGTCTATCTGGGCATGCCACTGGGTGATCAGAAATAGGTCTATAGATATATGGAATGGGGTGATAGAGAAGTGCGAGAAGAGGTTGGTGAACTGGATAAGTCAATATCTCTCCTTGGGAGGAAGACTAACACTAATAAATAGTGTTTTGGACTCTATGCCTACCTATATGATGTCCCTCTTCCCTATCCCTGATGGTGTCATTGAGAGATTGGATGTTCTAAGAAGAAATTTCCTCTGGGAAGGGAACAGTGAAACCAAGAAGTTCCACTTGGTGAAATGGGATGCACTGATTGGAAGTAAACAGAAAGGGGGTATGGGGGTCAGGAACTTAAAAACTCAGAACCAATGTCTTATGATGAAATGGCTCTGAGATTTGCTTCTAGGGAGTCAGCTCTCTGGAAAGAAGTTATCCAGCTGAAGTATGAAATGGCAGATCACTGGACCACCAGAATGGTCACTGATACTTATGGGATCAACCTTTGGAGATCCATCAGAAACCTGTGGCCAAAGCTTAGAGAAAATTGCAGCATAAGAACAGAAGATGGCAGGAAGGTACTTTTTTGGGAAGACAAGTGGTTAGATCAAGCCCCCCTAAGGGACACCTTTAATGATATTTACACCCTAAACCAACAACAAAGGGCCACTGTGGCTGATGTCTGGTCAAATCATGGATGGAATTTGAGCTTTAGAAGACCTTTTAATGACTGGGAGATTTTGAGGTAAGTTGAGTTCTACAACAAATTGGAGCAATTCAAAGGGAACCACAACTGACCAAGATAGATTGGAGTGGAGGGCCACAGTCAAGGTAGTTTCAGTGTGAAAGGGGCCTACAAAAATTTAACCCTTATAATAATCAGATTTGAGGACTGGCCTTGGAAGCTTATATGGAAAGTCAAAATTCCTTATAAAGTTTCTTGCTTCACTTGGCTTGTGGCCAAACAAGCTGTTTTAACCCAAGAAAATCTCATGAAAAGGGGGATACATCTAAGTCCAAGTTGTTTTTTCTGTGAAGAAAAGGCTGAGACTGTAACCCACCTTTTTATACACTGCAGGATTACCCGTCAACTATGGGAAATGTTCCTAAGTAAGAAGGGCCTGAATTGGGTAATGCCAAGGAAAATAGATCAGACTTTGAAGATCTGGAGCAGTTATGCTAGCATGTCAGACCATAAGGATAGGTGGAAAATTATACCGGCTTGCATTTGGTGGGCTGCTTGGACAGAAAGAAACCTCAGGTGCCATCAGAACAAGAGCAACAATATTCAGAAGATGAAGATGAAGTGTTTAGTTTTGTTTCACTTTTGGTGTAAATAGGAGTATAGGGAAGATCTAGAATCAGTTAGGGATGTCTTAGGATTATTGTAAAGTTTTGCTAAAAGGGTTGAAGATCTTCTAGATACTCCTCCTCAATTGTAATTAGGAAACTTGTAACTTGTCGTGGCAGGTTTCTGTTTTTGTGGAAATAGAATACAAGTCGTTACCTTCTCCAAAAAAATAAAAAAAATAATCAAGTTGTATTAACATAACTGATTTCAGCAACCAAATTTACAATTGAGCCGATATCAATCCAAATCCTCAAAGGTTCAAAGAACCAATGGCTTTCCTTGGGATCATTGTACGAAGTGCACACTTCTCTATAGCATATGGCTTCACCAATCTATAATTGCGCATCAAGTCGCTTCGTAGTTTTAAGCTATAAAACAGTGGCTTTTAATAACAATGGGGACATCTGGAGGAATTACTGGGGTTACTTCTGTTCAGGTTTTGACTAGTTATATAATTATGCAGAGTGGAGAGGAGAATGATTTAGCAATCTTTTTTTCTGGCTAAGAAACATTAAAGATACCTAGCTTGTCAGCGTATCAGAAATTTTAAAAGGAAAAAAAAAAGGAAAAAGAACAGTTTTCAAGTAATTTGAATATTATGTATGATATACATTATACAATATACAATTTGATAGAAGTTTTAAAAGTTTTCTTTCCCTTCTGTCCACTTTACTGCACCAGCAATTTTTTTAGCTCTCAACAGATACGATAGGCATATTTTTCCCCATTTGTAATTTTACTGATGATGTAGGTTTTGATGAATAACTTTGACGGATCAGAGTCTGGCTCCTTATTGCATTGTATGAATCAGACCCTTACTTTATTTGGTTCAAGGCTTCTCAGGCATTGGGTATGGAGATTTTTTGCTGTTAGTTTGTTGGGTTTTGATAATATGAACAGATAGAAGGTACATGTGTAATTTCATATTTTGCAGGTGACTCATCCATTAAGGGATAGAAACATGATAGGTGCTCGTCTTGATGCAGTTTCAGAGATTGCAGAATCTATGCAAACTCATCGAACTTCTCATACTTCTGTTTTGGAGATGGAAGGTGCTGATGTCACCAGTTCGCAACCAGAGATACATCATATAATTGTTTCAGTTCTGTCCACTATAGGAAGGTCACCAGATATCCAGCGGGGGCTTACAAGAATCTTTCACAGAAAAGCTACTGCTGCTGAGGTGAAGTTTTTTATCTTCTGATTTAATTGGGCAATTTTTTTTAGTTTTGTTCTATGGTACAGTCTCTTATCTGATGGGGAAAATCATCAAAATGCAACTTTAGATAGGTTCCGTCACATATGTAATAGTTCTGGTAACTACAGACAGGTGCCTGTGGTGGGAGATATTGATTTTCGATTACATGTCCAATCAGCTAATGCTTAGAGATATATTTTTAAAACAGTCACACAAGCATAAATTGTTCCTTGAATTGGTTTTGCAGCCTCAACCATCTTTTAGATGGAATTTAATTGGAATTTCTGTGTCAGTTTATTGCAGTCATTCAAGCTATCTTGATTGCTGCGAAACAACTTCAGCGGCTTTTCATTACGGAGGACAGAAGTACTAATATGCAAAGAGAGACCTTGCATTCTGTCCTATTGAGAAAGCTGATATCAATTGCCTCATCTTTTACTGTTATTAATGGTGCTGCAAAGCTTTTGTCTGCTTTAAACAAGGAAGCTGCTGACAGACAGGATCTTCACAACTTATTTATCATTTCTGATGGGAAGTTCCCAGAGGTTTGTTGTATTCTTTTTCTATGCCATATTTCTTGCCTGCACTTGATTTATTGACTACTTTCAGTTGGTTCACAGGTTGCTGAAGGTACAAGGAGAGTTGAGTTGGCAAATGAGAAGTTAGACTCATTGATTGTTATGCATCGCAAGCAGCTTCACATCCACAAATTGGAGTATACTAATGTAGCTGGAATCACACATTTGATAGAGGTACATTAGAAGAAGTCATCATATTCCAATCTTTCTTCTTGTAATCTCTCTGTCATGTTAAGTTTTTTTTTTCTTCAGAATATATATATTTTCTTGCTGTCCACAATCTGGAAATATTTTGCTGTGCATTGCTACTCTAGATCCCGTTTGGTTTTAGCTTTTGAACATCAAATGCTGAAAAAACTTGTCAAGTGCTTGCGCTGGTAGCCTGGTACTATATAAATACACAGTTTCGTATTTAAATAGAAGAGTGAAAACTTAAAATAAGAGTCGATGTGTTTGGAATTGGTAGAGAAGTGCTTATCAATACTTCTTCTGGTACAATGACAAAAATATCCTTAATGTGACAAACACTAAAAAGGAGTTGATTACTTCAATTCATGCTTCAATCCACTTTCAGTTCCAAATAGATTAGGTAAGATTACTTTTAATAAGTAAATTATTTATTTGAATAGCATATAATAGTCCAATAATTTGATTGAAGTGGGAACTATATATGCTTGATAAACTGTTTAGGAAAATTTTAAGAGTCATGTAACCATAGAGTTATTATCTAATTATCAATGAACTATCTCTAAACTACATTCTCATTAACAAATCACAGAAGAATTCATTGGATACTTGCACTAGGGTGGGGGATATGAGCTCAAGTATGAGGAATAGTTGTTAAGTCGAAACTTGGTTTTCTAGAAGGAAAACTAGTTTTTGTTTGGCATCTAGGTCGCTATGAGAAACTGAGTGAAAAAGGAAGCAAAGCACTTGCTTTAAGAAATAGTTATAACACAAATTGCATGAGGTCCCAAGGAAAGCTCCCAGTCATTTGCCTTTTGTTTTCATCTTTGCAAGTTTCCTCTAGGTTGTTGCCACTATCCAGAGATATTGTGGAGATGGGAGGTTGAGATGGGATAAAGAAGGAAAAAAACATCAGACTTCGAGCTTTCTTGGGAGTGGTATTTTGAAAATTATATAAAAAGTATCAGGAGAAAGTAAAATACCTGTTACATCTGAAAAGCTTCTAAGCTGCCCAACTTATTTATTTTGGCTTATTTTGGCTTTAGTACACTTTTTAAGTTCACCAGACACTAATATAAGCTGAAAAATGCTTAAAATCCCACCTTACCCACTTAGTCACATGTTGTGAACTAAAACTCAAGGTTTCAAAGGGCATCAAACTCTACTTGGATTTTGATGGATCGTCCAACTAGAAATAACAATCAAATGCAGGAGGTCATGAAAAGGAGTCCAAATAAACGGATAAATATAATGCAAGTATATACTTGGGTGAAATGAAACCAAGAAACATAGTACAACTCCTAAACTGCTGGATCAATATTGGCAATACTACAATTAAGGAGGAGGATGGAGGATTGTCCCAGCTTGTATATGGTGGACAGTGTGGAAAGAAAGGAATCAAATATGTTTTGAGGGTAAGAAAGACAATGTGAAGAATTTCAGGATGAATTGTATAGCTCTTTATTATTTTTGGCGTAAACAGAAAGTCTTAGTACAGGCAGAAGAACTTTTTGATGTTATAGACTATTTGTGACAAAAAGCACAGATGGAGTCAGTCTAGTTTGTAATACTTTTGGAAGGGGGGCTACTTTGATGTACTGTATACCTGTGGATAAATAGAAAAAAGAAAGTTACCATTCTTAAAAAAAAAAAATGTAAGTATATCACCTTACTTACTTCTTCTATGAGGGAGCAAGCAAATGTAAACACTTTCTGGAGATAGATTTTGTTGTGTTGTTTTCTTTTACTCTGCATTCATAATTCATCTCATATTTACTCCAATCACCTAAATATTTATTCATTTGGTTTTATTTTGAGTTGCTTCTTTTCATTGTTTATTTTCCATTTTTGTTTTATTTGGGTGTGGAGGGTAGGGGATGAGTAGGAAAGGGAATGTAGTTGTGGATTGTCCAAGATAATAAGAAGCACCGTCTCCCGTGAAGAGGACATCATGTTTGGCCAGCAACAACTAGTGTTAGACATGTCTCGTTAGTCTAGATTCTTCTGCCCATTACCATTTTCCATCCATCAGGTGTGGAGCTTGTTTAACAAAGAGGTATATTTCATGCCTTATCTCCTTAAATTTTTTCTGGGATGCGAGTGTCAAGTATACACTTCTAAAGGACATTGCATATCAACTGTATGTGTATTGTTTTTTGAGAAAGTTTTCTGCTTGTTGGTGCTGCATAGCCTGCCAAGGTAAATCCATGTTTTAGGCATTTTAGGCTGTAATTGTCTTTTACACATACCTCAAACTTGTAGTTTATAGTGAGACTTTGAAGCAGAGTAAGTATGCCCATTTATGCCCTACTGTATTTGTTTGACTATATGATGCTTCAACTGCAGTTGCCTCTAAACACAAAGGTGCCTCGAGATTGGGTCAAAGTGAACAGTACTAAGAAAGCAATACGTTATCATTCACCAGAAGTATTAGTGGCTTTAGATGAGTTAGTGTTGGCAAATGAGCAGCTCACTGTCGTTTGCCAAGCTGCATGGAATAATTTTTTGACGGGTTTCGGTGGATACTTTGCCGAGTTCCAAGCTGTTGTACAAGCCCTGGCTTCATTGGATTGTCTGAATTCTCTCGCAATTCTTTCGAGGAATAAGGTCAAAGATAACTTTTTGTTCCTTTGTTGCTTCTACTTGCTTTATTGGATGTAAATAGTTCTTCATTGTTTGTTCCAGAATTATATCCGTCCACTCTTTGTTGAAGATGATGAGGCTGTTCAGATACATATATTCTCTGGTCGTCATCCGGTATGTGCTGAAAACATTGTTCATGGAAGTTTCTCTATTTTAAGACTTCAGAATTGTAGTTTAACTACTGTTGGCGAAGTGAAGAGAACTTCCTTAAGCTATTTAGATGACAAAGACTGCAGACTGAATCCTGGTATTTAAGTGGAGAAGGGTAGAGTCGTAAAGGGGCTGACCCATTATTCCACCGAGTTATGAACCGTGCATCAGCCAGTCATCTGGAATTTCATGGTCATAAAAAATTTATTTAGATGACAAAGTGTTGTCAAAGGTGCTCCTAAAGCACGCTTAAGCGAGGCTCAAAACATTGAGCGCGTCACCTCACTCAGTGTGTGCTTTAATGTTATCATCAATGCTTTGAGATGTACTTTTCCTTGCCAATGAGCGTTTCCTGGAGAGGCTACACTAAACAATTGATATTTTCACTTTATCGTACTTTAATTTTCAATTTCGTTGTTCATAAAATGGTTATTCGTGCTTATAATTATTAGTCTTGGACTAAACATATATATTTATATATATTTTTTGAACATTGGTAAAGTTGTATTCTTCAGCATTAAGGACATGTTGGCCACCTTCAAAAAATTTACAGCCCTAACCAAAATTACAAGCTCCCTATTAATTCTATAATTTGATCTACATCTTCTATACAGAGCTGTTTACACCAAAAAGGTAAAGATACCAAAAAATTCCATTTTACTTTTGAATGGAATTAGATCTATCTTCAAAACATCTCCCATTCCTTTCCTTCCACACTGACCACCATATGCATGATGGTATTAGCCTCCACTAATTCTTTTGAGTCTTGCTACCGCCCCCTCTGTTTAAAAAGATCGGAGGTGTGATGTTGAGGAACATCACCCAGATCTGTGTAGTGAATTTGCAATGTAAAAATAGGTGTTTGTTTGTTTCCCCAGTCAAATTGCATAGATAACACCTAGGGACTAGTTGCTTTCCTTTCTTCTGCAGCACTTCTTGAGTTAAGCAAGCCCTTTTGATGACTAACCAAGTGAAGCATTTCACTTTGGTGGGGATCAGTCCTCTCTCCTCTCCAAGTACTCTTCCAGTGATGATGTTAGCCTCTTAACCCAACTTGTATGCCTTTCTTGTAAGCACTGTTAACTGTGAATTTGCCATTCTTGTTGTGCTTCCAAATAACTCTATCTGGTGCATTTGTTACTAGATTGGTTCCCCCCAATTTTCCCAAGAAAGAAGCCACTCTATCTACTTCCCAATCATTCAATAGCGTTCTGAAAGATAGGTCCCAGCCTTGAGTTGTCCAGCATTCACATACTCTGACTTCAGGATTATTGCAGATGGAGAAAAGATCTGGAAATGACTCACTTAGAGGAACTTGATCAATCCATCCATCTCTCCAAAACTTGATCTTGTTGCCATTTCCAACTTTCAGCAACACATTTTCTTTCATAAAGTTCCATAAAGCTCTGATTGTCCTCTATACTCCCCATCCATAGGGTTCTGACACTATCTCTGTGCACCATGGGTTCAATTCTCCATACTTTGCCACTATCTCTGTGCACCGTGCTTTCAATTCCCCATACTTTGCCACTATCACCTCCTTCCACAGGGTTCCTTCCTCACTAGTATATCTCCACAACCACTTCATCAAAAGGCTCTTGTTTTGGACTCTCAAATTTCTAATACCCAGTCCCCCTCTTTCTTTGCTTAAAATAACAGTGTTCCATTTCACTAAATAGTAACCCTTGCTTTCTCCCTCTTTGCCTTTTTGCCAGAGGAAGTTTCTTCTCAGTCTGTCCAACTTTTTGATAACTATTAGAGGAATTGGAAATAACGACATAACATATGTAGGCAGTGAATTTAACACAGAGTTTATCAAGATTACTCTACCCCCCAAGGATAGATACTGAGCCTTCCATCTTGATAATTTTTTTCTGCTTTTCCAGAATTCCATCTCATATCCCCAAAGATTTATCTTTGCTCCCTAGTGGCATTCCCAAGTATGTTGTCAGCAACTTCTCTACTTTACACCCTAGAATGCTTGCAAATGCTTGAATCTGAGGCATCTCCTTGACTGCACTCAAGCTGCTTTTTCCCCAATTGACCCTTAGCCCTGATACTGCTTCAAATAAGATCAGAATCAATCTGATGTAGTTCAGCTGTTTGGCTTCTTGATCAGAAAGGATGATAGTATCATCTGCGTATAGCAAATGGCTAATCTCCTTTCTATTCCTTGTTCTGTCTCCTATTTGGAAACCCTTGATCCACCTGTTCTGTGTAGCTATTCTTATCATACTATTAAAACCTTCCATTGCTAGAATAAAGAGAAAAGGCGACAGTGGATCACCTTGTCACAACCCCCTTTCTGATGCAAAGAAGCCAACAGGTTCACCGTTTACTAGTATTGAGAAACCTGACTGTTTTAATGCACACTTCTTTTAGCCACTTACTATCAAAGCCCATTTGACTCAAAACATTCAATAAAAATGCCCAATTTACGTGGTCATATGCTTTCTGGATGTCTAACTTGCATAATAAACCCGCAACTCCACCTTTCATCCTTGAATCTATGCACTTGCTAGCTATCAATGCAGCATCCATGATCTGTCTCCCTTTTATGAAAGTCATCTAATTTTTATTGACCAATTTGCTCACCACCCTCTTAAGGCTTTCTGCCAGTAATTTAGCTATGATTTTGTAGACCCCTCCTCTTATTGGCCTATAATCTTTCAATTCTGAAGCTCCAACCTTTTTAGGAATTAGAGTGATGAATGTTGCATTCAAACTTTTCTCATAATTTCGTTTGGAGTGGAAATGTGAAAGAGTGTTAAACTAGCTGCTGAGGTTTCTTTATTTGGTCGGTGACTAGGGTAAAAATAGGCTAGCTCTCTCTCGCATTTACTTATCATGTGCTCAAGGAGCTTGGGTTTATTTTGCCGATGCACCTATAGCTATAATTCTTCTTCGATCTCGAGAGTGGAAGGATCAGGATTTAACATGCTTCAAAGATCTCCCTGCTTATCTTTAGAGGGGATCAAAACTACTTTTTGACTACAGGAAAGGAGGGTTAGGTTGAAGTGGATAAAGATTACCTCTCAAAAAAGAAATGTTTTAGATTAGACTGTTTTTTGTCTTAATCTGCATTAGATAACCAAGGATAGTGTTATTTACACCCCACACCTCTTTGATACCTGAAAGTTGAGAACTCAGTTGGTTTCTGTTTCTGCATATCAAAAATGAATAGCAGTTGTAATATACAGGCAGTAACCCGTTATCTGCATTTGCTTTATAGGAGGAAGTTTTGCATCAACAGCAAGTTTTACTTACTAATTTCATGTTTTACTATGGTGCCTTTTACCTACTTTAAGTTTTAGTTTTGTCCTATCGAATTTCATCAGTAAGAAAGAAGCTTTCTGTTCTATTTTCTAGCAAAATTATGCAATCTGAATGGAAAATATCTTGAGTTTTGAAGTCATTGGATTACATTGGCTAATTCCCAATAAATATCAGGTATCTGTAATTAGTACATCACCTGGATTTAGGTATTGAAAGTGTATATTTTGGTAACCTTTAGCATGTTAAGACATTCAGCAATTGCATTTTTGTGCCGCTAGGCAACTCATCCATTTCATGTTCTACCATTTCTACAAAGAAACCCTAGGTTTTGGCATCCGAGTAAAAGGAGATCTTTTTCCTAAAATTCCCCTTTCCTTCACTTGATATCATACTTCGACTCATGAATACTCACTTCAGACTGCTTCATCCATCTCATTATTAATTCATTGTTAAAACAACGAAAATATAAGATTTGTCAATAAATCTTGTTGCATAGGTTTACGACGTGTAACTAAATAAAAATTATAAAATGAGCGAAGTGATTTTCCTTTCAGTTGATTTTATTCAACAATTGACCAAAATATGAATAATTTATAATGAATAATAAATTGCATGAACTTAGATCAATCAGATAACAATTTTTGTAAACATATGATTCTGCCTAATCAATTCATCCATTTAGGTTTAAAGAGAGAATTTGTTAGAAAATTTTCACAATATAAGCTGATGCACTTTCTCGTCGTTTGTCAAGTAGATTAAGCTTTTGAAATCCGAGGGACACCTCTGTGGTTCTGGAACAACATTAAAAGAATAGACAGAAGAAGTGGTGGAGATGGCCCCAATATGCATAGCATGCTGGATTGTCTGGAAAGGAAGGAATAAGAGACCTTTTGAGAATAGTAGTAGTTCTATACAAAAAATCTAGCTGAATTATTTTTTTATTGGTCTTCTGGATGTTGGTGTCAAGAGACTACATTGAAGGTGTAGAATCACTTGTAGATTTTTTTGACTCCTTGTAAGATACAAGGTTCCATTCAATCTGTAATTTTTTTCCCACTTCCAGTACCACCTTGGTGTTGATTTTTGGGATGTGAGTTAGACTCCAGACCTAATTTAACATGGTATCAGGGCAGACAGAGGTCCTGAGATCGAATCACATCGCAATCCATATCAAAAAGAATTTTCACGTGCTTGAACCATGAAAAAGAATCAGGCCCGCACGTGAGGGGGCGTGTTGAGAATACAAATTAACTTATAAAAGCGTGCTCTTAAGCTTTTTGATGGGATGATAACACACTTCAACAAATATAATGCTACTTTACTCAAAATTTCACTTCCAGTACCACCTTGGTGCTGATGAATACGTACTCGAAAATCCAAGGGATACCACTAATCTACATCACATGTGACTCCATCTCTACTATTGTCCTTGAAAGCAGATCTTCTTGGCATAGATAATATCAAACTACCATTAAACTAGATTTTCAGATGGCTTGCAAACAATATAGGAAATTAAATTTTTATGTTGTTTGGTAGAGCTCCATAAGTATATTAGGTGAACTCTTTGATGTTTGCTACCCTTGCCAGCTGAATAGAATTGGGATGCTCATTTTAGTAATCGGCTGTTTAAGACATTCTTATATGTGTGACGATCTCTTGTTGACTTATTTTGAGAAATTGAATATTAACTGAGGGCTTTGACAGGTTCTGGAGGCTGTTTTACAAGATAACTTTGTCCCAAATGATACAGATTTGCATGCAGAAAGAGAGTACTGTCAGATTGTCACTGGACCAAATATGGGGGGAAAAAGTTGCTATATTCGCCAAGTTGCTCTTATTGCTCTCATGGCTCAGGTAATGCTATACTGATGCTTGCTTCTATGTTATATCTCTAAAATTCTTTATCTCACTATCTTTGTGTGACCTTAGGCATGGAAATATTTCTTTTATAGAAGAATGTATGTGAAGGTAGAATTGGCAGAGAAGTGTATGACACACATCTCTGTACAGTATGACTAGGTGTCTCTGACAGTGTGACTGAAGGAACAATTCCTTAATAATTGACTGGTTAAAAATAAAGACTGTAATCAAAAGAATATTTTCCTTAACTATTTTAAAAGTTTCCTGGCAACTGCAGCTTATCATAATCTTCTTATTGTAAAACTGGCTTCTAGTTGTAAGGCTGTTCTCATGGAATTGATAAGGATTGATTACTTATATCTCAAACAAGTGTAATTGGAAAGAAGTTTTAGTGATGGCTTGTTAGTGCAAATCTGTCTACTGAAGATCCACAATAGTATGATTTGATAAAAGGTATTATTTCCTCCTGGGTACCTCTAGGTTGGATCCTTTGTACCAGCGATGTCTGCAAAACTACATGTACTGGATGGGATATATACTCGCATGGGCGCATCAGACAGTATTCAGCAAGGAAGGAGTACATTCTTAGAAGAACTCAGTGAGGCTTCTGATATACTGAAAAAATGCTCAGCCAATTCACTGGTTATATTTGATGAGCTTGGGAGAGGCACCAGCACACATGATGGCGTAGCAATTGCTTATGCAACACTTCAGTATCTTCTGGAGCACAAAAAATGCATGGTTCTATTTGTTACTCATTACCCTGAAATTGTCAGCATCAAGAATAAGTTTCCAGGCTCTGTGGGACCATACCATGTGTCATATCTGACATCCCAAAGAGATGTGAATGGGGATTTCAAGTCAAATGAGAAGATGGATCACATTAATAGTGAGGACATCACCTACCTATACAAACTTGCCCCAGGTGTTTCTGGGAGAAGTTTTGGTTTTAAAGTTGCTCAGCTTGCACAAGTGAGTTTCCCTCTTTTCATGCTTCCTCTTTGGGCAGGTCCAATAGAAGACAGGCTCAATGAAGCCTGATAGTAAATTTAATGTGATACTAAAAGTTGGACACTTGTTCAAAGAATCTAAATTTGAAAGAAGAGTGACTAGCTAAAGTTTTCAGTCATTGTTGCCAGTGTCTTTTTACCTGTTACTCAATTGCCTGGGTCAATGTGAGATGATTTCTGGTCAGATCTTTTCAATAGGTTTATTCAAACATCCATTGTTTATCTCATGTTCTTGTTTGTTTCAGCTGCCGGTCACATGTATTCAGCGAGCCATTGTAATAGCTGCAAAACTGGAAGCAGCAGTCTGTAACTACACTGAACAACAATTTCGAAGGAGCTGTTCTCTAAGCCATAGGCAAGATGGCTGTAAAAATGAACCCACAGAGGATGTCCTGGAATCAGATTTCTCGTCTGTTGTAATAGTTGAAGGCTTAGACGACATCAGTGAGCTTTACAGGGAGTTGTTTCTGAACCTTAACTATGCATTTCTTGAAGAACATGGTAATGACAGGAGACTCCAGTTTCTAATGCAAGCTAGAAATCTTGCAGCTCAGTTAATAAGTAGGTAAAGATAAGTTAATTTATCCTATCTTTCTTTCCTCTGTTTTTCTGTACTTCTTGTGTTCCATTTACATGACACTCTTTCCTTTTGATCCATTCCAATTTCTACATTCAGAAACTCTTTTGTTTCACCCTTTCCATTTTTCTCCATGGAAGGGGGCAGCCTTGGAGCAACGATAAAGTTGTTGCGTGTGACCTATAGGTCAAAAGTTCGATCTGTTGAAGCAGCCATTAATGCTTGCATTAGAATACACTGTCTAAATCACACCTTAGGGTGCAGCCCTTCTCCGGACCTTGCTAACGTGGGATGCTTTGTGCATCCAGCTGTCCTTTCCATTTTTCTCCTAATAACATGTTATTGGAATGGCATGACATGTTGAAGACAACAACACTCTAAGGATACTTTTGGTATGCTAATATATCGCCTCCCGTTTCAATTTATATGACCTTGTTTGACTAGGCATGGAGTTTAAGAAAGAAATAAAGACTTTTGATACGTGTGGCTTCAAATACGCCATAGCATTTGTGTGGCTATAGAACTTTTGTTGTGGTCCATAAACATGTTTCAACATTCTTGTGACTATAAAAGATTGTGAATAACAGTTTCCAAAAAAAAAATTTAATAAGAGAAATGGGAAATTCAAGTAACATTCTTTTTGTCACGGACTAATAACGAAATAGTGTCATTCTTCATGAACGGAGGGATTGGTTAATTATGCATCATCTATCTTTTTTCCTTTCTAAATTAGGTGTGTTCAAATATGTGTTCCAATTTCTCCATGTCCGGTGGGTCAAATTTTTTGGAGAACATGTGACTTTGAAACAAGTCACTTAAAAATGAGAAAAATGACTACCCTAGTGGAAGTACGGAAAACAAGTTCCACAAGTGGCATACCACATTGATTGTGCCCTACAATCCTCCAACACACATCTCCTTCATCCCACCCGACACCCCTGCCCCTACTCCTACCCCCACATCCCATAGTAATTGTTTAGGTTATATACAAATGCTTTTAGGATAATATTCTTGCTTATGTACCGACCAATGTACATAAGAAAATGATTCTTAGAAAATATTTTTCGTGGCAGTACGTTGCTTACTGTTCCAACATGAAAAAAGATCCTTCTCATTTTGCAGGTAAATGCTGGTAGTGAAACTGCCTGCCTGCCTGTACAGTAGGACACCACTATTTGATCCAAATATAGATGTTGAATATCTTGCTTTTTATCAATTCAGGTGAGTTTCAAACTTGACTCTGGTTATCATGTTGAGCTCTTATCATTGCTATCGATGTCCCTCTTATTGCTGCATTATGATAATTACCTAATTTTTATTGCTGACAGTGCTTTGGTCTAGTGGTAAGAGCACAACCCGTGATTTGTGGGTTGGGCATACATCATGGTTCAAACTCTGATATATTAGACAAAAGCATGATATTAAACTGAGGAGAAAGGGGTGGGCTTATTTATTTTCGGGGTTTCTCCTTTTGGATAATGGTGGTGTTTGATTCAGCTTGGAGCATTGGGCGCATCTTGACTAATCCAGAAAGAGCTTGCTGCAGTTTGCAATCACAGCTGTTGGGTAAAATCTGCTCACCAAGGATTTGGACCAAATAGCTTGAATTATTCCTCCTGCATTCAAGTAATCACCGTTAGCTGTCAATTTCCTCCTGCATTCAAGTAATCACCATTAGCTGTCAATTTTGTATTTATACGCAGGCAACCTGTCTTTGCCTTGGGAATTCACTCTTCTTAGAGATCACGCCAAGCATAAACAAGTTCAGTATCATGATGTGTAAAGAATCTTTGTTTTATGAGTGTCATCATTTTCATTAATTAAAGGGTTGTATATTATCTGATGAATGGACAAATAATTGTTGGTTTGGATGCATGTGAAGGTAAGGGTTGTATATTATCTGATGAATGGACAAATAATTGTTGGTTTGGCTGCATGTGAAGGTTAGGTTTTCCCCCTGATTTTCATGGTTATTCCTAAGGCTTGAAGTTTTGAAGATGCCCTCCCCTACCACATGTTAGGCTAATCAAAAAAGATTTGTCTAAGCTAAGCTAAATTAAGGAGATAGTAGGTCTCGCGCCAATGCTAGGTATCAGTTTTAGAAAGAATAATAACTGCATCAAATCTGTGATTGGAACTTCCCTAAAAAAATCTGATGATTTACCATATCAGGCTTCTCTTCAGCTTTGAAGAGCTATACTGATCTTGGCAGGTCTTCCATCTTGGAAAAAGAAAACACATGGTTGAATCTGTTCATGTGATTTGTCCATTTTGTCAAAGCAACTGATATATGCAAATTGCATTGCCAAAAAAGGCAACATCAGTTTCCTTTCCTTTCTCCACTGTATTCATCAAGTTATTTGCTGTTAAATTCCTCAATCAACGCGGATATTGCTCAAGAATTACATTGGCAAATCCTTGAAATGCCTGAAAATCAAGTCTTTAAAACTAGGAAAGGTTACTGCTAAAATAAAAGGAATTGCAAAAAAACAAGTCTTCACCAAAAAGAAAAAGAGGGAAAGGTTATCTGTCTCTTTTTTTGACTTTAAAAAAAAAGAAGAGGCAGAGTACATTCAACATGCTAGTCCTCATTTGAAGATAGCTGGCTACTATGCTAATCAAGAAAAAGACATTTAATCACAAGTTGACATCATACGAGCAATTGCCAGAGATGGGCAACTAATGATAAAACATATGAATAAATATATGTATACACTCTTGTTAAACATTCAGCAAGTGTTCTTAATCCCTGCAATGAACATTCTCAGTTCTCTAGCTCTCCTTATATGTTCAGGGGAGAACATATCATTGTCTGAATCACTAAGTTCAACCAAATCAATGCATTGAACATTGCCCTCTAGGTGTTTGGAGTTCCCAGAAGCATGCTGCAGCGGTGGAGGACTTGTGAGATCAATTACTTCATCTTCAGATGAAACTTGTGAAATGTTGCTCTCTTGGAAACTCATGATCCCATAAGTAAAATCATCACCCTTCTTCACACAGTTGCTGTTCCATGTATAATGGGACTGTTTACCTGGATCTACCACCTGAATTTGAGCAATGTCGTCATCATCCTCTGGTACTGATCTACATAAAGAAGTGGCATCATTGGTAGTAGAGGTTGTTTCTCTATCAATCTCAAGCAAGAGGTCTTGGAGTTTTTGGTCAATTTGACCCAAAAGCTGTGTTTTTTCTGGTTTTCTTGGTTTTGATCTAGCATTGTTTCGTTTCTTTCCTTGAGCGCGTCTTTCTTGGAACTCCAAAATCCTCTCCGGACAAGCCCTGTTGGAAAGAAGAGATGAATGATTCAATAACATGGATCAAACAAACAGTGTAATTTGTGAACAAATTAGGAGGCTTGTATTTTATTTGAATTGATCTCCAATCAGAGTGCATAATCTCTAAGCAATTGCTATATCATTGAATTCATGTATTTTATGTCAACATCACCCAAAAAACCTGAGGGTGGCTGGCAAATCATACATATTCTTGTCAGCTTGTATACTGAGTAATCCATCCTCATTGAATTTAATATGTTTCAGTGCTGCGTGACCTTAGCAAGTTCAACTAAATATGTTGTGGATAAGTAACTTGAGTAGCATAAATATCTTTTATGCCGACAGTGTAAAGAACTTAAACTCCAAGAAAGTTTCTTCAGTTGCCAAAAGAAGTCTACTTCCCAGTTTTTGCTTGCATGGGGTACATGATGTGAATCTATGATAATGTATCTTGAAACGTTTTGATATTCAAACATAATATTTAGGTCTGTAACAAACATAATATGTAGTTTGTTACAGATACTATTCACCATTTAATATGTTGTGTTTGATAGCATAAAGTTGCATTAGGTCAACACCATCACCAACCCTCGAGATATATATATGACTTTTACGTGAACCATTGAATCAAAAATGTCCTCCTCTCATCTTTTCAGGAGATTGAAAACAGAATGAGATTTCTTAACTCCAACCTGGTAAAGTACTTCTATAATAAAATATCAATTCTGTTATAAACATATTTGTATTCTAGTGAATCTCTTGGGAACTGAGTCGGTTTTCCCAATAAATAAAGGTTCCTTCATTGTAAATACATCCCTTCAAAGAAATAATAAGTCTTCTCTCTTTCACTACTACTTTCTCCTTCTTACTTTTTATAGTTTCATAAACAAATTCCGTTATCTTCACAACAATGTAATTGGACTTCCTGACCATGAAAACCAGTATCAAAATGGTTAAAGCAATAGTTTTTTCCTATTGCTTTGATGTATAAAACCTGACCCTACTGATCATTGTGTACCTTAGTAGCCCCTTAATTCATTAGAACAAATCAATTTATAGTTGACATACCTCTCAACAAGATCAGCTGGTACTATGGAGGTTTCAAGCCCATCCATTTCTTCCCAAGACACCTCAAAGCAATCGACTCCTTGAACTTTTCTTGGCTTGACAATTTGAGATAATGGACACTTTATTGGCATCTGTTCATGTTCAGATCTTAGAGATCATTTCCAGAAACACACTTGATAAAATGAAATATAGTAGTAGAATTTTTTATGAACGAATAATCACAAAGATATTGAGAAAACAATAACTCTAATAGAAAAGTTTCAGATAAAATGCATCATTGCACGTGCAACCCTGCAGCACACTGAACTTCCTTTTCATGAAAAAAGCAGGCATTACGAGATGTTCACACATTTAAGACATGTAATTTTCAATGACACGATTGTCAGGCCCCTAAACTTATAAGACCATTAAATAGTTAACATCTTTTGCAAGTCTTTGTTTATGCAATTTATTCTTTTAACTAAGATGGTGAAAGATCTTCTGGAATTGTATTACTTCCATTTCTTCATTTTAGTAAAATTGCATTACATTCAACTCCGTTCAAATGTGCGACCCGAACCCTTGAAATGGATGAAAGCATATCTTCCAAAATCATGTGTTTTTATCACATCTTCTCCATTTTAGTCTTCATATAATGAAGTAGCAAACATATCCAGAATGCTAGAGCAAGAAAAAGTCAGTAACAGGTTACCTGAGTAGCTATTTTTTTTTTTTGAAAGGCAGTTCCCTGAGTAGCTATTCTGATCAAACATACAAAATTTCACAACCATATCTCATCTAGTAACCAGAACAGCAACTATTTTGGGTTAGTTAAAAGGGACAGGCAACAATTTGGAGAAGCAATAAAGAGGTGGCATTATCATCTCTAAATGCAAAAGTCAGTTGAAGTTCTGCAGATGCTTCTATCATCACAAAAGGAACATTCTCAGGTAGACGTAAGGGTGTAACTGCAAAAATGGTCTTGATAATAAACTACTGTACAGAAGCAAAGTTGGTTTGAGAGTCCATTGAGGTTGAAGCACAAAAAGTTATTTCTAATAACACTGAGCAGTCATTGCAGTATAATGAGCTACCTCATTTAGTGGAAGCTGGACTCCCAGTTGTGATGCAGTGGACCGCAAGTTGGCAAATCTCCGCAATTCCCTTTCAGCAATCTTAGGAAGGATATACTCATCTGAGCCACAAAGAACAGAGGATTTTCAGAGAAAAGCTTCTCATTGATTGTGCCAACATAATAGCGTACATAATTTTTCTAACTAGTAGGAAAAATGGAACTATAGATTATAATTAAAACTGACAGCTGAGTAACTGTAATTGGAATTATCCATGATAGATGTTGAACCAAAAGAAACAGGTCTGACAAATCTGTGTATTTGGTTCAGCAAAAACACCTGTTTTCTCAGGAGGCCAACCAAAAGTTTCAGAGCATATGTGCTGAAGCTGGCTGCGGCTATATGGATACAATGCAAGAATCCTGCAACAAATATCCTTCTTTTCAGACTTCTTGGTTCTTAACTAACATGTCATACTTATAATCAGCACAGTGTAATGAGGTAAAAACTTAAACCAAAAAGGCAAAAGGGGAAGGAAAAAGAAAGGAGTATTGCTTTGAATAAATGCAATATTGAATAAGAATCCACCTTTGAACAGAGTTAGAGTCCGCTGAATGGCATTTTGGTCTCAGATATGCATCTAATACTTGCAACACCTGACTTTTCATTTGTTCAGGGCACTTGCTTCCTAATAATGCAAAAAGGAAAAATAGCACTCGTTAAACATAAATATGATTACTAAATACTAGTCACATCCAGAAACTTTTTCCTTCTCTTTATTCCCTCCCCCCTCCCTAGTCCCTGGGACTCACCATCAGGATTTTTATGCTCTGCAGCATTTTCTTTACCATTGCATTTGTCATCTTCAGTCTGTTTCTTAGAACCTTTTTTCTTTTTTACCAAGGAAAATCCTTCTGATGCAATCCATTGAAGAACAGCTTTATCACCAATTGATTTAACAATCTGACAAGCTGACTCCTAAGAATGCAGAAGCATGTCATACGATAAGCATCAAGTTTAATCTGTTTCAGATCATATACATGTTGAATTGAGAGGAAAAAGAATGCCTTCCAAATACAAGAATCAGAATTTCCAAGACTTACCCGACCAATCCCATAAATTCCTTCAGAGTAATCACCACCAAGAATAACAGCCAGTGCTATCTGGACACAACAATTTCCAAAAAACAAACCCCAACGAATACATCAGAAATTTAAACAATGAGTTGCAATGGCTGGGCTGTTCCAGACAAAGCAAGGTCTATGTAATTCTTAGACCATCAGATTTCATGGTAAAAATCAGAAAGATTCATAGTTTCTCCAGCAACATCATTTATCAGGACATAATAGTTGCCAGTTGATCATATCATTGTATTCTGAAGTGAGCTGAATAAAACCAAGAAACAGAAAACTCCCCTCAAGATAGATTGGAAGTGTTTTCCCTTAGACCGATATAGTTTCACAATATCCTCCCCATTGTAATCATTAGTGATAGAAGCCAAAAAGGCAAAAGAATTACCAAGGAGTTCCTTCCAAGTCCGAGCTTTCTCTCAATATCATCCATTTCATAGCAAACTAGATACCCGCCATCCCCTAAATCTCACAAACTAAAAGTATAAGTACATCAAAATCAATTAAAATCCACTACTAATAGTCAAAAGGAAAGAACAGAGAAATATTGATCAATTCTCACCAAGGCACATATCTCTATACACCGTTCTTGCTCCAAAAAGGAAGGCATCAGAATCTGAAGTGAAACATCCATCCTGATAATGATATTATTAATGTGTGGTACATTATGATGTAGCTCCAGTGAAAATTAACAATGATTCTTATGGTAATAAGTTCTTAAGAACAGAGTCTTGGGGTGTGTTCGGTCCGGAGGAAAACATTTTCTGGAAAATGTTTGGGTCGTGTTGTAAATTCCCTGCCTAAAACCTATGGATGGTAGAGGTGAAATTTCAGCTTCTGAATTTTGATTGATTGAATCTGCCGGCCCGGGTATTACTGTTCCGTATATGAGCCACTTCAAACCGGGCTTATTGCTATTGATTCAATGATCCCTATAGGATGTGGTCAGCGAGAATGCCGGTTTTCCCATGTTCATTAGGTAAAAGAATTGGAAAATATTTTCTCTAGGAAAACAAGTTCCTTAAAAATGAGGAAATGACTTTCATAATGGAAGTACTGATAACAAGTTCTACAAGTGGCATTCCACATTGATTGTGTCCTCCCCAATCTCTGACACCTCATCTTCACCCCCACACCGTAAATCCCATCACCTCCCACATTATCTGTCTATATTATATACAAATGTTTTTAGGATAATACTTATTGCTTACAAACTGAACACCAGAAAATGAGTAAAAAGATCCACTTTCCAAGAAAATATGTTTCATGAAAAGAACACTTCCCCTTCACCAAACACACCTTAGACTTTTAGAACGACAATCATATCAGGAAAAATCTAACTAGCATAATGGATCAGGACTTCTACTCACACAGAATGATTCTGAGTTTAATAATGCGCATTGAGCTTCACCCTCCTCAATCCTGAAAATTTTTTCCAGCAGTCAATAGTAATTTTCTACACCTCAATAGTTATAAGCATTATATCACATGACTCATTAAAGTACGGTCAATTCACAATTCATTGCACGGTAATCAGATGGAATGACCTGGTTTTTGTAAACATTTTAATCTTCCACGTAAAGATACCTGAGCAAGTTAAGATGGAAAACTAACAAATGATAATATCACATCGAACACTTGGAGAAGAATGAAAGTTTCTCAGAAGGTAGCTGAGTTCCTTTTATGAATTACATGAATATTTGCATTCTGACAGGTCAATAGCATACGGAATACAAATGCATGGGTAAAGAGTTACCCATCTAAGCACGGAATTCCAAGTGCATTTCCAAGGACTTTAGCCTCTTTCATCATGCGCGAAAAGTCTGATCCTGTGTTTCTTCGTATTGATGAAGGTTTAATCGCCGCCTCATCTTGAGTGAGCTACATCATAAAAAAACTAGTGTGTAATGAGCAGCTTAAACTAGAATGCTTACCAATTGAAAAAGAGGCATGTTAAGACTCAAGAGGTTTTGGACAGGGAGATAAGCAAAAATAGGAAGTAAATAAGTAATCCTACCACATTTCCAAGATTTAATCGCCTTCTATAGGTAGATGATTTGATGGCAGGAATGGCTCCATCTGGAAAAGGAAAAAAAGGAAGCCACTGAAATGTGTATCAACTATCATGTATTAACTACAGCATTTCCCAATATGCATATTCCAGACGTATTTAGATATGTAAAGAATCTAAATTTCTTTTGTCATAGGTTACTAAACTGTGTGAAGCAACAATACTAATCTGGAACCAAACTCAAATTTTAAAATTATCTTGAGTACCACAATTAAGAATCTTCAAGTAAAACACCCTCAAACTAATTATGAATACAACAAGAAAAAGAGTAAAGTATACATTTTTAATTTTTTTTTTTTTTTTGTAAAACCCCATTATAAATCTTCTCAAAGAAAGAAATAAAAATTACCAGTAACAAAGATAACGCTACAATTCAAAGCAATAAGAGCTCTAACGCGGTGAAATAGGCCCCTGAGATAAAGCTTCTCCTTCATCGCACAATGGGATTTGTTGACATTCTGAAGTTGAACAATCCAGCAAGATAGATCTATACATACCCTCTTGTTCCTATTTTCACACGAAATTAAGTATAAGAACAATAAATCCCATTTCCAAACAAGAGAAAAAAGATGTAAAAGCCAAGTGGGAAGAGTCTTAACTGGAGATGATGAAGAGGAAGAGTTTTCTTGCAAGATTCCAAGATATCCCAAAGATTCTTTACACCCATTCCGGTACAGTTCTTGGCATCTGGGTTTCAGCAATTTCTAAGGAAAACGAACATGGTACAAGATTTATCGAAGTAGATGTTCCGTTGTTTTTGAATTTTGATTTGTACTACTTCGACGACTCCTACAATTTAGAGGGGTTGATTTTGACAGCTATTACTACTCTGAGGGTATGAGCAACAAGTGAGAGAATCATATATATAAAAAAAAAAAGGTTAAAAGTTTAATTACGATTTTATTCCTTATATAAATAAAATTATTATAAAATATTTAAATATTTGATTGTATAAATTTAATTAAAATGTTAATGACTTTTAGACTTCTTAAGATTAATTTTTACTTAATTAATATTTATCATTTATAATCTATATGTATATATAATTATAATTTTTTTTTAAAAATGGTCTCGACAATCTGCAAAATGGAGACGCACATTGATATTGTCCTCTTGACTATTATTAAAGAATGACTATCTTCACAAATTTAGATTCATTTAACGCTTATTACGTGATAAGAACTTTAGTCGATCTTTCTACATGGTTTGCTAATGTTAATTTTCTTTTTCATATTCTTCGTTTATTTATTATTATTTGTTAATTACTTATTCAACTTTACACTCTTAATATTCATAACTCTCATCTTTTCATATTCATAACCTCCAAATATTTAAATTAAAACTTTAAGATTTCTTTTAATATTCCTTCTATTCTATTTATATAAATTTAATTTCTTTATCTCATGAAACTCTTACCAAGATTAGTAGACTATCATTTTTATTCTATAGTTAAATTAGATGAAGAAGCCTCTTGAATTTTGATAGGATATGGAAGAAGTCGATAAGAACTCAGAGAGTTATGTACTAATTACATACACCAGTCTTATAAGAATAATGTCTACATTATATTTTTTCTTAAATCTGTTTCTTTTTGTCTTTTTTTTTCTCCATTAGACTTCTTAATTTAGTTATCTATTAATATTTTATTGTGTAAGTCTTTATTCTTATTTTGTAATTGTTACATTTTATTATTCATTACAATTTACATATATATTTTCATGAAACTTTAGTCATTCTAACGTATCTATAAAAATTCACATGAAACACACGTGCGAAGCACGTTCTCAGAAGCTAGTTATATAGATAAGTATCAAAAACACATCTCAAGGTTGCAGTTATTGCGTTTGGATCCCTCCTTATTTGGTGAGTTCTGTGTCTTTTGTTCTCCTTTCTTTTGTATGGTAATGTCCAGCCAACTAGTGGCTTATATCAATTTGAGATTTTTTGGTATTCCTCTAGGATATACGATGAGTTATGTCTCTAACCTTACTTAACCTTAGAGTCATGGTAAATAAATTCATTCTAAGAGTTACAAACATTATGTATATCAATCAAAGTTTAATCTCACTCTGCATTTGTAAACATCTTCTATAGGAAACACTTCGTTTTAGTATCTCACAACTTTTTTTAATCTAAAAAAACATTATGATTCGGTTGATAATTTATTTTTTTGGATTATTGAGGAGTATCACCGATCAAAGTTGTGTGGACTCTTCACTTTCACTGTCGCACTCATGTTGGATTCGCCAAAAATATTCTACTTTTGGAGAATCTAATACGCATTCATTGACATTTTCGAAGAGTTCAAACAACATAATCACTAATATCTTAATCACTAATATCTTGATCTCAATTTGCCTTGTTAATTGACAATAGCTTTAGTCATTGATGGACATGCACAACCGGTTGTGTTAGCAATAAGGTATGAGAGAGAAGTTTTAGATAGTAGCAAAAGTTATTTTTCGGAAATTGAAAAAATATAGTTTTTTTTATTAAAAATATTATTTTGAAAAGTATATTTGAGAAAAAAGAAATACACTTAAAATTACTTTTAAAAAGTTTGGACAAGTATTTGTTGCTAAAAAAAACATTTTTCAAATTAACTTCATTTAGAAGTTTGGCCAAGCACAAGGACTATAGTGAAATGTCCCTTTTTTATTTTAGTTGAAAATGTATCTCTTTTTATCCTTTTACTCGTCAATATTCACAAATTTCAACAGTTTCACTATTTAATTATTGTTAATCTTGTATTATTACTTCATACCGGATGACAAATAACATACTTTTAAAAATAGTTCAAATATATTATATTTCTTGCACAAAAGAAACTAAATATACTTACTTTAATTCATTTCAATATCACAATCAAAATTTACAGATAGTCTGCCACCAAAATAGTTCTCACATTATCGATGTCACCAATACCCCTTATTTTGATGATTTAAAGAAATTTACTTACTCAGACTTCAAAGAAGACCATCATGAAAGTTTGTTGACAGGCTTTAATCAGTTGTAAAAAGAGCACGCGGTGTCATGTTTATTCAATGGAACAATGTCATTATATGTCACACTATTTCAAATAAAAAGTAACCATGAAATGCAGTTCAGAATCCAAACACAGAAGGCAAGGTGATCGATCATCTTCCCCACAGCAAGCTACTATCGTTGCTTCACTAACAAAACTAGTAGTCTTTTGTTCCAAAGTTCTTGCACCATAGCTGAGAAGGAATGGGGCGGACTGGAAGATGTGGCCTTTGCTGCAAAATTAATAAACTTGTTATTGCATGAATATCAAATATCCTCCAAGAGAAAAACAGAGTAAACTTCCATACATCGCTGAGTCGGTGGAAAACAAGAAATGCAAGTAAAACAAGAGAGCAGGCTGTTAATAAAAGATAAAAAGGCAGATCCTAAACATTATTCTAGAAAGGCGAAACACAAAGAAAGACGCTAAAAGTTGTCACCAGCTGCTAATTAGACACTTCAGACTTCTTGTAACAAGTTAGACTCCTCAATGGCGTAAGTGTGTCTTTTGGATGCCGGTTCTAAACATGTGTGCAATCGTTGCTGACATGTCAAATGAACCAATAAAATAGCAGGTTATTTTTAAAAAAAAAAAATTGTCATTTATAATTTTTTGAGATGCAATATAAATTTTTTTAAAAAAAAAAACACCACACCACCACCTCCTCAAGTAGCTTCCCTAAAAAAGTGAATGCAACCTTCCCGTAACTCCAAGGCAGAAAAAATGGGATCTTCAATGACCTGAGAAGAAAATCTAAAGGACAGACAGCTCTCGTACAACCCCAAACATTTGCAGCTCCTCCTCAAAGTTTCATCCCAAAATTCCATTCACACATTTCCTCTCCCCATAAATATATTTCCACCATTAGTCATACGACCTGACACCGCAGAGCCAAACTGAGTCTGAGACCACAACACTTTGGTTTAGAAACTGGCATTTCAAGCACCATGAGCTTGGGTCCAACAAATTTCCTGTTGAGTTCATTCAAGTTCTTGCCCACTTATGCCGAAAATAATTTTTTTGGCAAGTTTCTACTAACTCAAGGCAACATCAGCCACCATATTTTTACCAGTGCAACTCCTCCATTTTTTTAAAATGGTAACAAAGCTACTTCGCCTTTTTCTTATACTCTTCCACCTTTGAACCATAAACCACCACAATTGACAACACTGTAGAAGAATTTCCAGAAGCTCCATTTTGAAACCATCACCAAAACAACTCCCTCACTAAGAAATTTTTTGTGGCAAAACCACAAGGAAAGGGGAGGTTCTCATCTTGTCAAACAGAAAACAAGGAAGGGAAGCCTAGGTATTCTGAACTTGAGGAAATAAAATCAAAGTCTTCTCATAAAATGGCTATGGAGATATCCTACGAAGATCACTTCCTGCAGAAGAAAGTAATCAAAAGGTAAACATAGAGAGGAGTGCTTCTGGAAAACAAAGGAGGTAACCACTGCTTACAGTGTTCGGGGTCATACGGTTGTTGGTTGGAGCTATGCATGGGTTAGTTATTTATGTATTACTAATCCATGTATTAGTTATTCCATCTTCTACTCCACATAAAACAATACATAAATTGACTCATTGACTTAAACATATCTTATTAATGTGAAATTGAAAAATGATAATTGATAACTGAACAGTATACATGGTTTGCTGAATTTTATACAAATCAATTAAAAGCTAACAAACATAATATTAGCTATGCTAGTTTTAATACATGAATAACTCTCTTCCTAACTAGCAACCATACAACCCTTTAGTGTTTGGAAGCCTATCAATGCTCTTTGGCAAATTTTTAGGATCAGCTACAGAACTGAAAATTGGCAAGACACGTCTATTTGGGAGGACAACTGGTTTGGCCTCTCAGGCTACTATTCTTTGATATCTACACTCTAAACCAGCAACAGAAGCCCAGCACTAATGAAGTATGGACTGCACAGGAGTGGAATATCAGTTTTAATTTTTAAGAGACCAATGAAAGATTGGGAGATTGCTAGATTCACTGATTTTCAACACACTCAAGCAGTTCACAGTGGTGAACCGGAATCAAGATAAATTATGGTGGCTAGGGCATAACTCAGAAGCTTCTTCATAAAATCATCTGAACCATGCCAACGATCAAACTAAATTGTGGCCTCAGAAGCACATATGGAAGGTTAAAATTCCAGACAAGATGGCTTACTTTGGTTGGCTGGTATGGAGGAGGCAAGTTTAACTTGCGCGAACCTTAAAAGGAGGGGAACAAAACTCTGTTCAATTTTTCATCTACGTGGGGAAAATGCATAAACAAATAGCTACATGTTTCTACATGTAAAGTGACTACACATTTATCGGGCCTCTTTCTGGTTATGACAGGTTTGAGTTGGAAAATGCCAGAGAAAACTCTGGCACTGCTGTCAAGCTGGCAAAGTGGAGGATCATTAAATCAGAAAAGAAGATGGAGCATATTTTCATCTTGATATGGTGGGTCATATGTAGGGAGAGGATCTTAAGATGCTCCAAAAATAAGGGCAATTTAATTCAGAAAATAAATTGAATTGCATGATGTTGTTCCATTACTGGTGCAAACAGACTGTGTGCGTGTGTGTGTGTGTATTATAGAAGCGAATGTTGAGGAGCTTAGGGTCAGCCGGTCAATTGACCGGTTTTCCCTTCTCCTCAACTTCTTCTATTTATATTTCGTACTCTATCTGTTCTAATATATATATATTACATATATATATATATATATATATATATATAAGTACTAGAATCTTTGTAAGGAAGAATAGAGGTTTTTTTGGTTTGTTTCTGTACCTCTTTTTTTACTACAAAACTCCACAATTTGAACAGTATTTTCTGCTATTAGTATTATAAAAATAAAAATATTTGCCATACCAAATAAGGGTTTCCAATTTGGGTAAACGAAAGGGTAAAAGGGGAAATTTAATTTCTTTTTAATAGCTGGAGATGGGTTCTAAATACACCCCCGCGCTGAAAAGTGAACACACCAATAGTGTATTGTTAGGTTAGATCAGGGTGTGCCCGGTCCACTATGCTAATGAGAATTAAGAAGTGTCCAACTAGTCACGAGGATAATAAACAACTGGAAGATGATGATAACTCTAAGTGTCTATCTATGTATTTGGCCTTCTAGAAAATATCCATTATTCTTTGGGATAGAAGAGCAACCATTTACATGACAAAACTGACTCAGTATCAGCGTTGAACAGAGGCTTCAAACTTGCAGACAACATAACATTGATCAGGCAAAATCTTCTTTGTTTGCACCAATGTTCCAAATACTTCAGTTTCTTTTACTTTACATACTATTACTCTTTAAAAATGCTTAAGATGAACTTGTTTGACAGCAATAAGTACAGAATTTGGAGCATCTAACTAAGAGTATCAAATAAGCAGGCTGAACGTTTGATCAACAAACTAAGGACAAGACGATAACATTAGCAGGAAAACAAAAGGCAACACAGGTAGAACAGGAATAAGGAGGCATTCTAGTGAACACGCACCCCTTCCCTCACAATTTTGCCTAGCATAATCAATGTTTCCCCATTTAAGATAACCAATCTGTAGAGTGGGAGGTTACAGTGCGAGCGACCATTTCTAAAATCTGTATGTTCAGAGAATCACTAGATTATCTTTGTTTCCTTTTTGTTAACTAAGAAAACACCAAGAACCATGACATATGGATCGAAACTCGGTGGATAATGGGCTTGCCCATTACATTCTCTACTTAAATACCAAACTTTTGCCTGTGTCGGGACTCAAAGGAGCATTACAAGAGTATCCAAAAAGTGCACACTTCTCAGCGATTTCTAAAGGCATTTCTCTTTCTTTTGCAGATAAACCTAATGATATGGGAAGGGGGTTTCAGAGTTGAAATAGGTACCCTATTTAGTCACTGGTATGGCACCAAATTATACAGAGCTGGTATTAGGATGACCAAAAAAGGTAAAACAAAGGTGCTTCCCATCTATAGTTTGATTGATCTGTCAGAAAACACTGAGTTTAATATATCCCTCAAAAGTTGGGCATTCAACCTGTGATGGTCTTGTCCATGCATTCATATTTCCTCACATCGCCTGACCATCCAACACTGTTCCCTATAACGATATTGCAAGTCCTCCAATGAATCTTCATCATCCCACGTTTCCGCATGACTATAAGAACTTCATTTTGGTTTATATACCGATTTCATCGAGCCAGTAGAGCAAAGCATAAAATATAGAACTTGATTTCTTCCCTAAAAAAACTAAAGCTAAAAGTTGAGATGAGATTGTGTTTACCTCACGAGACCAAGCAGAAATAGGTGATTCAATTACATCTAATAAAATTAATGAATTTTAACATAAATCAATACACACGGAAAGCTGAAGTCAACAAGATCAGATATTTTACCAAAATTACAGCAAACTATTCCAATTCCAACCACCTATCAATACATTTCAGATCAGACTGGAGAACAGGGAAGGATGGAGGTACTGACCTCGAGCTCGGCAGATTTCAAGGCGACAGGAATGCAGACGAGTACGATTCCGGCGAGGGCAATTGCGGTATTGCGCTTCCAATGTACGGGCCTACAGTACGGCCCACCACTCATACTCCAGACCTTAGTCCTGAAATCTCCACCATGAGAGTGGTCTCCTCCGCCGGCCATTTTTACGTCTACCGCTGATGAGAAGCAAAGAGTTTTCAGATGTAACAAATTAAAAGATCAAAGATCAATTGGGCGTTCCACAACTCACTTCGAAGAATTCGTATTATCATATAGCCCTAAGACCCGTGCTCTTGTACCCGACCCGACTGTAATGGTTCTAGATTTTTCCCTTTTAACACTATGATTGTTAAGTATTATTTCATAATATATCGTATTGAATTATATTGTATTATCTTGTATTTAATGGATATAACTTTTGGATGGTTTGAATTATTTTACAAAATGTCATACATCAGAAATTTGAGTGGAAGTCATAAAAAAGAAAAAAAAATCTCTTCGCACCTTCGATTAAGAGGAAGGGAAAATTGTCTGTTAAACTTACGAGAAAACGAGGGTATAAAATAGTGTTACTGTAAAAATGTAAGATAAAAGATAAAATAAGATTATTAAACAATAAATAAAGACAAAAAGAGAAAAAATAGTAAGTTTACGACACGATCATATCAAATTGATTTTTTATTTATTCATTACATAACAATATATTTAAACGATACATTACAATAGAATTTAAGTAATAATCAAAACAGACATTATATTCAAACTAACACCCTAGTTGAACGATTGTTACTTGTTGTCTTTAAACCATCATTACATTGTATTATTAGTTTAAATACAATTTATTTTAATTGTTACTTAAATAATATTGTATCTTATCATTTAAATTCATCGTTAGATAATGAAGAAAATATTCATTTTACGTAATAATCAAAATGGTGTAATTGCATTGTTACGTAGATATTTTCTTCTCATTTTTTATTTATTTATTGTTTAAAAAGTAATAAATACAAAAAGTGGAAATGTGTATAATTATACAATAACTATCTCCATATATTTTTTTTCAATTATCAAAAAGGGTAAAGTGACACAATTAATCTCTTTGTAACATTTTTCACTATATAGATTTTTTTTAGAATCAATATTTTACCTTATATTTTAATTTTTGATATTAACATTTTATTTATAAAACTAATAAAACGATGTTTATTATAGCAATACACTCTTTGAAAAAATACTTAAATATTATGTAATAATATATATTTTGTAAAAAAAATATATTACGTATAAAATAAAATATTAAAATATTTATGACAATCATGATGTTATACACATAGTAAGCTATTGAGGTAAGATAAGAAGAGTCAATCACTATGCTCTTAGACAAATCTTGCAAGAGAAAACTATTGAATATCCTTTTGGTGAAAGTATGGACAAAAGCCTTCGTTTATTCAAACAAACAATCTATAATCATAGTAATGTTTGATTTTTAGCATGAAATTAATGCACTAAAAATGTGTAATTGCACATAAGTGAAATAAAATATAAATAATTATGATATTGACATTTAAGTGAAAATTGTCATAGTTTGTACAGTGTTATAGAAATTATATAAATAGTCTCTTAACTAGAGGAGTAGCTCTAAGATGACCCCTTAACTGTACACATAACGGATTTAGTCCTTTAATTATTCAAAAATTTATCAACTTTGATCCCTTTTACTATATATTTCCCAATTTTACTCCCTTAATTATAAACTTACCGATTTTAGTCCTTCAAGTATTCAAAACTTATCAAGTTTTTCTTTGTTTATTTTTTAAATACAAATAGCTTAGATTTATATTAACGAAAATCTTCGTAAAATTAAATCTTTAACCCATTTTTTGAAGTTGTTTCTCTATATGCACCCTCTTTTCTTCAAACTACTCTTACAAAATGAACAATAACGTCAACGATTCAAAATAAAATTAATGAAGAAAGAAAATATAAGTCCTAATTTTATTCAATGAGGATAAATTAAGCATATAATTGTTGCCAATGACTTGAATCTGCACTTGAAAGTGCTAATTAGTGCGAAATTTATGTAATTTACTCAAATTTCTTTACGTAAAATAAAATGAATAGAATAATATAATTGATCTATTTTAAAAAAATAAATTACAAACCTATCATTTTATAAATTTCAATTTCTGAAAAATTAAACAAATTTCGTTTAATGAAGTCGCCGGAGTACAAACTTTGAATTTAACGGCTAATATATTTTTTTTATAATAAAGTTTAGCATATTCACGTCATTACAACAATAATATGCTTCATTTTATCCTCTGTTGAATAAAATCATGATTTATATTTTCTTTCATCATGAATTTATTTTAAATTGTTGAGGTTAAGGTTACAAGGTTAATTTTTTTAAAAAAAGTAACGGAGAGAGAAACAATAGAAAAAAATTGCTAAAGGATTTAATTTCTCGAGCCATGAATTCCGTTATTATAAACCTAAAATATTTTTTCTAAAAAAATGGACAAAGACCAAACCTGATAACTTTTTGGATTACGTAAAGGACTAAAATCAGTAAGTTTATAGTTAAGGGACTAGAACCAATAAGTGTATAGTTAATGGACCAAACCTGATAAGTTTTTGAATAGTTAAACGACTAAGTCTGTTAAGTGTATAGTTAAGGACCATTTTAGACCTATTCCTACAGTAAATAGACTTTTTATGTGATTTTCTCTACAATGTTACATAATTATTTGTATGAATACCAAATGAGTGATGAAATATTTATAATTTATAAGCATGAAAACATAGTGGCAGATGATATTGACCAACAAATGACTCAAAATAATAATGTTGGTTTTTCTTTACCGTCATATGATCAAGAAGTACAAGTTCAACAAGAAGAGATCGTTCGTACTATGTAGACTATAATTTATATTCAATTTTTTTGATTGAATTAAAATTTGATCAATTAACGTTAGATGAAACAGTTACTTAAATGGAGAATAAATAACTTTGTAATAATTTATTATGCGATTTTATAATTTTTTTACTTATTTGGTAAAATTAAATTAACAATTAGGGTTATTTTAATAATTTTAACAATTTATGAAATTCTTAAATTCAAGAGAAAATATACTAACACAAAAAATTTCATATCGCACGTCCAAACAAAATTTCAGTTTCATCTCATAATTTCGTATTATTATCGTATTATAATAACCCTGCGTGGGGTTATTATCGTCATTTTGTATTTTTCCTCGTATCCGAATCTCACTCCTCATCACAGCTACACTATCATCCCGCATTTTCCACCTAATTTTCTTCTGCGCACACTCTCAAGTGAAACAACGATCCAACGATTTACCTATGTTCTAAATTAAGGCATGTACCAAATCTCTCTCTCTCTCTTTTCCTCCGTTCTTTAAAGGTTGTTTTTTCGGATTAATTTTTGATTCAAAGCTGGATCTTGATTCCAAAACTTGTTCTGGGTATGTTTGTACACCTTATGAAGCTTTTTTGTCTTATTTTTTGGCATCTTCTGGAGTTTAATCGTAGAAAGATTTGATTTTTTTGATCATACAGGTATGAATTTATGCATTTCAATTATTAGTGTGGTATGATCAAATGGGGGAATTTTTTGTTCTTAAAGTTCAAATCTTTGTAGCAGTTGGTTTCAATTTACTTGTGATAACCTATCGTTTTGTTATCGTAATGATTCTTTTGGAAAATTATAACATTTTTTTTACTTGTGTGTGTTAAATGCAAATGTTGCGTTGGTTATTTCGTTTTTTTTTTAAAAAAAAAAAGAAGAAGAGAAAATAGGGTTTTGGGGCATCTTCCCTATATACTCTGTAGATGCATGTTAGTAGTTTGAGAGATTGATGGGAAAGATTTTTTATTTATTTTTGGATGAAATCGAGGCTCACGTTGTCCTATGTGATAAAAATGTGTCACCGAGCCTTAAAGGTAAGTTCTATAGGGTGGTAGTTGTACCAATTATGTTGTACGAGGTTAGATGTTGCCTGTCAAGAACTCTCGCGTTTAGAAGATGAAGATAGCAGAATGAGGAGGATCAGAATATAGATGGATATGGATATGTGGGCATACTAGGAGAGACAAAATTAAGAACAAAGATATACGACTTACGAGGCATGGTGGGTTGGGCAAGTTGCACGAAGCGAGACTGAGATGATTCATGCATGTGATGAGGAGCATAAAATACCCTAGTGTGTGGGAGGTTGACAGTGATAGGTCTAAGAAGAAGTAGAGGTAGACTGAAAAAGAATGGGAAGAGGTTTATTAGATAAGATATTAAACATCTTTAGCTCACTGATGTCAGGTCAATAAAGGCATGGAATTCTTTGTTTTTTTAAAAAAAAAATAGGAAATGGATTTGTCTGAACCAATACACGCAACTCATCTGTATAAAACCAATTGGTGTAGGCCATAGACAGAGAGGATGAAAGAAAGCCATAAGAACACACACACCGAAGCTAAAGGGGCCTCTCTATTTAGCAAGTTTCTGTTGAAGCTTTTCACTAACTAGAATTCCTAGACCTTTTCTTCTTATGCTGACAGAGAATCTTCTGTTCAATTGTTTCCTTCTTGATGCTTCAATTTATTGCTGATCCCTTCGCTACTACAAAGGCTTCCAAATCCCTGAGGATTTGTTTCTGAATTCAGCTGGATACCAGCACAAAATCAGTCCCTGATATACTGCATCTTTTCTTTCCGTTATAGGTGTGCGATCTACTCTGTTGACCTACATTAAAAACCTAATGTTCAAAGTATCCTTGTTGGCACATACGCTTGCAATTGAAGCCATTTCGTAAAGGATTTTCTTTTTTCTGACAACTGCAAGATTCCCGATGGCCATTAACACACGGCTTGGAATCCAGTGGATAAAGAACCCGATCCTCTATCCTTCTCCACATAAATACAAGTGTTTTTTTTCTGCAACATGCTTCTAACCTATGATGTGCGCCTAACCCATATATACTTGCTATGCTCTTATCACTAGACCAAAGTCCCGGAGGACACTGCAGAAAGGCAGTCTTAAGTGTTCACATTAATGTTTAGGCTGTGGAGCAATTTCTATTTTCTTCGACTTGATTTTAATTACCCATCCTTCCCTTCAATCCTATAAGTATGGCTGATTGGGAACATAAGGTGTGATAACTTAATATCTTTGATCAAAGACTCAATACAATCTTGTAGCTGACATCGATTTGAGCTGTAGCAGCAGGGACTAAGTTAGAGATTTTGTCTCTGAGCTGGTAATTTCTTGAATAATGTTGGTGTTCCATAATTAATTGTTTATACTTAAATTGATGCTTCGCTCTTTGAGGAACATGTTGTATGGTGACTGGTGAGAACTCTAGTTTGTTTATGAGAAGACGACAAGAACCAAACTGAAGTCCCGTTTCATTTAAGTTCTGTTCCTGTCCATTCTTTAAGCTCCTTCTGGGATGAATATTCTGCATCCTGGATAATTTTTTGGAGGTGGCCAGCATAGCCCTTAATCCTGAGGAATATGAATTACCAATTTTCAAAAAAGAAATAAAAAATATTCTGCATCCTGAAATATTTGTACTCCCTATGTTCCAATTTATGCAACTTTTTTCCCATTTTAGGACTTCCCAAAATGTTTGGACCCTTTCTATTTTTATAAATTTATCACAGTTTTTAAGTATTTAAGATCTATTAAATTATTCCCTCCTAAACTTTGATGTGATATCACTTTTCAACCACTAAATAGTTCTAAATATATCATAGGAATGTCTTAAATATCATGCTCAGTCAAACATCTTCACAAAAAATGAGAAACAAAGGGAGTACTCAAGAACAATAAGGGAATCCCTACTTAATTATGCATAGTTCAATTTGATTAATTGATTATAAAAGTTTGATACTTGTCACTGACAAATTGTCAGGATATCATACTCAGAGACTAAGCAAAATGTTCCTAGTTCTTTAGGTCCTCTCACTTTTTATTTTAAGCAGATTTTTTTGAAGAGGATTCAAGATCCATCAGTTTTACTTGCTAGTTTACCTTATTTGGAATTTAGTCATATGCAGATGCCCCTACCAACTATCCTTGGTTCTGTTGTTGAAGACTTGATATCAACACTCTATTTCTCCCAATTTATATGACACTTCATTTCGGTACATTACAAATTAAATAATACCGTTTCTCTTGTTATTTCCTTTACTATGAGGATAAACTAGTACTACATTGATCGTTAATTTAACACAACACTCTTTTATTCAGGTCTGAGATTACCAAAGTTCAGTTCACATAGACTGTTCATTTGTCTAGACTCAGTTTCCACGTCAATGGTGTGATAGTCTGATAGACAAAGACACAACACATAAGTTTAAATCATATAGTTGAAGTGGAGGAGTGTTATGCGATAAGGGATACATACCAGAGTGAAAGAAAGGTTTTGTAAGGCAGTTGTGAGACCTATGATGGTGTATGGCGTGAGTGCAGGGTATCTGAGGTCGACATATCAAAAAAATGAATGTTGTTAAAATGTGTATGGTAGGATGGTGTGTGGTCATACAAAGCTAGACAAAATAAGTGATGATTATAAGAAGGTACAAGTAGCACATGTAGAAGCTAAAAGGAAAGATGTCCCTGAATTATAGTTTGGAAATGTGTATGTTAGAAGTTCAAATGCACCGTGTGTGACACCATGATGGTTGAATGTTATCCAATCACATGGACAAAGATGTAATAAAGGACCTATAATTTCTCGATATTCTTGTGAAAATAGCATATAGCAAAATATAAATGAAGCACAAGAACACAAGAACCATGGTAATTTCAATGACTATGATTAAGGTTTATTTTGTTGCTACACTTTTATTAAGTATGTTGTTTGCCAGGAGTCTTTTTAGTTCATTACTGTAGTATTGGAAAGGAACTGCTCCAAATGGAGCTGAATATATATTGAATGTTCATATATACCGACCTCAACTAGATTAGGTTTGAAGCATAGTTGTTGTGATGTACACTCCAACTCAACTTTAAACAAGTCGGGGCCAGCTATATAGATCCTTAATGTCATATCACTCCATATAAGCTGTTGTAAAATAGTATTGAAAATTTGAACCCGGGTAGAGCGGAATGGTTACAAAGGAACCATACATTTGAGATTAAGGCATAGTTATTGTTGTACCTTACTAGTATTGTTTAGATATCTTCGAAAGTTTTTAGGAATTCATTTTACGAATAGTACTCAAAATTTTAATGTGCTGTTTTTTCCTTTCACCTAACTCTTATAACTGCTGCTACTTTATTATCTTTTAACTACTCTTTTCTTGATACACAATTCTTTTTAATTTTGTTATTTTCGTTCCTATTCACGAAAAATAGAAGGGATGGAGTATTAAGTTTTTGCATTCACCTTCTATTTGATTCCTGGAAATCAGATGTATCTTTTTCAGCAGACACTTGTCTCATTCCCCAGTTACTTGTTTTGTTCTTCAAAACATATAACAAGTCTTCTGCTTTTCTATCCTAATGCTAGGGACATTGAACTTCCTTCTTTAGGGAATTTTATGTGCAAATCAATGTTACATCCTCCTTTTTGTATCATTTTGCCTTTGGTGATGACTATTTTTATCCAAATTGTCATACTTCCGTCAGCTATGGCAGCGCGAACTTAGTTCTCTTTCGTTTTCTATTACCAATTTAAGTTCCAGGTCAGGTTTTCCTAGTTCTTCACTTTTGGGAATCCCAGTACTCAGATGTATATGTACATTCTTCTATGCTTCTTCATATTGCAAGGCTTAACTTTTTTGCTTCATGGTCTGAGTATATTAATAAGAAAACAGAATGACAATTAGCAACATTAATTTGATGTAAGAGTTCAAATATTCTTTTATGGATCTAGAGATGACAGTTAGCTACATTAATTTGATGTAAGAGTTCAAATATTCTTTTATGGATCTAGAAAAATAATAACCTTTCTTGTTTCTACAGGAGCTTTTATTCCCAAACATTTAGGAGATTGAAGATTTCTTGATGGAAGAAGGAGATTCTTCTGTAAGGAGATGGGAGGACCTCGATATTGATATCTTGGTGAAGATACTCCAGTCTTTTGACCTTTTTGAGTTGACTTCTGGACTTGCTCATGTTTGTAGTGCGTGGCGATTGGCTTGTACCGATCAACTTCTTTGGATGACGCTGGACTTGTCGATATTAAAATCAAATTATATCAAAATCCCATTAGAGCCATACGTATATGTGGACTGTCAGTCTGATAAAACATTGACCAGCCTCCTGAAGATTTGTTTGAACCTCAGTAGAGGAAACATACGAACATTAATCTTCCATTACAATTTGTATGTCAGCGACGATCAGTTGACTTATACTGCCGAGAGGTATTCCCCCAATAAATCTTCATCTTTCTATAGTACTATAACTTAAATCAAGAAACCGACAGCTAGCCATCATTCCAGAGTTCAGGGATCTGATATCTCAGATGCCCTATGATCTTCCATTGTTCTAATTTAGGTGAAGCAAAGATTACTGTGAGAAGAAGACAGCTAACCAAATCTCCTCCTTTTCAGGTGTCCACGTCTAAAACGTCTCGTTATGCCTGCTTGGAACAGAATAAAAAAGACAGGAATATGCAGGGCTATTCATATGTGGGAAGATCTTGAATCACTGACGATGCCTAGTATAGCAAATCCTCCGTATGTCATGGAGGAAATTGCAAGGAGTTGCAAAAATTTTGCTGAGCTCAAGATAATGGGGCCCTGTGATATGCTCTTTGCATCTACACTGGTATCATTTCTTCCAAACTTGAAAGTGTTGAGTGTGAGGTGCACATTGTTATCTAAAAGTGCCTTGGTTACTATCTTGGACGGGTTAAAAAAGTTGGAGGTGCTCAACATCTCTCATTGCGTAATTACTGAAGACCCTCCACCTGCACCAAAGAAAATTCTGACCAAACTTGATCATTCAATTCTCGAAAAAGCATCTAGGTTACACAAATTCCTAACCTGCATGAGTGACTCATGCATCATGTGTCAGCGCTGTCGAAATGATGAAGGGCTGATGAGGTGGTATAAGTATGAAGAACTCTGGAAAGTGGATGAGGTGAGATCTCTTGCAATTTGACAACCTTAAGAATGTATTGCTTCATTAGTTAAGGTCCAGTAATGTATGTAAACTTTGTGTATATGAAACATAATAAAACCTTGTCATCTTGAATGGATGTGGATCAGCGTCCAGTTTGCTAGCAGCAAGTATTATCCTTTTGGTGGCAAAAGGGAGAGTAGCTTTGTAGCACAGGGAGAAATATAAACAAATCTTCCATGTAGCTTAGTGCTATTTCTGTGTTGTAATTTTGAAAGTTTTTAGTCTATTCTCTTTGACAGACTTGTATCCATTTACATATGTATTCTCAAGCATTTTAAGCTCACTTTTCAATCACTGTTTTGGGAGTTTCATATTTAAATTATTGGGCATTCACAGAACCCCTCTTAATTACCATAAACTCATAATGAGAGTAATATGATATGCTACGTGAACATCACTGTTTAAAAGCTCCTCCATAGAGTTTCAATGACTGTTTGCGAGTTTCATATCTAAATTATTAAAACAGATCTCGTGAACCACCATGACTCATTGTGTTAGGTAGATTCATTTTCAAGGATTCTTTTATCTCCCACGCGTCTCTCGACAAGGTATTTCAAATCTTAATTTATTGACCTATTGGAACTGCAAATTACATATAAATTAATAAAGAAAAATTATTTTTTTAAAATTTTATTTGAAAATCAGCGATTGACAATGATACTATTTCATTTTTAAGTTATAATATATACATGGAATTTGAAAACACCACAAAACTTATTTTCACTTTTGTCCATCTCACTTTTGGTTGTTGAATTATTTATTTACGGGAAAAGGGACAAATATACCCTCGAATAATCGTAAATGATATGCAGATATCATCCGTCATGCTTTTGGGACATTAGTGCCCCTCCCGTTAAAAAACTAGAACATATATGTCCCTCACTCTAACGGAAGATTTAATAAGGACATGTGACACAATAATCTTCCGTTAGAGTGAAGGGCATATATGCTCTAGTTTTTGGACGGCTGGACATCAATGTCCTAAAAATATGATAGGAAGTATTTGCATATCATTTACGATTTTTCAGATATATATTTATCTTTTTTTCCTTTATTTATTTTCAAATTTCTTTAGTTGGATAAAAGGAAAAAGGGTTAAAAATGCCTTAACGTATTTCAAATAGTTCAAAAATGCCATCCTTTCATCTTTTGGTTTAAAAATACCCTTAACGTTTTTTAAGGTTTAAAATTGTCCTTTTTTAACAGGCCCTGACATGAGAAATATTGAGTCATTAAATTAGACAAATGACTTTATCTTAGGGAAAATTTCATATATGGCAAACTTATTTGATTAAATAACATTATATGGGTATAGTTTATCTAATTACATTATATGAGTATAGTTTAGTTATTTTAGGTATCTTTAATTTTGTATATAAAGGTTTTTTATTTATTTATTTATGCAATTCTATTTTAAAAAGTTGTTTGTAACTGAAGCATTAAATGTGGCAACAATAATTAAGATAATGCCACAATTTTAGGGAAACGTCCCTTTTTTAAGCTTAACGTTCAAATTCAAAAAAAAAAAATCATACAGCCATTGAAACAAAAATATAATTATTTTTTTTTGCTCTTTGTGAAACTGATATATTAGTTAAACATGACAATATATTCAATAATTTGTATATAACTACTACAATATACAAATTATACTCACATATGATATTTTCCCATTTATATAACTAAATCCAACTACAATATGTGTACATGAATAATATATTAGTTAAACATGACATTATATTCAAAAAATTGTATATAACTACTACAATATACAAATTATAATCGCATATGATATTTTCCCATCTATATAACTAAATCCAATTACTTTGTGTACTAACTTTAATACTTAAATATACTATATACAAATTCTAATAGATTATACAAATTCTAATCATATACTCCCGTATACAATACTTAAATATACTATATACAATTACTAAACATGGAATATACTATATACAAATATTTAATTTAATATTTTTTGTATATTGACCACTAATTATACAAAAAATTGTATCTAACTTTGTGTTTTAAGACACTACCTCATGATTATGAAGTTCTTTAGATCCGACTACTTCAGAAGCATTTTCCTCTGATTCAATGTTTACAGCTTTCCTCTTTCTTTTTCCTTGTACAATTTTAATGCCTCTAGCTTTGGCATTTTTAATAACTTGTTGTACTGCCATAGGGTCGTTTTTTTTCTTTGATCTCAGCTCTTCCATGGTTTGTTCTTGTATAACTTGATTTGATTTTCCCAAAGACCCTACATCAACCCCAAAATCTTGAGTTAGTCCCATTGAAAAGGATGGTAAAATGTCAACAACATTGACACGCAAAGGACTACCTCTTGTAATCCTCAATGATGAAGATGATTCATTCATTGTTTGACCAATTTTAAATCTATCAAGAACAAAAAATCGATTATTTCATCAAAATATATGAAAAATAATAATAAACAGAACACATATATGAAATTTTCCCAATTTTAAATAAGTAAAAAAAAAAGGGTAAACAACTAAAATTAAGGAGTACTTACGAATTTGACTTCAACTTGGGGAGGGAACTTTGACTTCGGGAGGGAGAAATTAACAATTTGAATTTCAAACCGGCTAGCTGGAGTATTAAATGTAGGAGAAAACGTTTGAATGTTAAAAGGAGAGAGAAAATTGTTTTGTGTATAATTATATATAAAATTAGAAAATAAGGTTTTTATACAATTGGTTACATAATAGATTGTGGACCCCACTAATTATAGCAAAAAAAATAAACTATGATTATATAAGGTAAATAAATTAAACTATACCCCTATGCTATAATTAGTTATGAATGTTTGCCATTTCATATAATTTTTCCTTTTTTTTAAAATTCAGCCCAACGACCCGACCCATCTATGCTATAAAAATTCAAGCCCACTCACAAATCTGTTTACACAAATTATTTTTGCTCCTCCTGGTTGCTTGTTCCTTTTGTATTGCCCCTTTTGGCCTATGTTCGGGCAATAGGGTGCAGATGGTTTGTCATCATGTTTATTGAGTAATTTGGTATTGATTATGTAGGCGGCAATCAATAAGGTAGAATTGGATGTTAGCATAGAGGGAAAAAGTTTGGAAGAGAAGAAAAGTCTGTTTGCAAAGTGGCCGCTGTAACTTTGTCATCGAAGGTTAGTCGTTCTTGCAATCGGAATTGATGATAGGCTAAACATCGAAATTAAGAAAATATACAATCTTGTAACTGAATTTTTTGTTTATCTTTTATGATGTTGTGGTTGGTTAATGTTGGACTTTGTTGTGTCGGCCTTTAGGTTTGTAGTGCAGCCATGTCTAAAAACATCAACTTGATAAATCTTGATGTAGTTCTTCCATCTTTTTCTTCATGCAATCAACTAGAGAATGGAAGGCATATGAATCGAGGGAGATGAAAGAAGAGAACTAGAGCTAATGGAACAAAAGACCCAAAAACGATTCGGGTCGAATTTTTTGAAATAGGTTTTTAGACTAAGTGGGTCATAAATTTTGAAATGGATAAAGAAATTCATGTCATATTTGCTATGTCAATCGATGTTAAAAAAAGAGCAATTTTAAATCTTAAAACAATGTTAAGAGTATTTTTAAATCAAAAGGTGAAAGAAAAATATTTTTAAACTATTTAGAATACGGTAAACACATTTTTAATCATAAAATAATAAATAAAGATAAATGAGAATACACTCTTCATCTTCTCCAAGTACAAGTATGGCCGTAAAGCTATGGCAAAATATGGAAGTTTCAATCAAAGCACTCTCTCCGACAACCTATATTACTTTCTACTATGTTGTTTCGGAGATTTCTGGTTCAGCTGATCATGGTCACCACCAGAGATTTCGAGGAAACATACGCCACGCAAAGTGATTTCTGAAGAGGAATTGATGGGTCTGATTCAGAGAAGATGGCAATCAAGGCTCAGAGCTATCAGGTACTTTTTACTTTTAGAAGTGTTCTAAGCTAATATGTTTTCTGGGTAGGTTTTCTTTCGCCAGAATCTTCATTTTTTTCATCTTTGACTTTGAATTTTAGAAATATTAGATTTTGTTGTGGAAGTTGGGGAACTTTTGGTAGAGGAAATAAAGAAAGTTACTGATCGTAGAATATTGATTTTCTACAGAATTAGTCATACTATATCAGTGCGGGGAGAAATTATCACAGCCAACTGAATTTACAGCTTTTGATTTGTACTAATTATCACCTAGTCGATTGAATCTCTACCCATTTAACAACAGCTAGGAAGCCTTGCTGGTATAATGAACTTCCAATCATTCAGCCAGAAGCATATTTACATACTAAGTAATCAACTTGAAGTAATTATAGGCGAGAAACAAAATCTCTAGGCAATTTGAACAATTTTTCCTTCGTACTAGGTCTAACTCTAAGTTCAGTAACAAGACTAACGTATATCTTTAGTTCTATATGTATGTGTAATGTATATGTTTGCCTACTGGTGGTCTGAGTTAAGAAGAAAGAGAACATGAAGGTTAGAGAGTAGGATCAGAAACACGTGAGAGGCATATGAAGTTTCGTCTCTGATAAAAAAAAGTTCACTATAGTTAGGGTTATGATCTGAAGTTCTCCACTTATTTCAAAGTGTAGGGACTATTGAGCCTAAATCCAAATAATAGTGGACTGTTGTGAGCCTTCTCTTTTTCAAATGGGGCAGGCCATCTTTGATCCCTTACAATGTAAATCAACAACTACATACCCAGTGTAGTCTCACACAGTGGGGTCTGGGGTGGGGAGGGTAGAGTGTTTGCAAAACTTACCTCTACCTCAGAGGTGAGGTAGAGAGACTCATTCCAATAGATCCCCGGCTTAAGATAAAAACTGTCTATAGAAAACATAACGGAAGCACAAGAGACAATAAATGGTAACAAAACAGTACTATGACAAATAATAGTACAAATGAACTACAGGAAATAATAGATAGTAACAAAAATCGTAGAACAACAAACTACAAGAGTAGTCCTAAGACTACTGGTAAGGGCAATTGGACAAAGCACTCCTACCTACTAACCTTCTACCCTGATTCTTGTCTTCCGCACCTTTTTATCTAAGGTCATGTCCTCAGTAAGCTGCAACGCGACATGTCTAATCTAGTCACTGTCTCCCCAATAAGAGAGAGTAAGTAAACAGTAAACCCATACACACATAAATATTCAATGCATGTAGTATTAAAATAAGAGAGAGTAAGTAAACACTAAACTCATGCACACATAATATATAATGCATATAGTATTAAAATAACAATCATATAAGAATTGTGCCAAATTCTGTGACAAATTCATAACAAGATTTTTTTACTTAAAATATTAATGAACTTAAATAGAGGTCTATAATAAGGTATAAGATAATTTAAACTATAGGTAAAATACCAAGGTTAAAAAAATAAAATGTTATAATATAAAAAAGTAATACATAGATGAATAATTGAAAATGTTGAGGAAAATAGACATTGCATAGGATAAGGGGGGTAAGAATGTCTATTGTTCAAAATTGAGCGGAGAGTTTGATTCTTAAAAACAAAGTTGAGGGGTTGTAAATGATTTTCACCATTAATTAAAGCATCAAGATGCACAATTACATGGGCATAATGAAAAAGAGACAAAACTCACAAATACAAAAAGAGAATTCTAAGCCCCTATACATTGGCTCTTTCTAAAACTAGAGTGCTAATGAAAGTCAGAAAGTGTTCAGTATTAGATACAAGGACTGCATTGTCCAGCAAAAGGTTGACTGGGCACTTGGCTTCAAGTGCATGAGTGGAAGTGGAAGTGGGAGTTGAGGAACCATCAAAACATCTCGGTCCAGATACACCAAAATGTTATAGCAGGAATCAAATTCCAGATCTTTTTGATGGTCATATCAACTGCCTGTAGAATAGAAGCATATGAGCATCTCTTAATCTTTGTGGCATCATCCAACTTCAATTGAAAAAGATATTTTAGAGATAATATGCTAATGGGCAGTGAAGGAAGATGAGGCTGACTCTCCCCCGAATTTTCTTGCAAAGAGCATATGTTGACCAACTGCAATGATTTCCTGTTCAGGTTGTCTAGAGTAAGAGAAACATTGTTTAGTGTGATCCAGCTGAAGCATTTAATCTTCATAGGTAGGTTGGTCTTCCACACTAGCTTCCATGGCCTACTTGACTTTGCTAACATACTTGTGTATATCATTCTTTCACTGTGAATATACCTTTGCTTCCGTACCTTAGCCTTTCTAGTTTGCTTTCATCAAAACTGTGAGCTTCCACCTTTGCTAACATTTCCATCAAACTCCCAAGTTCCTAGTCCTGCAAAAACCTTTTCAAATGCACATCCTAACTGTTGTGTCCTTTTGAGCAATTGAGGAGTCCTTATCCAATGCAATGTTGAAGATATTGGGATATTCCTCCATGAGAGTTGTATTGTTTCACCATCAATCCTTCTAGAGCTTGATATACACAACATCCCCAGGTTCAAAGGGAATTCCATGAGAGAATTTAGAGACTATATTTAGGCCCAACTCTATAAGGAAGATTTATGCTGTTAAGAGATCCAGTTGTCATTCCTACCATGTTTAGAAATGATCACATCCTTCATGAGGCTACCATCACCAGAGCAAAATCTCTAATGCCATTTCATAAGTAAGGAGTTATATAAATTGCCAGATCTTAACCCCAAGGACCCCATTGCATTATGTAAGCAGAACTTTGTCCCATTTTATCAGGTGGAAGTTGTGAATGCTACTATTGCCTTCCCATAAGGAAATGTCTCCTGATCCTCGCACCTTGTTTGGGGATGGGAAACAGGGACATAAAATAGGTTGGTATACTACCTAGCATACTATTGATAAGTGAAGTTTCCAAGTAAATAATCTTTTCTCAAATTTCTCTACCACCCCATTCCAAATATTACAAACTTAAAGTTGGCACCCAAGGAGACGCCTTAATAAGTGCTAGGAAGTGAAACAATGGTGCACCCAGTGTTTTGGACGGCGAGAGGCGACAAGGGCCTGCCTCGCCACGCGGCGAGGCGCTTGCCTTTTTGAATAAAGGCGCCAATTAATACCAAAAATTAAAAATATTTAATTGAATATTTTATCCAAAATCTTAATAGTAATAACACATATTAGCAAATATTCAATTCAAAAACCAATAGTAGATACTAAAAAGTCTAAAACTTTAAAGACCAAATAATTCAAAATACAATAAACTAAAATGTTAAAAGTCTATTCTTCTTCAAAACTATCCAACTCTTCAAGATCAAAATTCTCTACTGCGAAATGGTGCTTCGGTTATTCCATCTTTTCTTTTATGAAAAGAAAATTGTGTTTCGGGGCATCTAGCCTGTAAACTCTTGAAACATGAGTAGTAGTTTGAGAGATTGATGGGAAATATATAATTTTTTTTATTTTGTAGAAGTAAAAAGTTTCACTGAAAGCATCCAGAAGATGCAAAAGAGTGGTACATTTGAGCTTACAAATTTATGAAAAGAAAGTTAGGAGAACAGCTTAACAAAATCTCAGAATTAACAAAATCTCAGAATTAAATTCCCTCACTTTATTTGGAATGCAATTGAAAATGTAAGGATATTAGGTTGGAGGGATATACTGTATTTGGTAGGATAGTCATGATATTAACTTTAATGAGAATTCACAGACATCACTGGCAAAGTTGAGTAAGATATGGCTTCAGTAGACATGGACCTCCCCCCTCTGCTGCACACACAGGTGGGGTCGGCATTGGCTTCCTGGTCATCAATTTTACTTGCTAGTTTAGCTTTCAATTTAGAATTTAGTCATATACAGATCCCACTACTAACTATCATTGGTTCTCTTGTTGAAGGGTTGTTATTAACACTCTATTTCTCTCAATTTATATAGAACTTCATTTCAGGACATTACAAAATATTTGATACCATATCTCTTATAAATTTCTTACTGTAAGGATAAACTAGTCTCACGTTGATCGTAAATTTACAACAACACTTCTTTGTTCAGGTCTGAGATCATCAATGTGAGTTCACATAGATCATTCATATGTCTCGGCTCTGTTTCTAAATCTATGGTGTGATTTTTTGATAGACGAAGATGCAACACATTAGTTAAAGCCCTATAGTTGAAATAGAGGAGTGGCATGCGATAAAGAAATACATACCAGCGTGAAGGATAGGTTTTGTAAGACAGGTTTGAGGCTAATGATGGTGTATGCGTGAATGTTGTGTATCTGAGGTTTGATGTTATCAAAAAATGAGTGTTGTAAAAATCTAAATGGTATGGTAGTGTTTTCATACAAAACTAGATAAAATATGTGATGATTATGCCAAGTTACAAAAAGCACATGTAGAAGATGAAAGAAAATAAGGCCTTTAATCATAGTTTGGAAATGTCTACATTTTCGAATGCTCCAGTGTGACCTCTGTGATGGTTGGACATTTTAAAATGGACGAGGTAAACAATTCAATCACATGGACAAAGTTGTCTCAAAGGATTTACAAGTTCTTGAGATTCTTGTTGAATTAGCCAAAAAACCAAAATATAAATGAAGCACACGATCCATACAAATTCCAATGGTTGGATTAAGGTTTATTTTATGTTGCTTCACTTATATTAGGTATTTTTTTTTCAGGAGTCCTTTTAGTTCATAGCTGATTTGTATTTCGGTAGATATTGTAGAAAAACCTTTAGTAATATAGAATCCTAAATAATTATCTTAATATTGGAATGAAACTGCTCCAAATGGAACGGAATTGATATTGAGTGTTCGTACAGCCGACCTCAACTAGTTTATGTTTGAAGCATAGCTGTTGTAAAGTACAACCCCACCTCATCCCAAACAAGTCGGGGTCGGCTCTATGATCCTTAATTTCCCTATCACTCTGTTGTTAAGTCGTATTGAAAATTTGAACCCGGGTAAGAGTGGAATGGTGACAAATGAACCACACATTTGAGATTAAGGCATAATTATTGTTGAATGAACCGCACAAGTTTAAGAAATTCATTCAACGAATGGTAGTCAAACTTTCACATGGTGTTTTTCGATCCACTTAACTTTTTAACTACTACTACTCTTTGCTAAAATACCCCAATGAAGTTAGCTTATTTATTTTCATTCCCATTCACGTAAAATATAAGGAATGGAGAATTTTATCAAAATAAAAAACAAAAAATAAATAAATAGAAGGAATGGAGTATTAAGTTTTTGCATTCCCTTCTATTTGATTCCTGGAAACTATGTGTATCTTTGTCAGATACACTTGTCCCATTCCCCAGTATTCTCTGTACTTTGTCTTGTTCTTCAAAATATATCACAAGTCTTCAGGTTTTTCCCTTTCTGCTTAGGATATTGAATGTTTGCTTCCTCTTTTTTTTTTGTATAATTTTGCTTTCAGTAATGGTTTTTTTAATCCAAAATGTGTTACTTCTGACAGCTATGGCAGCGAGAATTACTTTTATCCAAAATTTATTCCTTCCGACAGCTATGGCTGTGTGAACTTAGTTCTTGTTTCTATCTACAACTAACTTAAGTTCCAGTTCATATTTTCCTAGTTTCTTGACTTTTGGGTACCCCAGTTTTTGTTCTATGTTTCTTTGTATTACAGGGCTTATCTTTTTTTTTCTTCATGCTCTAAGTATACAAGAATACAAAATGGCGATTAGCAACATTAATTTGACATCAGGAATTCAAATATTCTTTATGGATCTAGAGAAGTAATAAACTTTCTTGTTTCTACAGGAATTTAGGAGATTGGGGTTTCTGTGATGGTGGGAGGAGATTCTCCTGTAAGGAGATGGGAGGACCTTGATAATGATATATTGGTCTTCCATCCCAATTTGTATGTTCACGACAATCAGTTAACTTTTGCTGCCAAGAGGTATTCCCCCAATAAACTTTCATCTTTCTATAGCATTATAATTATAACTTAATCAAGAAACCGTACAGCAAGCAACGTTTCAGAGATATTCAGATCCCTATGATTTTCCATTATTCTTTGAGAAACAAAGATTACTGTGAAAATGAACAAGACAGCTAATTAGATCTCATCTTTTTCAGGTGTCCATGGCATGCCTTCTTGGAACAAAATAAAAAAGCAAGCAATATGCAGGGCATTCGTCTATGGAAAGATTTTGAATCACTAGCAATGCCTAGTATATAAAATCCTGCACATGTCATCGAGGAAATTGCAAGGAGTTGCCAAATAAATTTGAGCTTATGATTATAGGGTCCTGTGATATGCTGTTTGCATTAACACTAGGACTCAGGTCAATTTTTCTTGAGACGGCCTGTCGACATATACTCAAGGCTTCCTTGGGATTCTGATGAAATTCGATTGCAATACCAACAACTCCAGAGTTCACTAAGGAAGTTGATCAGAATAAGCCAATTGCCATGCACGACAAACTTGAGGAATTGCATATATCAACTGGAAAAGGTCAAAGGACTAGAGTATCTTAACCCAAGATATTAATATCAAGGTCCTCCCATCTTCTTACGGGAGAATCTCCTTTTTCGATCACAACAGCTTCAATTTTTTTTTTTTGTTTTAAAAAAACTCCATCAGCAATTATGCAATCCATCAGTAATAATGCAATGAGATATGTTGAGCACTTTCAACTTTCTTAACCCCTCCTAGATAATAACCAAAGCAGGTTTAGATAACATCTTGCACCTCACACTCAACACTTGCTTTTTTTTTTTTTTAAAAGAAGATTGAAGCTGTTGTGATTGAAAAAGGAGATTCTCCTGTAAGAAGATGAGAGGACCTTGATATTAATATCTTGGGTGAAGATACTCTAGTCCTTTGACCTTTTCCAGTTGATATTTGTAATTCCTCAAGTTTGTCGTGCATGACAATTAACTTATTCTGATTAACTTCCTTAGAAAACTCTGGAGTTGTTGGTATTGCAATCAAATTTCATCAGAATCCCAAAAAAGCCTTACGTGTATGTCGACAGTCCATCTCAAGAAAAATTGACCTGAGTCCTAGTGTTAATGCAAACAGCATATCACAGGACCCTATAATCATAAGCTCAAATTTATTTGGCAACTCCTTGCAATTTCGTCGATGACATGTGCAGGATTTTATATACTAGGCATTGTTAGTGATTCAAGATCTTTCCATAGACGAATGCCCTGATATTGCTTGCTTTTTTATTTTGTTCCAAGAAGGCATAACAAGAAATTTTAAGCCGTGGACACCTGAAAAAGAGGAGATCTAATTAGCTGTCTTGTTCATTTTCACAGTAATTTTTGTTTCTCAAAGAATAATGGTGGAAAATCATAGGGATCTGAATATCTCTGAAACGTTGCTTGCTGTACGGTTTCTTGGCAACAAAAGTTAATTGACTAATGAATATATATATATATATATATATATATATATATATATATATATATATAATGACATACTATCATTGACAAATGAGCAATCCTTCAAAAATAAACTCATAATTTTTTAATTGATGATATTATCACAACATATTATATATTAACATGATATCATCATTAATGACTATTTCATATAATCTGCAATACTCATCAAATTATGTATTGATAAAATAAACTCATAATTTTTTAATTGATGATATTATCACAACATATTATATATTAACATGATATCATCATTAATGATTATTTCATATAATCTGCAATACTCATCAAATCATGTGTTGATGTACGCTTCAATACTATAGTTAGACCTTCATGATACCATTGGAGTATATCTATATACTGACATGATATGATAAGAGGTTTCTTTTATATATATATATATATATATATATATATATATATATATATTAAAGGTATCATTGATGCATGTTTCAGTCTTTCAGTGAAATACCCCAATCCTTCATGATACATACACATTGCATCTGTATACTAACATAGTACCATTAAGGTGAGTTATTATCCTTCAGTGAGATACTTCACATTCCTCTATAATACCATCACAATATATCTATAGATTAACATGGTATCATCGAGAAATGTCTCAAAATTTGCAACAGATCATAACATTAAAAATTTTCTTTTTATTTTGTTAAACTATTAATTCTTGTAAAAGCAAAGCATGACAATCAAATTAAAATAAAAAGAGTATATGTTTTGGTTTCATGTCAAATATTATACTTTTAAATAAGCGTGTTAAGTTCAAATATAATAAATAAAAGTAAACAGAGATGAGATAAAAAATGAAAAAAGAATGAAAGTAAGAATTAGAATAATAAATAAGAAAATAACAAAAGTAATTGGTGACAACATTAAAGTAATAATTTAAAGTATAAATACAATAAAAATAATATGACAAAAATAATAATTGAAGTATAAATACAATAAATGATTGGTCAAAAGTAATAATTGAAGTACAAAGACAATAAATAAAAAGACAAAAAAAGGATCAAAAGGAGCATTGATCCATGCAAACTAAGGGGCATCTCAATTAAATACGCCCAACGTCTGGAAATATTTGTCATATTGTGCTTATCGAATGTCAATTTAATTAATTTTTAAAGATAAATTAGATTACATTAATTCGATATTTTAAACAAAAAAAATTCAATATTCAAAAACTATATGAAAAGTACTATAAAATTACAATTTTTTTTGCATATTAATATGATGAAAAATGCATCTTAAAATTTTAGTCACAATTTTTATTTTGACTCTAAAAATAGAAACCATAACAAATAATACCGAATGGAGAAAGTAATTTTAACCGTCTGGACATTTTCAAAATTAATATGGAATGAGATAATTCACTTAAATAATTTATTTTTAAGGTGTACTTTGTATAGTTTTTTTCAAAAATTTTATCTACTTTGGGAGTTGTTCGTTTGCTTTGTATTGTTCTATACAATTAAATATATATAAATGACCCAACAAAGATGCAAATTACACGAAATTAATTATTGAGCAATTAATTTGTGTAATTATACCACTACCGATATCATTTTTTAATGAATTATAAAAATATGAGCAATAGATAGCATTGAGACAAAAATTTATTTGTTAACAGATAATACTTCTTTCGTAGTTTTTTATCAGTAGTTATATCATTTTTAACATGATGCACCGTAACCCATCATTAATTTTAAGAATAAACTTATAAAAAACTAGTATAAGAAATAAAATTATCTTAAAAAAATAAAATAAAGGATAAAATATGATTATTAAAAAATAAAAATAAAATGATAAAAAAAGTTTAGAATGCGATTACTACAAATTCGCGTAGCAAAATAATTAGTCTTTACGCAATAATGTAATTGACAAAACAATACAATAAAGGAAAAATTGTATAAAATAACAAACTATTGATTCAAATCAAATGTTATAGTCATCGTTTATTTTATTTGTAATTCGCAACAAACATTCTATTTTTTTGTCATCTGATTCGGTATACAATAGTCATTTTATACATTTCGGTATAAAATGTATTTGTGTTTGTATAAACTGAGTGAAAAATATATATACAAATACAAAGACATATATTTTCGTCCTATACACTAATATGATTATACAAATACAAAAACACATATCGTACATGACATCCTATATTTAAGAAGAGGTGATTAAGTGAAATTTGCGAACAACTTTAAATGATTATCGATAACTTAAGCTGAATAATATAAAACTTTTCTTGTAGACGTAGATTGATGGATCAAATTACATTAAATATTTTTTAATCTCTTTGAATATATTTCTCATTTATTTTTCTTACTAAGCTCTTTCAAAGTTTGCCTTATGATACCCAACACTAACCAGCAATAAGAAATATAAAATCAATGTAATGTAATATTTTAGTGTAGATTAATTTTCAATTTCATTCAATAATGGAAGGAAGCTAGGCTATTGTGGTGTTCTCCTCCTCTTCTTACCCAATTGTACAGCTATGGCAAACAGTGAAAGATTCTATCACAGTTCTTTCTCCGGTAATCTCTTCTACAGTATGTTGTCTCGGAGTTTTTTGGTTCGCCAGATCGTGCTCACCACCAGAGACTTCGAGGAATGGATGCAACCACCATTTCAGCTTGAAGAGATTTCTGAAGAGGAATTGGACCAGTATGATTCAAAGAAGATGGCAATCAAGGGTCAGATCTGTCGAATTACTAAGAACAGGTAATTTTCATAGTGTTCTAAGCTATTATGTCTTCTGGGTAGGTTTTCTATGCAAGGGTAATTTCTATGTGAACTTTGAATTTGAATTTTTAGAAAGTTGTAATCAAAGTTGGGGAACTTTTGGTAGAGAAAAAAAAAGAGTTACTGATGGCAGAATATTTAGTTTTATACTAAATCAGTCCTACTATATCCATGTGTGGAGAATTTATCGCAGCCAACTCAATTTACAGCTTTTGATTTGTACTAATATTGTCACCTAGTCATTGAATCTCAACCCATTTAACAACATCTAGAAAACCTTACTGGTATGATGAACTTCCAATCATTCCACCAGAAACATATTTACTAACGAAGTAAATAACTTGAAGTAATTATATGTGAGAAATTTATAGATGTTATGGAAGACTAGGAAGACCCTGTTAACCATCAAAAAATCAAAGGACCGTCGAATATTGTCAAGAAAGCTCTAGGCAATTTAAATAATTTTTCCTTCATACACAGGTTAACTTTCGAGAAAAGTTCACTAAAATTGATCCGGTTGCAAGTCCACCACGAGCAGGTCATGTGGAAGCAAACAAATAAGAAGTAACAAACAAGACTACCATATATCTTTAGTTCTATATGTATATGTTTTCCTGCAGATGGTCTAAGTTAAGAGGGAATAGAAGAATGGAGGTTAGATATTTGTGGGTTATGACTAAAAGTGTGAAAGAAATAGAAGCATTTTGAGTCTAAGTCCAAATAATAGTGGACTGTGGTGAGCCTTTTCTCCTTTACGATACATTAGGAAATTTTTAAGCCCTTTTCATTTAGAGTATGACTTTAACTCATTTATCTTTGTGAGAAATATTGAAAAGGAATATTATTGGATTGTTGTTGTATTTATATTATTATATTGAGACCTTATTTATAGATACTACTATACAATCTTTTACCAAGTAGGATACTATTTAATATTTCTATGGGATAATGCCCAAGTACACCCTCAACCTATGCCCGAAATCTCAGAGACACACTTATACTATACTAAGGTCCTATTACCCCCCTGAACTTATTTTATTAATAAGTTTTTACCCCTTTTTAGCTTACGTGGCACTATCTTGTGGGCCCAACGATGGTTGACTTTTTTTTTCCGAACTAGTGCCACGTAGGCTAAAAAGGGGTAGAAAATTACATATAAAATAAGTTCAGGGGGTAATAGGACCTTAGTATAGTATAAGTGTGTCTCTGGGATTTCGGGCACAGGTTGAGGGGGTACTTGGGTATTTTCCCTATTTCTATTCCTATTCTTATTCTAGTAGGATCATATAAATCTATTCCTTTTCTAACAATGCCCCTCAAGCTAGTGCATACAATTCATGTACCTAGCTTGTTACAGATGTAATTAACACGAGGATCGATGAGGGGTTTGGTGAGATATGTGCAAGTTGATTACTCGACTTCACAAATTTGACGGTCAATCTGAATGTGCTTCGTCTTCTCATAAAATACTGGATTTGATGCATAATGCACTCAATTTCAATGTGCTTAATTTTCTCATGAAATGCTGAAATTGATGCATAATACCAATAAAACATAAAGCGATAAAATTACAATGTTGAACTTCCCAAACCAAACTTGCAAAGACTGTTTCAGACCATAGAGTGGCTCACATAATCGACATACAAAGCTACTAAACTCCTCATGAGCAACAAAGTGCTCAAAATCTAGTATAAAGTATATGGATCAGGTTGTAATTAATAGATGAGTCTATATTAAACAAGGAAGTCACCAAAAAAAATTGGTCGGAACATGTTTATACTCTAGAATATTAGATTTGATGGCTGAAAGTGATCACAATATAACAAATAATATTATATGGGTAGGGTAGAAATGATGTCACGACCTAATTAGAAAATAGATATCATATAGGGTATTGAAAAAGAGATATTAATATGGGTAGGGTCGGAATGATGTCACGACCTTACTGAAAAAGAAAAATTATACGGATAGGGTTGGAATAATGGCACAACCCTACGCAAATAAGATTTGAGGAGTCACAAAAAAGACGAATTAAACTATGCAAATCAAATCTGAGCCGTCACTAATATGAAATAGGTCCTAGGCCTAACTCACACCCAAAAAGCTAGCTCAAAGAATGGAGGACTGTCAAGCCTTATAAGGAGTCCGCCTATCTCATTAATCACCGATGTGGGACTTTTGTCATTCTCCAATACCCCACCTCACGCCCAGTGCTTAGCATTTGGTGCGTGGACAATTTTGATTTTTGGGGATCCAACATCGGATGAGACAGGCCCTGCTCTTATACCATGTGAAATTAGGTCTGAGGCCTAACTCACACCCCAAAAGCTAGCTCAAAGAGTGGAGGATTGAGAGTCCGCCCATCTCATTCACCACTGATGTGAGACTTTTGTCATCCTCCAACAATTAAAAGACACATGATGCTATGCAACTCAGATATGAGAAAATAGTTCGAAAAAATCCACGGTACTACATAAATTAAATATGAAAGTAGTCCTGAGAGATGCACGGTGTTACGCAAATCAGATATGCCTAGAGGTAGTCACAGAAAGGATGACACAGTTCTACACAAATTATATATGAAAGAGTATTCACTCGAATGATGGCACAATGCTACACAAATTATATGTGAAAATGTAGTTACCGGAAAGATGGAACGGTTTGATAGAAGAAAATAGTCAACGGAATGATGGCACGGTGCTTACATAAATCGTATATGAGAAAATAGTCGCGGGAAAGATACATGGTGACCTAACTTTTGCTAACATAATTGTTGGCCAACGGGCAACATATACGAGTAATAGCCGCCTGCCGGCAGCGGAAGCTCTTTAGATTTCTACCAAGATTGTAGAAGCCTGATACCATGTGAGAAATATATGAAAAGAATAATATTAGTTGTTGTTGTGTTACATTATTACGTTGAGACCCTATTTGTAGATACTACTATACAATCCTTTACCAAGTAGGATACTGTTTAGTATTCTTATTCCTATTCTTATTCTAATTGGATTGTATAAACCTATTCCTATTCTAACAATCTTCTTTTTTAGAAAAGAAGAAATCTTATTTCTTACACAAAAATTATATATTTTCATCATCAAATTTAAATGCTCATAAGAATACTTGGATACCATTCGAGAGATTTCTTGTTCTTCTTCTCTTTTGCTTTCATAAATGCAAATGTTACAAATACTTGCAAACACGTCATTAGTTTTGTGTAAATTTAATTTGGATCACTTAAATCTTGATGTAAAAATCAAATTAGATGATTTGAAGATTTTCAAAAATAATGCAATTGACATATTTAAAACGGCTAAATCTCTTCCTGTTTATGAATGCATGATCATTAGAATTATTTTATCACAACTTCCTCTAATCTCATTTTAAGGATGTAGCCTGATTGATTTCCATATATATTATTTTATTGGGAACTGAAAGACAAGATAAATGGCTTGAACATGCAAAGGTCAAAGATCATCTTCAAAAATATTTTTTTAAATAACAAGTACTACATAATCTTTCAATGTTACTTTACTATGTATACTAAATAATAGGAAGAGTCTCGTGTTCTTTGAATATATAAACTTGCGAGCCCAACAACTATAACATTATCTAATGTTTAGTTGGTCACTTTACTGATTAGAGACTTAAAAGGATTACAGATTGTATAATCTGAGAATTTTACGAGAGTTATAAGTTGAAGGAATATGAAGTCATTTAGAATCTACGTCTCTTAAGTCTTCAAAAAAGAGGGCGTCGATCGTTACTAATATCCTCTCTGAAAACAGAGAAATATTAAATATAATTCTATAATTTACCAGCTTATTTTAACTTTGATATTTATAGAAAAATTTAAGTTATCAATTTGCATGAGCTGTCATTCAAGTAATACTCTTTTTGACTGTCACTCTCCATATCACGTGGTCTATAGTTCAGCGGTTAACAACTATCTATAATGCTCCATAATTTAAGTGTTAAACTGGAAAATGTGAATAGTTTAGGGAGTTAAGAGGTATTAAGTAAAAAGAAAATCTGTCGTATATCAAAAAACAGGTTGGATAGCAAAAAAGGAAAAAATGGTAAAGATTATTGACCGGATTCAATTTACAGGTGTTAATTTTATTTTTTTGGTCATCTATAAAAAACAAACAAACAGGTAGGATAGCAAAAAAGGAAAAAAATATTAAAGAGTTTTGACCAGAATGAATTTACAGGTGGATGACTTCGTATAAAACTCTCACTCCTTATCAACTAATATCCCACAATTTTCACCCAATTGTTTTGCGCACACTGAAGAGAATAAACAATCTTAAGAGGCATGTTCTAAATCTCTCTCTGTCTTATCTTCTTTTTACAGTCTCTAAGGTTGTTTTTCTGATTAATTCTTTACTCGTGTCGGATCTTGATTTCTTTGCATTTCAATTATTAGTAATTTAGTTTGTTATTAACGTTTAACTCTTTGTCAAGGTTGGTTTTGATTTATAGAATTTTCATTTTGGTTATATAACGATTCAATTTGAGTCCTGCAATCAAGAATGTAGCTTCTTTTGATGTTTTTACAAACTTCTCATTGTTATCCAAAAGAACTGTAACATCATTTTTTGACCTGCATATATAGGTTAAATGCAAATGGTGCTTTGGTTATTCCGTCTTTTCTTTTCTCAAAAAGAAAATTGTATTTTGAAGCATCTAACATATAAGCTCCATAGATTGATGTAGGCTTCATATCAGCTGCTAAAACTCTAATGTTAGCCCCTCTTTACTACTGAAATCAGACGATGAAAAGCACTTTATAGCTAAGTTGCTTGGGACTTGTGTGCGGGCAAAATCTAAATTTTAAGATTTTGGGGTACGGAGGTACTTGTTTTTTCAGCTTTCGTCAGATTTGGATTGAAGACCCATCATGCTTACTTGCTAGTTTAGCTTCAAAATTAAATAGAATTTAGTCCTATGCGGAACCACTACCAAGTCCAACTATCATTGATTCTGTTGTTGAAGACTTTTTATCAATACTCCATTTGTCCCAATTTGTATGATTCTTTATTTCAGGACATAACAAAATGTTTGATATCATTTCTCTTATTAGTTCCTTACTGTGAGGATAAACTAGTATTACATTGATCGATTGTTTGCCACAACACTCCTTTATTCAGGTCTGAGATCATCAAACTGAGTTCACATAGATCATTCATATGTCTAGGCTCATTTCCACGCCAATGGTGTGAATTCTGGTAGAGCAAGACGCAAAACATAAAAAAAAACTTATAGTTGAAATACAGGAGTGTTGTGCAATAAGGAGATGCATACCGGTGTAAAAGCTTGGTTTAGTAAGAGAGTAGTGAAACCAATGATGGTGTATGGCTGGAGTGCATATTGAAAAATGAGTGTTGTAGAAGCTCTTTCATTTGTCAATGATAGCATGTCATTATCTATATATATATATATATATATATATATATATATATATATATATATATATATATATATATAGATAGATAGATAATGACATGCTATCATTGACAAATGAGCAATCCTTCAAAAAATAAACTCATAATTTTTTAATTGATGATATTATCACAACATATTATATATTAACATGATATCATCATTAATGACTATTTCATGTAATCTGCAATACTCATCAAATCATGTATTGATGTACGCTTCAATACTATAGTGAGACCTTCATGATACCATAGGAGTATATCTATATACTGGCATGATATGATTAGAGGTTTCTTATGTGTGCATATATATATATATATATATATATATATATATATTAATGGTATCATTGATGCATGTTTCAGTCTTTCAGTGAAATATCCCAATCATTCATGATACATTCACATTGCATCTGTATACTAGCATAGTACTATTGAGGTGAGTTATTATCCTTCAGTGAGATACTCCACATTCCTCTATAATACCATCACAATATATCTATAGATTATCATGGTATCATCGAGGAATGTCTCAAACTTGCAACAGACAATAACATTAAATTTTTTTTTACTTTGTTAAAACTTAATTCTTGCAAAATCAAAGCATGATAATCAAATTAAAATAAAAAGAGTATATATTTTGATTTCATATCAAATATTATACTTTTAAATGAGTGTGTTAAGTTCAAATATAACAAATGAAAGTAAATAGAAATGAGATAACAAAATGAGAAAAGGATGAAAGTAAGAATTAGAATAATAAATAAGAAAATGACAAAAGTAATTGGTGACAACACAAAAGTAATAATTTAAAGTATAAATACAATAAATAATATGACGAAAGTAATAATTGAAGTATAAATACAATAAGTGATTGGTCAAAAGTAATAATTGAAGTACAAAGACAATAAATATAAAGACAAAAAAAGGAACAAAAGGAGCATTGATTCATTTAAGAAATATATTTGTACTCATGTATTTTTTTTCTATATAGTTATTTTTTTCTTCAAAAATGTTGTATTTATTCATTTCAAATACATACTGACTAAAACAGTATCAAAATTCAATATATACTTCCAAATTTATGTATACAAAAAACAATAAAACTATGAAATACAAAAATAAATATTAACTGTGGTACATTGACATAACTATAAAAAAAAAACAGAATACAAAATGAATTAAATATATGAAATACAATTCTAAATCTATGGATACAAAATACAATAAAACAATGAAATAAAAAAATACGTACTGACTAAAACAGCAACAAAATTCAATATACACTTCCAAATCTATGAATACAAAAAAAATAAAACTATGAAATATACACAATCAAACTCATATAATGTGTTACATTGACATAACTAACACACACAAAAAAAACAGAACACAAAATACAATAACTATATGAAATACAAAAATAAATACTAACTATAACATAATAAATATATTCATTTAAGAAATATATATTCATTTGAGAAATATATCTTAAATGAATATATAGATACATTTGACATTCCTATTGGAATGAATACAAACTAATAAAAACTATAATAAATATAAATAGAATTTATTGTGGAATGCATATAATTTTAAAAAGGTAAAAATTCTGGAGAAAAAAAAAGAACAAAGTTTAAATTTTATTTGAAAATATAACTGATGAGAAAATTAAGCGATCCTTACCTTTTTTTTTTTGAAATATTCTCTTCTACAGTATGTTGTCTCGGAGTTTTTTGGTTTGCCAGATCGTGCTCACCACCAGAGACTTCAAGAAATGGATGCAACCTCCATTTCATCTTGAAGAGATTTCTGAAGAGGAATTGGACCAGTATGATTCAAAGAAGATGGCAATCAAGGGTCAGATCTGTCGAATTTCTAAGAACAGGTAATTTTCGTAGTGTTCTAAGCTATTATGTCTTTTGGGTAGGCTTTCTATGCAAGGGTAATTTCTATGTGAACTTTGAATTTGAATTTTTAGAAAGTTGTAATCTTTATGCTAAAGTTGGGGAACTTTTGGTAGAGAAAAAAAAAAAGAGAGTTACTGATGGCAGAATATTTAGTTTTATACTAAATCAGTCATACTATATCCATGTGTGGAGAATTTATCACAGCCAACTCAATTTACAGCTTTTGATTTGTACTAATTTTGTCACCTAGTCATTGAATCTCAACCCATTTAACAACATCTAGAAAACCTTGCTGGTATGATGAACTTCCAATCATTCACCAGAAACATATTTACTAACGAAGTAAATAACTTGAAGTAATTATATGTGAGAAATTTATAGATGTTATGGAAGACTAGGAAGACCCTGTTAACCATCAAAATATCAAAGGACCGTCGAATATTGTCAAGAAAGCTCTAGGCAATTTAAATAATTTTTCCTTCATACACAGGTTAACTTTCGAGAAGTTCACTAAAATTGATCCGATTGAAAGTCCATCACGAGCAGGTTATGTGGAAGCAAACAAATAAGAAGTAACAAACAAGACTACCATATATCTTTAGTTCTATATGGATATGTTTTCCTGCAGATGGTCTAAGTTAAGAGGGAATAGAAGAATGGAGGTTAGATATTAGTGGGTTATGACTAAAATTGTGAAAGAAATAGAAGCATTTTGAGTCTAAGTCCAAATAATAGTGGACTGTGGTGAGCCTTTTCTCCTTTACGATACATTAGGAAATTTTTAAGCCCTTTTCATTTAGAGTATGACTTTAACTCATTTATCTTTGTGAGAAATATATGAAAAGAATAATATTAGTTGTTGTTGTGTTTACATTATTACGTTGAGACCCTACTTGTAGATACTACTATACAATCCTTTACCAAGTAGGATACTATTTAGTATTCTTATTCTTATTCTTATTCTAATACAACTTCCTCTACTCTCATTTTAAGGATGTAGCCTGATTGATTTCCATTTATATTATTTTATGGGGAACTGAAAGACAAGATAAATGGCTTGAATATGCAATGGTCAAAGATCATCTTCAAAAATATTTTTTTAAATAACAAGTACTACATAATCTTTCAATGTTACTTTACTGTGTCTACTAAATAATAGGAAGAGTCTCGTGTTCTTTGAATTTATAAACTTGCGAGCCCAACAACTAAAACATTATCTAATGTTTAATTGGTCACTTTACTGATTAGAGACTTAAAAGGATTACAGATTGTATAATCTGAGAATTTTACGAGAGTGATAAGTTGAAGGCAGTGTTTTGGGAAGCGAGAAGCGGAAAAAAGCGACGAGGGCTTGCTTCACAGAAGCGTGAAGCAAAGCGCGCGCTTTCTTTTAAAAAAGCGACAATTAGTATAAAAATAAAAAAATATTAAATAACTAAATAGAGGTAATATAGTCTTAGATTGAAAGAAATTACATAGGCAAAAATACTCATAAGTCATAACATATTAGCAAAAAATCAAAAACATAATTAAATCACAAAGATTCAAACTCCTATTCTTCAACAAGGTGCTAGATTGATCACAACAAAAAAAAAAGGAGCAAAAAATTGAAAAAAAAAATAGAGGAGGCAGCAGTCAGTAATTAGAAACAAAGCAGGTAGCAGAGATGAAGAAAAGAAGAGAAGAAGAAAAAACTAGAGTAGTCGAAACTCAGAGAGATGAAGAGATGAAGCACAGGCGAAGATTGTATATTTCAGGAGAAAAGAAACTCATAGAGATGAACTAATAAACATTAGCTAAAAAAGAGATGAACAAAAAGTTACCTGCAATCGCGGTCGAGGTTGAAGAGAGAGGCAGCCTCAGTCGAGATCGTCAGGAGAGATAGAAGGGAAAGAAGTATTGTGAAAGAAGAGTCGCGAGGAGAGAAAGAAGGGAAAGAGTCGTGAAAGAAGAGTCGTGAGGAGAGAGAAGGTTATATTTCAGATTATTTTTTAAAAAAAACCTATTTTTTTTTTTTTAAAAAAAACTAATTGTCGCTTTTTTTTTTTTTTTATATAAAAAGCGCGCTTTATTGCGCTTTTGTCTTAGGGTCGCTTCTCGCTTCTTCATCTGAAGCGAGAGCTTTTTTCAGATCCCCTCGCCTCAAGATAAAAAAGCGCACAAGGGTCGCCTCGCTTTGAAGCGCGCTTTTCACAACACTGGTTGAAGGGATATGAAGTCATTTAGAGAATCGACGTCTCTTAAGTCTTCAAAAAAGAGGGCGTCGATCGTTACTAATATCCTCTCTGAAAACAGAGAAATATTAAATATAATTCTATATTAGATAGAATTTACCAGCTTATTTTAACTTTGATATTTATAGAAAAATTTAAGTTATCAATTTGCATGAGCTGTCATTCAAGTAATACTCTTTTTGACTGTCACTCTCCATATCACGTGGTCTATAGTTCAGCGGTTAACAACTATCTATAATGCTCCATAATTTAAGTGTTAAACTGGAAAATGTGAATAGTTTAGGGAGTTAAGAGGTATTAAGTAAAAAGAAAATCTGTCGTTTATCAAAAAACAGGTAGGATAGAAAAAAAGGAAAAAATGGTAAAGATTATTGACCGGATTCAATTTACAGGTGTTAATTTTATTTTTTTGGTCAAAAAACAGGTAGGATTGCAAAAAAGGAAAAAAACATTAAAGAGTTTTGACCAGAATGAATTTACAGGTGGATGACTTCGTATAAAACTCTCACTCCTTATCAACTAACATCCCACAATTTTCACCCAATTGTTTTGCGCACACTGAAGAGGATAAACAATCTTAAGGCATGTTCTTAATCTCTCTCTGTCTTATCTTCTTTTTACAGTCTCTTAAGGTTGTTTTTCTGATTAATTCTTTACTCGTGTTGGATCTTGATTTCTTTGCATTTCAATTATTAGTAATTTAGTTTGTTATTAACGTTGACCTTTTTGTCAAGGTTGGTTTTAATTTATAGAATTTTCATTTTGGTTATATAACGATTCAATTTGAGTCCTGCAATCAAGAATGTAGCTTCTTTTGATGTTTGTACAAGCTTCTCATTGTTATCCAAAAGAACTGTAACATCATTTTTTGACCTGCATATATAGGTTAAATGCAAATGGTGCTTTGGTTATTCCGTCTTTTCTTTTCTCAAAAAGAAAATAAGCTCCATAGATAGATGATCAGTAGTTCATATGAGAGAAGATTGATGTAGGCTTCATATCAGCTGCTAAAACTCTAATGTTAGCCCCCTCTTTACTACGGAAATCAGACGATGAAAAGCACTTTATAGCTAAGGTTCTTGGGACTTGGGTGCGGGCAAAATCTAAATTTTAAGATTTTGGGGTACGGAGGTACTTGTTTTTTCAGCTTTCGTCAGATTTGGATTGAAGACCCATCTTGCTTACTTGCTAGTTTAGCTTCAAAATTAAATAGAATTTAGTTGTTGAAGACTTTTTATCAATACTCCATTTGTCCCAATTTGTATGATTCTTTATTTCAGGACGTAACCAAATGTTTGATATCATTTCTCTTATTAGTTCCTTACTGTGAGGATAAACTAGTATTACATTGATCGATTGTTTGCCACAACACTCCTTTATTCAGGTCTGAGATCATCAAACTGAGTTCACATAGAGCGTTCATATGTCTAGGCTCATTTCCACGCCAATGGTGTGAATTCTGCTAGAGCAAGACGCAAAACATAAAAAAAAAACTTATAGTTGAAATACAGGAGTGTTGTGCAATAAGGAGATACATACCGGTGTAAAAGCTTGGTTTAGTAAGAGAGTAGTGAAACCAATGATGGTGTATGGCTTGAGTGCATATTGAAAAATGAGTGTTGTAGAAATGTGAATGGTATGATGGTGTGTGGTATTACAAAATTAGACAAAATAAGTGATGATTAAGGGACAAGTAGCACATGTAGAATATAAAAGGAAAGAAGGTCCTGAATTATAGTTTAGAATTGTCTACCTTTGAAGTTACAATTGTACTGGAGTATTGGTTTGACACTATGATGGTTGAAGGTGTTAATACGGACGAGGTAAACATTACAATCACATGGACAAAGTTGTCCCAAAAGACTTGCAATTTTTCGAGATCCTTGTCAAATTAACAAAATACTAAATATAGATGATGCACAAGATACATATGTAATTCCAATGGTTAGCATTGAAGGTTTATTTTATGTTGCTTCACGTGTATTGAGTAGGTTGTTTGCTAATATCTTTTTAGTCATTACTGATTTGTATTTCGGTAGAAAATATAGAAAATCTTTATAGTAGGGCACCCTTGATATTATCTGAGTATTGAAATGAAACTGCTCCAAACAGAACAGAATGTATATTTCAGTGTGCAAATCAATGTTACTTCCTCCTTTTTTGTATGATTTTGCTTTCAGTAGTGATTATTTTTATCCGAAATGTGATTCTTCCATCAACTATGCCAGCAAGAACTTAGTTCTCTGTTGTTATCTGCAACCAACTCTTCCAGATTATATTTTCCTAGTTTCTTCACTTTTAGGCATCACAGTACTCCTCAGACGTATTCAATTAGGCATCAGAAATTCAAATATTCTTCATGGATCGTTTCTTGTTTCTACAGGAGAAGTAATAACCTTTCTTGTTTCTACAGGAGTTCAGGAGATTGAAGCTTTATGGAGTTCCAAAGAAATAGAAAGACTGAAGCTGCTGATATGGGAAAAGGAGACTCAGGAGTAAGGAGATGGGAGGACCTTGATATTAATATCTTGGTCACGATACTCCTGTACTTGGACATTTTCCAGTTGACAAGTGTGATTCCTCAAGTTTGTCGTGCATGGCGGTTAGCTTGTTGTGATCCACTTCTCTGGATTACGCTGGACTTGTCCATGTTGCAATCGAACTTCATCAGACTCCAAGTGAAGCCATACGTGTATGTCGACAGTCCGTCTGAAGAAAAATTGACCGGACTCCTAAATAATTGCCTGAACCTCAGTCGTGGAAACATACAAACATTGATCTTCCATCCTAATTTGTATGTTAACGACAATCAATTGACTACTGCTGCGGAGAGGTATTCCCCCAATAAACTTTCGTCTTTCTATAGTATTATAATTACAACTTAAATCAAGAAACCATACAGCATGCAACGTTTCGGGGATATCAGATCCCTATGATTTTCCATTATTCTTAGAGAAGCAAAAATTACTGTAAAAATGAAAAAGACAGCTAATTAGTTCCCTCTTTTTCAGGTGTCCACGGCTTAAACGCCTAGTTATGCCTTCTTGGGACAAAATTAAAAAGCGAACAATGTGCAGGGCTATTCATATATGGAATGATCTTGAATCACTAACGATGCCAAGTATAAAAAATCCTGCATGTGTCATAGAAGAAATTGGCAGGAGTTGCCAAAAATTTGTTGCACTCAAAATTATGGAGCCCTGTGATATGCTTTTTGCATCTGCACTGGCTTCATTTCTTCCAAACTTGGAAGTTTTGAGTTTGAGGTGCACGGTTTTATCTAAACCTGCTCTGGCTATTATCTTGGAGAAGTTAAAAAAGTTGAAAGTGCTTAACATATCTCATTGTGCAATTACTGAAGACTCTCCACTCGAACCGATGATAATTCTGACCAAGCTTGATAAATCGATTCTTAAAAAAGCGTCCAGGTTAGACGAATTCCTAACCTGCATGAGTGACTCCTGCATCATGTGTCAGCGCACTCTAAATGATAAAGGGTTTTTGAGGTGGTACAGGTATGAAGAAGACCTCTGGAAAGTGGATGAGGTGAAATCTCTTGCGGTTTGACAACTTTTAGAAGATATTGCTTCATGAGCTGAAGGTCTGGAGCAAATGTGGAAGCTTGTGTAGCTTTCGTGTTCTTTGTGTTTCTATGAACTTGTGTTTTTCGTTTTTGGGTTTTCGTCGTACCAATTTCATATGTATTGCCAAGCATTGTAAGCTTGTACTTCGTTTTGCTAAGCTTTTGGGATGCTAGACATGTTTATTTTCTCACTATAAAGGTGAGATATTTGGATAAACTATGGGAGAAAATATATGTTTTTGAAATTAGCAAAAGTTGTTTTCCAAAATGGAATAAAGTAGATTTTCTTCCAAAGTACTATTTTGGAAATACTTGTGAGAATATATGCTTATACTTGGAAATAGTTTTTAAAAAATTGGTGAAGCACTAGTTGATTAAAAGAGTTTTTTAAAATTTATTTATCGAACACATTGTTGTTCAATAAAAGTAGCCTTTTTCTTAAAGTAAAAGAATCACTTAAAAAAAATGTTTTTCTTATTAAGTTGATTTCTAAAAAACTTAACCAAACATGTTTTTATGGAAGTTTTATGAGTTTCATCCCTAAACTCCTTTTAGAATTAAGGTGATGCAAACAACAAACTACAAACAATTAAGAAACTTTAATTAATAAGAAGGCAAAAATTGAACATGAGTTTGAAGTGTATTATTTACTTTAAGTTATATCATTAGTAATTCTATTATTATGTTTATATTTTTATTAAATATTTCAGTACTCCTTTAATATTTTCGCAAAAAATTCTGTAAATACAAAATGAAGCCAAATATTTATATCAAAAAACATGAAATCATCAAATAAAATTCTTAAACTAACTAAAAATATATATATATATATAGTAAGAGAGAGACACCGAGAATTATAAACTAACTAAAAATATTAGCAAAGTACATTATAAATAATATTTTTTAGCTATAAATAAACTAAGTATATAAATATGTATATATATAAAATTTTACAAATCCAAATTTGAAATAAAATATATAAAATTGAAAATCATACTAAAAATATATCACCAAAGTAGATTATATTTAAATAATATTTTTTATCTATAATTAAAATAAATTATGTTTATACATATGCGTCGGTTTGGTTTGAGTTCCGTTTGATTCTTTTTTTCTAATACCAAACCAAACCAAACTAAGAGTTATCGGTTTTTTTCTTCAATAGCCAAATCAATCAAACCAAACCACAAGTCAATTTTTTTTCCGATTTGATATGATTCGTTGATTCGGTTTGACTTAATGATTCGGTTTGTACACCCCTAGTGTTGTGCACCACTTTATCAAACAATAGGGACTATTAGTGCTCCATGCGAAAGAAATATGATCAAAGCCTTTTCTCCTTTCAAATATGTTAGGACATTTTTGTTCTTTTTCGTACAGAGTATGACTTTAAAAACTCTATATATTTTCTTCTGTATGCTTCATATAATTTGATAAATCCTTGTTATACTTCAATTTATACTTCACTCATTTGATAAACTTGATGAATGTTGACAACTCTAGTTTGTTTATGACAAGAAGACAAGAACCACACTGAAGTACTATTTCATTCAAGTTATCTTCCTTTCCATTCTCTAACTACTTGAATATTCTTTGCTATAAAAATAAATATATAAAATGTAGACAAAAGCTAAAAAAAAAAAAAACGTGTCAGCTGATCATATTTAATATGTTAGTGTTGATCAATTGTTGGAGAAAGCTATATTGTGGTCTACTCTTCTTCATCTTCTTCAAATACAAGTATGGCCGTTAGAGCTATCGGAAGCACTGAGAGTTTCCATCACAGTTCACTCTCCGACGACCTATTTCTGGCTGTCTCAGAGATTTCTGGTTCAGCTGATCATGGTCACGGCCAGAGATTTCGAGGAACAGATGACACCCACAGTGATTTCTGAAGAGGAATTGATGGGTCTGATTCAAATAAGATGGCTCTGAACTATCAGGTAAATTTTTTGTTTTACAAGTGTTCTAACCTATTTCTGGCTGTCTCAGAGATTTCTGGTTCAGCTGATCGTGGTCACCACCAGAGATTTCGAGGAACAGATGACACCCACAGTGATTTCTGAAGAGGAATTGACGGGTCTGATTCAAATAAGATGGCTCTGAACTATCAGGTAAATTTTTTGTTTTACAAGTGTTCTAACCTATTATGTTTGTTTAGGTTTTCTTTCGCCAGAATCTTCATTTTTTATTTTGAATTTTAGATTATTAGATTTTTGTTGTGGAAAGGTGGGGAACATTTGGTAGAGAAATAGAAGAAGAGAGTTACTGATGGTACACTATTTAATTTCTACTAAATTAGACCTAATATATCCATGCGGGGAGATTTTATCACAGCCAACTCAATTTACAGCTTTTGACTTGTACTAATTATCACCTAGTGGATTGAATCTCTACCCATTTAACAACAGCTAGAAAGCCTCGCTGGTATAATGAACTTCCAATCATTCAGCCAGAAGCATATTTACATACTAAGTACGTAACTTGAAGTAATTATAGGTGAGAAGCTAGTAGTTGTTATTGAAGACTAGGAAGACCCTGTTAAGCATCTAAAAGCCCAAGGACCGTCAAAACATACTATTGTCAACACTAGCCCTTTGAGAAGTTCAGTAAGGAAACAAACAATTTAAGGAAAGAGAACAGAAGAAGTTACAAACAAGACTACCATATATCTTTAGTTCTTTATGTATATGTTTGCCAACAAGTGGTCTGAGTTAAGAAGAATGAGAGCAGTTTAGGTTAGAGATTAGGATCAGAAATGTATAAGTAGCATATGAAGTTTAGTCTTCGATAAAAAATTCACAATAGTTAGGACTATGACCGAATGACCGAAAGTGCTCCATTTTTTCAAAGAAAAGGAATTTTTTTTATGACCATGGTGTCTGGACCAATTTTAGCGCACCTCAACTAATTCCACGGGATACCTGCCACCTCCCACCTACAAGAGGTACTAGGTAACTATATTGAGCCTAAGTCCAAATAATGGACTGTTGTGAGCCTCTTCTCTTTTCTAAATGGGGCAGGATTTTGACCCTTTTTCATACAATGTACAAAAAGAAACAACATACCAGTGTAGTCTCACACAGTAGGGTCTAGGGAGGCTAGAGTGTACACAAGCACCTCTACTTCAGAGGTGGGGTAGAGAGATTGATTCCGATAGAACCCCAGCTTAAGACAAAATCATTCTAGGAAAGAAAAATAACGGAAGCACAAGAGACAATAGATAGTAACAAAATAGTACTGCAACAAAATAATACTACAAATGAACTAATCGATAGTAACAGAAATCGTTAAACAACAAATTAACTACAAGAGTTGTCCTACGACTACTAGTAAGGGCAATAAGAACAAAGCACTCCTACTGGACACACTCCTACCTACTAACCTTCTACCCTAATTCTTGTCCTCCACACCTTTCTATCTAAGGTCATGCCCTCAGTAAGCTGCAACCAATATTTCTTTGGTCTACCTCCACCTCTTCTTTTTCGTACAACATATGACTTCAAAACTCTCATACAGATCATTTGTCCTCTTTCTCAAAATTGAGGAAGAAGAAGAAGAAATCCCTGTTCTCACATAAGATATTTTTTAACTGGTTAACATCTATAATAAACAAGAAATATACTTAACCAATAGTGTATGTCAGTAGTCATTACAACAGTAGTATAAAGGAAACAAAACCTACCACCTATAAACTTTCTATAACATGTGTAATGTCCTCTCTCCTTAGCAAGTTCATGGATACACCAAAAATAGAAAATCACCAAGCAGTTCATTTTCAACAGCTGGAAAGAACTTCAGAACACCTCTGATTACTCTCCTTCCATTTTGTCCACTAGATGCAAGCAGAGACAATCTTCCATCTCTCTTTTTGTCCTCATAGGTTACCATTTCTATTCCAGCATGCTAGATCTTCTGATGTACTTCTTGGCATAGACCACCTGATACCCCTCAAATTTGATGAAGATCTGCTAAAGTTGTTCAGTCACTTTACAATGTAAGGAAAAATGATTTATTCTCTATTTCAGTTTCACAAAAAACACCTAGAACATAACTGACTATCCCAGTGTTTTGGACGGCGAGAGGCGACAAGGGCCTGCCTCGCCACACGGCGAGGCGAGCGGCGAGGCGCTCGCCTTTTTGAATCGAGGCGCCAATTAATACCAAAAATTAAAAACATTTAATTGCACATATAATATTCAAAATTTCAATAGCTATTACATATATTACAAATACTATAATAATTACTATAGAAGAATTATTTTTTTTCAAAAAATAATGGACAGCAGTCACAACACAGTGAAAGCAGAAAGCATTTTACGGTAATCCAGGACAAAACAGGACAAAACAGAGAGAGAAGAAAACAGAGGAAAAAAGAGAGTAGTGAAGGTAGGGAGCAGTGAAGAGTGAAAGAGAAAGAGACGAATGGAGCAGCAACTCGAGGGAAAGAGACGAAGAAGAGAGCAACGACTGAGGAAGAGAAGAAGAGAGCAGCGACTGAGGAAGAGAAGCAGCAGCAGCGACTCGAGGAAGAGAAGAAGAGGAATACACGAAAGTCTGATGAAAGTTTGAAAATAGAAAAAAAAACCCTAATATTATTAAGTTAAAACTTTTTTTTTTAAAAAAATCGAAATGGCGACGCCATTGGGTCGCCTCAGCTCCCCTCGGCTCGCCTATTTGAGGTCGCCTCGCCTCAGTGGATAATGGCGACACAGCCTCGCCTTGCCATTCGCCAAAGGCGCTATGGCGAGCGCCTTTCACAACACTGGACTATCCTGTGTTAGAACAGCGTGCTTAGTCACTAATTAGGTTAAAGACGCCACCTTATGTGGTATTTGACTTTCCTGATATCTTCCAAAGCCATGATTCAGATATTGGTAGTGAATTGTCAAAATATTTGTAGGCTGATTTCACTATAAATTTTTCTTTCTTGTCCTTCATCCAAAGCAGAGTGTCCTCATTTATGGTGAAGTTTTTGGCCTGTTCAATTATGTTATATAAATTTTTTTTTTGATGAAGTTAGTTGTTTCATTACCGACATCCAGGAGATCCAGCCACAAAAATCAAAAAATCTAGAGAGGACTTAAACATGACTATGTATCTCTAGAGATAAAGTCCTTACAAAAACTAAGAAAGCAGTAGAACTGTTCACATATGACTGGTTGGACCAACAAAATAATATTCTGTTAATCTATCTACCTCCCAGTCATTAAGAAGTCTTATGGAAGTAAGATTCCAACCTTGATTGTTTTTTACTTCTAAAACTTTTGCCAACTTTTGTTGGTTCAAGTCTTAGATGTCAGGGAACAACTGCTTCAAAGTGAGCTGACCAACCCAAACATCATTCCAGAAAGATGTCTTCTACCCATTACCTACTTTAATTTTTGAATTACCCCAAATTTTGGACAACTAGATCTCCATAATCCCCACCCTAGGGATTCTTCACTTCTTTGGTAATCCATTGATCATCCATCCCATATCTAGACACAATAGATTTTATTTTTTATAAGGTAAATGTATTTCACTCGAAAACATGGGCGAGCTGGCCATATACAAAAAAAAATTATCAAAATGTAAAAAATCTACAAAATTTGATTCTCTACAAGATCCACCCATTGTTTTATACCAGTGTTGTGGATGGCGAGAGGCGACAAAAGGCGACAAGGGCCTGCCTCGCCACGCGGCGAGGCGAGCGGCGAGGCGCTTGCCTTTTTGAATAAAGGCGCCAATTAATACCAAAAATTAAAAATATTTAATTGCATATTTTATCCAAAGTCTTAATAGCAATAACACATATTAGCAAATATTCAATAGCAAATATTCAATTCAAAAACCAATAGAATGTCTAAAACTTTAAAGACCAAAGTCACCAAACAATTCAAATTTCAAAATACAATAAACCAAAACTTTAAAAGTCTATTCTTCTTCAAAATTATCCAACTCTTGAAGATCAAAATCTTCTACATCATTATATTGCTCTTCATCTTCTTCCTCCTCGTATTCTTCATCAATTAGTGTTCGAGTCCTACTTGAAGATGAACTTAAAGATGTACTTTCTACTCCTTTGCCCTTGTCAAGTACTGTTGATCTTGAAGAAAGTCCCCTAAGATGATAGATACTCTCGTCCGCTCCAATTGCCGTAGCAACACTACCCCAAGTAAGATCATCATCCTCATATACTAGTTCATCATCTTGATCTTCGGGGCATCCAACTAACCATTCATTGGAATCATCTATGTTATCCAAGCGAATTGGATCAATAAGATCACGAGCATCATAACGGCGTTTCAATGTTCTATTGTACTTAATGTACACTAGATCATTGAGACGCGATAGTGTAAGCCTATTCCTCTTTTTGGAATGAATCTGTGCATAAGTTATTGATATTAAGTTATTAACTAGTTGATATTGATAATAATATAATATGAAAAATAGGATATAAATTTTTACTTACGTGTTCAAACACACTCCAATTTCGCTCACATCCAGATGAGCTACAAGTTAGGCTTAACACTTTCATGGCAAACTTTTGCAAGTTTGGTGTTTCACTACCAAATAGTGACCACCATTCAACTATAATAAAATAATTTTAAAGGTTAGTGACTATAAGTAAGTCAAATAATATAAGTAAGAATGTAAGATCTAAATCAACCCACTTACCCGGTGACCTTGTGTCTCTAGCTCTTTTAGCCGGACCACAACCAAATAGTCCATCCGCCATTTTGTACTTAGGAAGCTCAGCGATTAGTGCATCTTGTACAACAGTATCACGGACCAACTTCTCAACACATGCATAATACTCGGTCCACAAACTCAGTAATAAAGTTCCCTCTTCTTCAGCTTTATAATATAATCCTGGGTTCAAAACATGGCCTGCAGCATGCAAAGGCCGATGGAGTTGTTCTGACCACCTTGCATCAATAATTTGAAACACTTTCTCATAATGCTTCTCAACTCCACGAAAACCATGTGCAATAGCTTCTTTGGCTCTATCCATTGCCTCATAAATATAACCCATTGGTGGTTTTTTCTCCCCATCCACCAAACGAAGCACTTTTGTCAAAGGGCTACAAACTGTAAGTGCCCGAACAACATCATTCCAAAAGTGGATAGAAATAAGAAGATTGACAACTTCTTTCCCCGAAGTTTCCTTTGCAAATTTGCTTGAATTCCATTCGGTTGAGAGGACTAAAGTTTTCAAGTTTTTTCTTTGAATGTACATAGCTCTCAAAGTTAAGAATGCCGTTGCAAATCTTGTCTTGGCCGGTTTCACCAAATTTCTTTCTTTGGTGAATTTTCTCATCAAGTTTAACAACAATGGCCTTTGACTAATGTAAGAATGGATTCTGATGGCCTTCTTAAAAACTGTTATAGAAAGATTAAATTAAATTAATTAGTAGCTAATAAATTATTGAGTATTGACTATAAAGAAACTTAATAAAGTTAAAGGATAGGTTGATTACCGGAAGCATATGGCTTAACCTTGAATATGTCACCAAATATCAAGTTGATGCAATGAGCGGCACATGGAGTCCAATAAATGTGTGGATACGCACCCATTATCATACTTCCCGCTTTGACATTCTCACTAGCATTATCGGTGACAATTTGTACCACTTTTTCCGGTCCAATTCTTTCGATAGTGCTTTCAAATAACTTGTACATTTTGGTGGAATCGGTAGATTCATTGCTAGCATCAACCGAACCAAGAAATACACTACCGATTGGAGAATTCACCAAAATATTGATGATCATTTTGCCATTTCGTGCCGTCCATTTGTCCATCATAATGGAACAACCAAACTTTGTCCATTGCACTTTATGCTCCTCAACAATTTTTTCTACTTTATCCACCTCTTTTTTAAGGTGAGTGACTCTAACTTCATGGAATGTAGGAGGCTTCATTCCGGGGCCATGTTGTCCAACCGCCTCAATAAATTTATCGAATGATTTGTGGTTGACACAATTAAAAGGGAGCCCGGCATCATACATCCAAATTGCAAAAGCACTTACCGCACGCTCTCTTAGAATTTTCTTTGTTTCTTCGATGCCTCCTCCTTTTTCTAAGCCTCCTTTTTGTGTTGATTTTTGTGAAAAATAGAGGTTCAAAGGTCCTTTCGTCACACTCCGTGCGGTGGATGAACCTCCACTAGAAGATATCCTTTGAGTTTTGGGGGGAGGCCTCATTTCCGCATAATCATCCATTTCATCAACATCATCAATATCAACAAATTCTTCCGGTTGCCTCATTTGAAATTTGGGATTATTAGCTATTTTGTTTTGCATATAAGCCCTTATTTCTTCTCTAATTTCCGACGGACAAGCGGCACATTGTTTAACATTTTTGAAACCACCCACTAAATGTTGTTTGTGTCGCGTTATTCCACCATTGAAAGTAGTCCCACAAAAGTTACAAGTGACCGAATCTTTCGTCGCTCCTTGAGTGCCATAATTCCATCCAATATCCCTCTTTTTGCTAGCATCCGCCATTGATTATCAAATTTAATTAATTCGCTGTTTAGGAATATTGGAATAAATAATTAGGTCTTAGGAAAAGAATTCTTAAAAATAAATTAACACTTACTGAAGATGAAGAACAGAAGAAGAACAAATTTTCGAAGATGAAGAACAGAAGAAGAAGAACAGAACAGAAGAACAGAACAGAAGAAGAAGAACAGAACAGAAGAAGAAGAACAGAAGAAGAAGAACAGAACAGAAGAAGAAGAACAGAAGAAGAAGAAGACACGACATACCTGAAAACAGAGAGTCGCGAGGTCGCGACAGCGAGGGAGCAGCGAGGGAGCAGCGACGGCCGGCGAGGGACAGCGAGGGAGCAGCGAGGGCCGGCGAGGGAGCAGCGAGGGCCGGCGAGGGAGAAGAGGGTCGATCGATCGATCGAGAGAGGGAGAGAGTCGCGAGTTTCAGAAGAGGTTTTCGAAAGTAAAACCAAAAACCCTAATTTTGACTAAAACTATTAAGTCAAAATTTTTTTAATCAAAAGGCGGCGCCTTTATCTCGCCATTATCGCCATTTCAGCGCCTTTATCTCGCCTTTTTCACTTCGCCTCGCCTCGGCAGTGAATGGCGAGACACTGTCGCCTCGCCTCGCCTCGTCGCCAAAGGCGAGAGGCGAGCGCCTTTCATAACCCTGTTTTATACAACAATGAACTTTATGGATGCAACAAAAGAAAATAAGTGACCGGAGGCTATTCCTTCCCTGAGAAAAACTCAATTCCACCTTTCAAAAGCTCTCCAATTTCTCTCTTTCCAAATAACTTACATCAACAGAACAAGGACCAAATTCCATGCCCGATGTCTTCTTCACCTTTTTCTTCCTCTTTAACAAAACATCAAATATTTTTTCACAAATTTTGGCATTGCCCAAGAAGTTCTGAACCACCTAAACATGTCCCACCATAATCTCATGGTAAAGGCACAATGAATGAGAAGATGATCCACTTCTTAACCTGCTCCTCATACATGTAACACCAGATTAAACATACAACCTTCCGCTTATAGTTTTTCGCTTTCAAAATCATCCCTCTAACTGCTAGGCGCTAGCCAAGAGGAAAGCACACCTTCCTCAGCACCTGCAGTGTCCATATTGAAACACATGGAAACACATCATCCTCTATGATGTGAAGTTCCTCATTTTCTTTTAGATGAAGTAAGAATATTATTAACAAGAGCATTTCCAAGCCCGTATACAATATGTATACCAAAAAGTATCTTGTTTGTTTTCTCCAAAACAACTCCATCATTCGTAGAACCATCTAGGAATTGTGGAAGTTGCAACTTCCGGACAATATTTTACAAACCATGTGTGGGTGGTTGGCTGTACATACAAGAAATTAGTCGAAACATTCTTGTAGTCATACCAATTATAGGTTTGTGGATTGAACCTCTTTGAGAAGTTGATAGGAGTTTGTAAATGATCTACAGGCCATTCGAAAGGAGATTAGATTTTTTTAATGGTAAATTTTGAATAAGCAATACTTTCGGGGTCTGTTTTGTCCGCGAGTTCATGCTCAATTTCTACAGATCTAGTGTCTGTAAGAATGAATTCAAAAAATCTTCTTGTTTTTAGGGAATTATCGGTTTCAACGTAATTCCTATTGGTATAACGAGGCTTCAAGAGGTGTTTGACCTCGTAGCCCTCATATTCCTTATCAGAGCAAGGATGAGAAAAACCTGCAAAGAAACAACATCAAATTTTTCCTTCTCTTTGGAAGGTGCTTTGGCAATGGCTTGAGATACTGCTTCCACGAAGCTTTCTGGTTGCTTCATGGCGTAGCTATCGCTAGTTTGTATCTGGGAGAATCTGAGTTTTCCTGAGGGAGATGACGAGCTGGGTTCTGGCTCCTTTTGAAAGGGCTTCTTTAAAATCAGAATGTTGGATGAACTACTCGGAGATAGTGCAGGAGAAATAATAGGAGGCCATTGGGCCAGTACTGAGTACCTATTTTGATTAATATCAGGCCTTATCGTGAATGGGCCTGCAACTTTTGTTGGGCCATTAGCAGAGGGGCTCATGATTTCCCTTCAAGAATTCTCTGGTTAGTTAGTTGGGGAGAGAATTATCTTCTCCCTTAAGATATTCAATTTGAAAATCAAAGCTAGATAATAATTCTTGTCGTCTAGCGAATATTTGTTTAGAGACAAGTTTTTTAACATCCTTTTGAAGTATCTCTTTTGCAGATTTACAATCTATTCTAAGCAAGAATTTTTTTGTTAATCAAATTATCTTGAAACTTGGTAACACGAGAACAATAGCAAGAATTTCTTTTTTAACCTTGCTATAATTCTTTTGGCGGAATTCCAGATTCCAGATGTATAACGAACAAGCTGTTCAGGCATTTTTAGGGCTTTTCTTTGTTTAAGAAAAGGTCATTTCTACAAAAGTCAGACCTATTCAGATGAGCCATGAATTAATGGAAGTCTGCAAAAAGGAAATCAATACTCTTTTGGCCAATAAAATCATTAGGCCTTCTAAATCTCCTTGGAGTTGCTCAGCCTTCTATGTCAACAATTCGGCAGAAAAGGAAAGGGGAGCTCCCAAACTTGTTATAAATTACAAGCCTCTAAACAAAGTTTTAAAATGGATACGATATCCAATTCCTAACAAAAGAGATCTTCTCAAAAGGACTTTTAAAGCCAATATTTATAGTAAGTTTGATATGAAATCAGATTTTTGGCAAATTCAAATTTCTGAAAAAGATAAGTATAAAATTGCTTTCAATGTCCCCTTTAGACAATTTGAATGGAATGTCATGCCTTTCGGGCTTAAGAACGCCCCTTTTGAATTTCAAAATATCATGAATACTATCTTTAACCATCTCAGTCATTTCTTGATTGTTTACATAGACGATGTATTAATATTTTTTGAGGACATCGATTCTCATTTTAAACATTTAAATATTTTCTTTAAAACTGTTGAGCATAATGGCCTTGTAATCAGTGCCAAGAAAATTAAGCTTTTCTAGACTAAATTCAGATTTCTATGTCATGATTTATTTCATGGAACTTTTAAACCTATTTGCAGAGCCATTGAGTTTGCTGATAAATTTCCTGACATTATTATTGATAAAACTCAATTACAAAGGTTTTTGGGTAGTCTTAATTACGGTACTGATTTTATTCCTAAATCAGGCAAATTTGTAAACCCTTATATGAAAGGTTGAAAAAGGTTCCAGCCCCTTGGAAAGATGAGCAAACCAACGCAGTTATTAAAATCAAAGGACTGGTCAAAAATTTGCCATGCTTAGGAATCTGTAATCCCAATTATTTTATGATTGTCAAAACTGATGCTTCAGACATTGAGTACGGAAGCATTCTTAAACAAAGAAAAACCCTAAAAATGGCTGAACAGCTTGTCCGTTAAACATTTGAAATCTGGAATTCCGCCCAAAAGAATTATAGCAAGGTTAAAAAAGAAATTCTTGCTATTGTTCTCTGTGTTACCAAGTTTCAAGATGATTTGATTAACAAAGAATTCTTGCTTAGAATAGATTGTAAATTTGCAAAAGAGATCCTTCAAAAGGATGTTAAAGAGTTTTGACCAGAATGAATTTAAAGGTGGATGACTTCGTATAAAACTCTCACTCCTTATCAACTAACATCCCACAATTTTCACCCAATTGTTTTGCGCACACTGAAGAGAATAAACAATCTTAAGGCATGTTCTAAATCTCTCTCTGTCTTATCTTCTTTTTACAGTCTCTAAGGTTGTTTTTCTGATTAATTCTTTACTCGTGTTGGATCTTGATTTCTTTGCATTTCAATTATTAGTAATTTAGTTTGTTATTAACGTTTAACTCTTTGTCAAGGTTGGTTTTGATTTATAGAATTTTCATTTTGGTTATATAAGGATTCAATTTGAGTCCTGCAATCAAGAATGTAGCTTCTTTTGATGTTTTTACAAACTTCTTATTGTTATCCAAAAGAACTGTAACATCATTTTTTGACCTGCATATATAGGTTAAATGCAAATGGTGCTTTGGTTATTCCGTCTTTTCTTTTCTCAAAAAGAAAATTGTATTTTGAAGCATCTAACATATAAGCTCCATAGATAGATGATCAGTAGTTGATATGAGAGAAGATTGATGTAGGCTTCATATCCGTGTAGTCCGAACTGTATTTGATATCAGTAGTCCGAACCCTCTTCCATGATCCGTCATCTCTTGTATTGTCCGTGTAGTCTCGTAGAACAAGAGCCTGGAGATTACCCTAAGTTCAGCTCACCAACCACGAGTCATTTGTACGAACTGTATTTCCTTCAAAGGTCTGTATGGAACCTTCGTAGAACACATGTACTGAAATTCCATGTTTCTGAAGTCTACAACCATGGGACCAACTACGGATTGTCAATCCATCCACGAGCCTTACTGGTGGCTTGTATGAATTAATCTGAGACTCAACATTTTCCAAACTTCCAAGGCACTGACCACGATCGCCATCTAGGAGCCGTAAAATCTCACACGGCCTGTACACTGGCTTGTCCAGCTCTGCACCAGTAACTTTCTACAACTTTTTACTTTTCAAGTTACCTTTTACACTTTAGAGGTGTTACAAAAAAGGTAGATGGAAACGATATCCAACCAATTCTTCATTATGGATTTCCTTAAACAATCAACTAACTGTTAAGAGTGTTGTGACCCGAGAGGCTGATGACCTTGAAAGAGGCAAATTGTCATAAACCGATTTCATCACCATTGATGTTCCACAACTGTGAGCTTCATGGTTCCTGCCATTGAGGTAGAAATGAGTGATTCTTCACCCTGATTAATGAGTCGGACATGATTGCTTTTGCGGCATAGAGTTGGAGGCCACCACAGGCTCCTCTAACCACGGTAGCCGATTTTGAAAGTCGCTTGTGTCTGAGAACTTGTTGAACTTGCTAATGGACTTTTGCTAGGGTAATAGAAACCCTTTAGGTTCGTAGGTCAGAAAACCCCCCTGAAATCAAGTTAGAAGAAAGAAGAAACAGACATGTTAGCTAGTCCATACAGAATCCTGCAAACCACGGCAGGATTACAGATGATCCACAACAGTATAATTCCCAAACAGAGCGTTTCTATTGGACTGTGTACTATGAGGCCCAACTGGAGCAATTCCATTGGTTGCTCTAATTATTGCCTATAAATTGCCGAACTATTCTCTTGCAAATTGGTTGAAATTCTTACATCATAAGGCATTATATTGATATTTTCTCAACCTTAAACTTTCTTTCACCCTTTTCTCGTTTTGAGGCTAACCCAAAGAAAACATTCGAATGGAACCCTCTGATTTCAGAATCAACACTCAAAGTTGCCACCGGAACTTCAATTGCAGCAACAACACTTCCGATTTTACTGATTTGTTTGCTTATTTAATTAAATTATTGTTCTTTACACGCTTTCGAAACTATGTATTTACTTTATCTCTATTTTGCTAGTCAATCAATCTGCGTGACCTTAACCTCGTTACAAATTCGACTATTTTCGAGTAAACAAAAGCGTGTATGTCTTTCCCGAAAGCGTAAATAATAAAGTGAAGAGTGATTATGAAAATGTATACTGAGAATTATTTTCTCTCTCTTGAAGAGAAATTCTAATACAAATATTTTCTATATAGGAAAAAAAATATTCTTCTCATTTGTCTAAAACATGTAAAAAGATGATACGTTTAACTATCTACATCCTTTTAGCTATTCTCATAGTTGGCTAAATAAAATGTTAAAACTGTTGACCAGAATTAAGTTACAGTAGGTGTAAATATGATGTCACTTACATTTGGATGCTCTCAATCAGATAAGAGTTTGACAGCCGGCACCTGGCAATGTGTGGGGGTTATTATCGTCATTTTCCTCATAGTAGAATCTCACTCATCACCACAGCTACAGTATCATCCCACATTTTTCACCCCAGTTTGTTTTTACACATTATTAAAGTGAACTAACTATCCAACCTTTTTTATGCCATTCCCAACAGTTCACCTATATTCTGTAGGCGTGTTCTAAATCTCTCTTTCTTTTCCATTCTTTAAGGTTTTTCGGTTTACATTTTCATTCGAGTTAGATCTTGATTCGATAAGAAGTTGTGGGTATTAAAAGAATCCGTTCACACCTTGAAGATTTTTCTTTCCTCCTTTTTTGGCACTTGATGGAGTTGAACTGCAGAAACCATTGAGTTTTGCCCAGACAGGTCTGAATTTATGCTTATCTGAATTTTGTTTCTTGGTTTTCAACATTTCAATTATTAGTGAGGTATGATCAAATGCTGATCTTTTTGTTCTTTAAGTTTAAATCTTTGTTCAGATTGGTTTTGATTTACTTGTGATCTATCATTTTGTTATCGCGACGATTTTCATTTCTCGTTGTGCTCCAGTCAAGAATGTAGCTTCTTTTTGAAAATTATAGAATCCTTTTTTACCTGTGTATGTTAAATGCAAATGGTGCCCTAGGTTATTCCGTCTTTTCTAATTACAAAGATAACCTGTAAAATCTAGATATACATGATGAGTAGTTTGAGAGTAAACATCCAGAAGATGCAAAAGAGAAGTACATTTGAGCTTTCAAATTTATGAAAATAAAGTTAGGAGAACAGCGTGACAAAATCTCAGAATTAAATTTCCTCACATAATTTGGAAGGCAATTGAAAAATGTATGGATATTGGGTTGGAGGATATACTGTATTTGGTAGGATATTCATGACCTTACCTTTAATGAGAAATCAGACATCACTCGCAAAGTTGAGTAACAGATGGCTTTAGTAGACAGGGACCTTCCTCCTCCTCCTGAACACACAAAAAGAGAGAGGAAGAGGTGTGGGGTCAGTGTTGGCTTCCAGGTTATCAGAGGTGTATCCTGGATTGTATGAGGATGGGTGCACTGTATTATCATGTGTTTTTTTTCTGAAAGGTAGACTTCACTTTTATATGTACACAGGTATACTGCAAAGTGTAGTTTGTCATCACAAAAGTTGTCACTTTACAGAATCCTAATAAACCTAATTACAGCCAATCAATTGCATTAAAAACATCTTTTGTGCTGTCTATAACTACTTGTTCACACCAAAAATAATAAAGGCCTAAGCAGTCTGTCCTAATAATATGTATGTTACTTTCTTTGCCTTCAAAACATCTGTGATTCCTCTCTTTCCATATAGTCCACCATATACATGCAAGGACCATCTTCCATCTCTTCTCCTTCCTCACTGCATTGTCATCTCCATTCCAGCTTTGTAGCACTTCTTTGATTCTCCCAGGTCACCCACATGATCTTCCTCTTGTCGATGAACATCTGTCACAGCTGGTCTGTCCATTTGCAGTGCAAAAAGAGATAGTTGACTCTCTCTTCGTGTTCGTCACATAGGTAGCATCTACAGCAGAGGTTGAATTTCCTCTTGTTTAAGTTTTCATGGGTGAGGACTACTTCCTTTGCCAATAACCAGGTAAAATACTTTAACTTATAAGGCTTTTTGGTCTTCCAGATCAATCTCCATGGCCACCGTATCTCTTTAATATTTGTTCCTGTCAAGTCTTTGTAAGCTGACCTGACAGTAAAATTACTTTTTTTATATATCTTCCACACCAAGCTGCCCTTCTCTTCTGTAAGATGAAGCTTTGGGGGACTGTATTCTGAAATTCTGCTATAATGTTCATTCCCAGTCATTGAGGTTCCTTCTAAGGAGGAGGTTCCACCCTTGTCCTGTCCATAGGTCTTCCACAGTAGCACCTGATATTGGATTCTCTCAATTTCCATCCTTGCAAGTTGATGATTTTTTCAAAAAGGAAATCTTCATCAAAAATATTTCCATCCTTGCAAACTGTTATGTAAGTGGTGTATCCTGGATTTTAAGAAGATGGGTGCACTGTACTATCTTTTGGTTTAATTCCATAAAATTTTGCGATGAGCAAACTATTATAAAATAATATCATTCAATTTACAACTGTTATTAACAAGTCTCATACCTTGCAATGAACCATAACAAACCACCAAGCTCTCGTCCTTCATGGTCGTGCAATAGAAACAGGAAGTCTCGGGCGGACACTGCAATACCTGCATCACCGTTCATGGCACGATGTGCCTTTTTTTGAAACTGTGGTGGCTATTATACCCTTTGTATAACTCGGGGAGAATCACACCCCAAAAGCTAGCTTTTGAAGCGGGAGAGCCCAAGGTTATATAAGCCCCACAGCAACACATTTCAGTACCGATGTGGGACTCAAGTCCCATGCATATTTTTCTGCTTTTCGGTGCTAAGTTTAATCTAAATTACTTGTGTTTTTCAGCTTTTTTGGAAGAGGATTGACGATCCACCAGTTTTACTTGCTGTTTAGCTTTCAATTTAGAATTTAGTCATATACATATCCTGCTACTAACTATCATTGGTTCTGTTGTTGAAAAATTGTTATCAACACTCTATTTCTCCCAATTTATATGGCACTCTATTTCTGGACATTACAAAATATTTGATATCATTTCTCTTATTAATTCCTTACGGTAAGGATAAACTAGTATTAGGTTGATAGTTATGTTACAACAACACTTCTTTATCCAGGTCTGAGATCACCAGTGTGAGTTCACATAGATCATGCATATGTGTAGGCTCTGTTTCCACATCAAATAGTGTGATAGTCAGATAGAAGAAGGCGCAACACATAACTTAAAGCCCTACTGTTGAAAAGAAGTAGTATGTGATAAGGAGATACATACCAGCGTGAAAGATAGGTTTTATAAGACAGTTGTGAGACTAATGATGGTGTATGACGTGAACTTTGGGTATCTATGGTCCGACATATCAAAAAATTGAGTGTTGTAAAAATGTGAATGGTATGATGGTGTGTGGTCATACAACACTAGACAAAATAAGTGATGATTATGACAAGTACAAAAAGCACATGTAGAAGATAAAAGGAAAGAAGACACTGAATTATAGTTTGAAAATGTCTACATTAGAAGTTCAAATGCAACGGTGTAATACTATGATGGTTGATTGTTAATGGATGAGATAAACAATTCAATCACATGGACAAAATTGTCAAAAGGGACTTCCAAGTTCTTGAGATTCTTGTTGAATTAGCAAAAAACAAAATATAAATGAAGCACATGATCCATAGTAATTCCAGTGGTTAGGATTAAGGTCTATTTTATGTTGCAATACTTTTATTAAGTATGTTGTTTGCCAGGAGTCCTTTTTGTTCATTACTGATTTACATTTGGGTAGAAAACATAAAAACCTTTAGTAATAGAGAATTCATAATAATTATCTTAGTATTGGAACGGAACTGCTACAAATGGAGTAGAGTGGATATTGAGTGTTCCTGTAGCCGACCTCAACTAGTTTAGCTTTTGATTCATAGTTGTTGTTAAGTACAACTCCACCTCAGTCTCAAACAACTCGGGGTTGGCTATGTAGATCCTTAATGTCCATATCACTTCATTTAAGCTAGTTGTTAAGTAGTATTGAAAATTTCAACCAGGGTAAAGTGGAATTTGGTTGCAAAGGAACCATAGATTTGAGATTAAGGCATAGTTATTACTGTACCCTTACTAGTATTGTTTATATATCTTTGACAGTTTTAGGAATTCATTCTACGAACAGTAGTCAAACTTTGACATGGTGTGTTTTCCTTTCACCTAACTTAATGACTAGTACTACTTTAGCATCTTTAACTACTCTTTGCTATGTATCATTTTGCTTTTGGTAATGACTATTTTTTTCCAAAATGTGATACTTCCTACTGCTATGGCAGCAAAAACTTAGTTCTCTGTCGTTATTTACAACCAATTTAAGATCCAGATCATATTTCCTAGTTTCTCCCCCTTGGGCATCCTAGTACTCCTCAGACGTATTTGTACATCCTTCTATGTTTATTTATATTGCAGGGCTTAACTTTTTGTTCTTCGTGGTCCGAGTATATTTACAAGAATACAAAATCGCAATCAGCAACATTAATTTGACGTCAGGAATTCAAATATTCTTCATGGATCTGGAGAAGTAATAACTTTCTTGTTTCTACAGGAGTTTAGGAGATTGAAGATTTTGTGATGGAGGGAGGAGATTTTCCTGTTAGGAGATGGCAGGACCTTGATAATGATATCTTGGTGAAGATACTCCAGTTTTTTCACCTTTTTGAATTGTCTGCTGGACTTGCTCATGTTTGTAATGTGTGGCGATTGGCTCATTGTGATCAGCTTCTCTGGGAGACTCTGAACTTGTCGGTACTAAAATCTAACTTTAATCAAAAAAAAATATCCACTTCTTTTCCTAGCAATTTTACTCGTTATTTGAAAGTCAGTGTTTGGCCTTGAAAATTTCAAATCCAACTTTAACTTATATTTCAAATTTGAAACAACTTATAACCTGTTTTTCAACTCATTTTTCACTTTTGAAGTTGTATCTCAAATTTGAGAAGCACATTCAATGTTGAATATATGTCCAAGCGCCTACTTATTCTGGTGTCTCTCTGAAATTAGTGAAATATTAAATATAATTCTGTATTGGATAGAATTTACCAGTCAATTTCAACTTTGATTTTAAGAAAGAAAAGTAAGATTAGTCATAAGCATAATTATTCAATTTGTATAAGGCATAAGCTTCCGTTCAAGTAATCAAAATGCACTAAATGAGGTGAATCAGAGAAAATGTCAGACCACACAGTGTGTACTAGGTCCACATAAATGCTATTTCTGACTGTCACTCTCTGTATCAGTTGGCCCTATCGTTCAGGGTTTAACTACAATACCCCATAATTTAAGTGCTGAAATGATAAAATGTGAATAGTTTAGGGAGTTTAAAATTAAAGGTATTAAGTCAAAAGAAAATCTCACTTTGATCATCCTTTTTTTGTCATCTATCAAAAAAAACAGGTAGGATGTCTCTGAAGCAAAAAACAAAAATGTTAGAGACTGTTGAACAGAATCTAAGTTACAGGTGTGAAAGATATGATGGCACTTCCATTTGGCAGTGAGGAGTTGTAGGTACTCTTTATTATTAAAGTTTGACAGCCGACACCTGCCAATTCGTGGGGGATTTTATGGTCATTTCCTCGTATCGGGATCTCACTCCTCATCAAAGCTACACTATCATCCCACAGTTTTCACCCAATTATTTTACACACACTGAAGTGAATCAACAACCTAAAGGCATGTGCTTAATCTCTCTGTCTTTGTTTTTTCCTTACATTCTTTAAGGTTGTTTTACGGATTAATTTTTTACTTATGCTGGATCTTGATCCAAAAAGTTGTGGGTGTCAAAGGAATTCGGTGTACACCTTTTGCAACTGTTGTTTTCCTTTCTTTGGCTATTTGATTTTTGCTGATGTCATCTGATTTCCATTAGAGTTTTAGCTACTCATATGAAGCCTGCATCAATCTTTCCTCTCCAACAACTAGTCATCTATCTACAAAGCTTATAGGTTAGATTTAAATTCGGTGTACACCTTTTGGAATTGTTGTTTTCCTTTTTCTAGCTATTTAATTTTTGCCCTTACAGATTTGAATTCAAGGTTGTCTGAATTTCTACATCTTGGTTTCCTGCAGTTCAAACCAAGATGTAGAAATTCAGACAACCTTGAATTCAGATCTGTAAGGGCAAAAATCAAATAGCTAGAAAAAGGAAAACAACAATTCCAAAAGCTGTACACCGAATTTAAATCTAACCTATAAGCTCTGTAGATAGATGACTAGTTGTTTGAGAGGAAAGATTGATGTAGGCTTCATATGAGTAGCTAAAACTCTAATGGAAATCAGATGACAAATAGCACTTTCGACTAAGTTGCGCAGACACTTCATTTTTGTTGTCACACCCCGTGTCGGCACAAGGCGGATACGTGTGGGATTCGGTCAACTCGCATTGGATACTTTGACCAGAGTCCATGGACAAATTTGGGAGGAAATTGAGATTTTGATAAAAAATAAAAAAGATTTAAGACATGGCATACTTTTAATGTTATAGTCCTTTTCTCTTTTTTAATTTTTCCTCTTGGTCAATATTTGTTGCTGCATGTTTCAAGCCAAACAGAGAGAAACTAAGAATTCAAGCGGTTGTGTTCCAACTTATGATAGACAGTAGCAATGAATTGTTAGGACAGATAGTGGAAGACCTTGAATGACTTTCTTTTTCTTTCTTTTTTTAGGGTAAGAGCCCTATAAAGAAAAAGTTGCGGGTGTTGGGAAAGACGACCTAGAAGATCTTTCATAATTTAGACTATATTTATAGCTCTATTTTATAAATTTTGGATTTTTAACCGAATCCTAGCACCCATATCCATTAATACCTGGATATGTAACCCCGAATATTAAAATTTAGATTTTGCCTAATTTGACCCTCAAATTCGCATCCGCGTCGTATATTGGCACCCGAGTCCTAAGTTGCTCAGGTTTGGGTGCGGATAATATCCAAATCTTACGATTCAGGGGTATGGATGGGTGTCGGGGTTCGGCTAAAAAAGTTCAAAATCATGAAATAGAGCTATAAAAATATTTTAAATTTTGAAAGATATTTTGGGTCGTCTTCCCCAAGGCCCCAACGTCTTCGTTCAAGCTCTCAGATTCTTCCCTCAAAAAATAAAAAAGGGAGTCTTCAATTCTTAGTTTCTCTCCTTTTGACTTAAAACATGAAGCAATGAATATTGACCAATAGGAAAAATTAAATAGTAGAGAAAGAACTATAATGTTGAATGTGTGCCACTTTCCATGTCTTAAAATCTATTTTATCTCTTATTTTGAGAAATCAAAATCTCAAATAAAAAACAAATCCAAAGACCTAGGAATTCTTTGTAAGCTAGTCATAGAGAGCTTATGATCACTTGAAACGGAAATATTTGTGGAGCACAATTAGGAGGATGGGGTTTGGCAACACCGAAATAAAATGGATGAGGTTTTGTATGACCACTGTGAAGTTCTCAGTTTTGATCAATGGTTCACCATCGGCTTCTTTTCTTTTGAGATAGGATTGAGACAAGGAGACCCCCTTTCTTCTTTTCTATTCATCCTAGCTATGGGAGGTGATGTCTAAGTGATATGCTGAAGATTGCTCAGGTTAATAACAGAATTAGGGGCTTCAAGGTGAGTGAGGGGAATTCACTGGGAGTATCCCAGTTGCAATATGTTGAAAACACATTAATGTTTTGGATTGCAGAGGGTGAACAGCTGAAAAGCCTAAGGATTATTTTCATTTCGTTTGAAGCAATATCTGAACTTCATGTAATTGGGGAAAGAGTTATATCTACCCCATGAGTTGAAGTACCAGAGATCAGCCCCTGGCAAACATTTTAGGTGGCAAGACAGGGGAATGCCTTTGGGAGCTAAGAGTAAATCCTTGAGCATCTGGAACTCTGTGGTGGAAAAATGTTAAAAGAAGTTGTTTAATTGGAGATGTCAATACCTATCCTTGGGTGGTAGATTCACACTGATCAACAGTGTTCTTGAGGCCATGCCGACCTATATGATATCCCTCTTTCCTATGACGGGGAAGGTCATTCAGAAGCTGGACACAATGAGAAGAAATTCTTTGGAAAGGTAATGGAGAAGGGGAAAAGAAATTTCATTTCGTTAACTGGGATGCCCTCGTAACCAACAAAAAAGACGGAGGGTTTGGGAATTAAGAATTTGAAAGCCCACAATAAGAGCCTTCTGTTAAAATGGCTTTGGAGACTAGCATCAGATGATCAAAGCTTGTAGAAACACATTATCATTACAAGATATGGGAAGGAAGGATCATGGACTACTTAGGAGGTTAATACTAACTTATGGTGTGGGTCTTTGGAGAACTATTAGAAATCAGTGGCCAAGAATGTGGAGTAATTTTATTATTAATGTCGGAAATGGGAGAAAAACCTTGTTCTGGAATGATATATGGGTGGGACAAACACCTTTGAGACAATAGTTCCTTGGCATTTATATTCTCAATCAACAGAACATAGCTACATTTGATAAGTCAGAAATGAACTAAGATGGAGCCTGACCTTCAGAAGGTTCCTCAATGACTGGGAAGTGACAAAATGACACAATTCTACAACACCTAAGAACAAGCCAAGAACCTCACTTGTGAGGAAGACAAATTGATATGGAAGTTGGATAAAGATGGCAAGTTCAAGGTGAAATCAAACTACAAGTTACTAGGCATTTCAACTAAAACCAAGGAGCTGTGGCCTTGGAAGATGATCTGCAAAGGAAGATACCACATAAGGTGTGATTTGTTGCAAGACAATCGATTCTGACTCAGGATAGCTTATTACAAAGAGGAGACATTTATGCTCCTGATGTTTGAGACAATAAACATCTTTTTTTTTTGCATTTTGGAGTAACTGAGAAACTATGTGTTGTGGATGCGTTGGAAGTTAATTTAAGTATTTGATTATTTATTTAGTAGCTTTATTTATTATTCTAGAATAGGGATTATATTTCATAGTTTTATAAGGATTAGGTTAAGTAATAGTTATTAGTTTGGAATAGGATTTAGGTCTCCTACTTTCATAAGAATTAGATGGGCTTTTGATGAATAAATTATTAAGTCATATTTCAGTAAAAAGCAAGAAATCGGAGTTCTCTCTTCCTTTGAACTCTAAGGTTTCAGTCTCCCTTCAATGAGCTGAAGTTATACACAAAAATAGGTCGATCTAGGAATTCGAACAAAGGCAAGGGAAAGTCAAAGTCAATTGATTTAGATTTTCCTGTTCATCGTCCTGTGACTCGATTCTTCTCTAAGAATCCTAACACTATGGAAGTATTTCATTAACTTGAGAGGTATCACATGAACCATGCCTAGAAATACTGCAAAAGTCCTAGCATGTGGAAATAGAGATTGAAATCAGTCAGGACACAAGGAGAGATAGAAGATTGTCCCTGCCTACATTTGGTGGACAATATGGAGTGAGACAAATGAGAGATGTTTTGACCCTTTCCAAAGCATTAAAATGAATTGTCTAGTACCCAAGGATCCGGGGGACATCACCTATTCTTAGATAGTTTATGAGGGCGATAGGTGTTTAGATTCTTATCGACAATCCTTCTATACTTTTTGATGTAATTACTACAAGTGTTCACTATTGTCTATTGGTGTACTTCTTTATAAGACTAGTTAAATTTCTCAAAATAAAAAAACCTCAATTTCCCTCCCAATTGTTTCCATAGACTCGAGTCAAAGTTATTCCACACGTATCTTGAGTAATATCTGTGTTCCATAATTTACTGTTTATACTTCCCTTGATACTTTACTCATTTGAGAAACATGATGTATGGTGAGAATTCTAATATGTTTATGAGAAGTAAACAAGAACCACAGTGAAGTACCATTTCATTCAAGTTCTCTTTCTATCCATCTTTTAAGTCCTTGGATGAATATTCTGCATCCTGAAATATTTGTACTCCCTATGTTCCAATTTATACGACTCTTTTCCCATTTTAGGATGTTCCAGATTTTTTGAAACATCCTATTTATAAAATTATGACCGCTTTTAAGAATTTAAGATGTATAAATTATTCCCTCTTTAATTTTATTGTGATATCTCTTTTTAACCAATAATTTATTAGTTTCTTCCATTATCAGTATAACACCAAATTAACATGTCAAATGTCTTGATCAGTCAAACATCTTCACAAAAATGAAATGAACAAAGTACTTAAGAACAATAAAGGAATCCCTTCTGAATTATGTATACTTCAACCTGGATGATTGATTTAGAAGTTCGATATTCATCAAGACTCCTAACATTTCATACTCATAGACTATCAATTTCATTTAGGTCCTCTCACCTTTTCCTTTAAGCATATTTTTGTGCTTTTAGGTGTTAAGTTTTAACCTAAAAGACTATCCATCATGTTTTCTTGCTAGTTTAGCTTTCGATATAGAATTTAGTCATATACGGACCCCCTACCAACTATCATTGGTTCTGTTGTTGAAGACTTTCTATAAATACTCCCAACTGTCCCAATTTGTATGATGCTTTATTTTGGATATCATTTCTTTTATTAATTCCTTATTGTGATTATAAACTAGTTTGTTTTTTGAAACTGGTAAGATTTTATTCTTCAGCATTAAGGGCATATGCTGGTCACCACCAAAAAGTGTCAGTTACAAACTTCCTATCAAATCTACAATCTGGTCTGTATCTAATATACACAACTGTTTGCACCAAAAAATTAAGGATACTATACAATTCCATTTGACCTTGTGAATGGAATTGGATCTATTTTCAAAACATCTACCATTCCTTTCCTTCCAAACTGACCACCATATACATGATTGGTATTAACCTCCACCATCTCCTTTGGCTCTTGTTGCCTCCTCTCCTTACCCAGCTCTTCAACAATTCTGATGTATGTTCTGGCATTGTCCAATTCAGATTTGAAATGCTAAGAAATAAATTCCAGACTCGATTGGTATAGTTACAGGCAAGAAAAGGTGATTGTTATTTCTCCTGTCAAATTGCACAAAAAGCATCTGGGAACCATTTGTCTACCCTTCTTCTGTAATACTTCCTGTGTTAAACAAGCCCTATTTATCACTAGCCAGGTGAAACATTTCACTTTTGTAGGAATGTCCCCCTTCCAAAAATAGTTCCATTGGTGGTTTGGGTCTCCTGCCATCAGTTTGAGACCTCTCTTGTAGGCACTGCTAACTGTGTAAAGACCATCATTTTTGTGCCTCCATAGAATCCTGTCTGTGGCATTTGTGTCTATTCTCATTCCACCTAACTTCCCTAGTAACTCTGCAACCCTTTTCTACTTCCCAATCATTGAGAAATCTTCTAAAAACTAAATTCCATCCCTATTCTGTCCAATAATCATTTACATTAGCATGATATTCTGATACACCAACATGCAACATATAAAAATCTTATAGTTGAAGTGGATGAGTGTTATGCAATAAGGAGATACAAACCAGAGTGAAATAGGTTTCCGTAAGTCAGTTGTGAAACCAATGATGGCGTATGGCATGAGTGCATATCGGGAAATGATTATTGTAGAAATGTGAATGGTATGATGGTGTGTGGTTTTACTAAACTAGAGAATATGAGTGATGATTAAGGTACAAGTAGCACATGTAGAAGATAAAAGGAAAGAAGGTCCTGGATTATAGTTTGGAAATGTGTACCATAGAACTTCAATTGCCCTGGTGTATAGGTTTGATACTATGATGGTTGAAGGTAAATATGGACGAGGTAAACATTACAATCACATGGACAGAATTGTCCCAAAAGACTTCCAATTTTTTTGAGATTCTTGTGAAATTAACAAAATACAAAAATATAAAGGATGCACTAGATGCATAGGTAATTCTGGTGGTTAGAATTAAGGTTTAGTTTATGTTGCCACACTTATATTAAGTATGTTGTTTGCCAGGATCTTTTTAGTTCATTACTGAATTGTATTTCCTATTTCGATAGAAAGTATAGAAAAACCATTGTAATAGAGTATATCCTTAATAATAATCTGTGTATTGGAATGCAACTGCTCCAAATGGAACAGAATGTATATTGAGTGTTCATAAAACCAGACCTCAATTAGTTTGGGTTTGAAGTGTAAAGTACACCTACACCTCAATACCAATCCAGTTAGAGTTGGCTATATGACTCCTCAATATCCATATCGCTCCATCTAAGTTGTTGTAAAGTAGTATTGAAAGTTTGAATCCGCATAGGGTGGAATGGTTACGATCATACAATCTATTCTAAAATTTTGAGATTTTATGCATAGTTATTATTGTACTTGCAATATTATTGTTATTATCTTTGGCAGGTTTAGGACTACTTTTATATCTTTTAACAACTCTTTCTACTTTGCTAAATAAACAAATCATGCATATTTATTTTCATTTCAATTCACAGGAAAAAAAAGGGGTGAAGTTTTATGTTTTTGCATCTCCTTCTGTTTGGTACCTGGGAACTATATGCATCTTTTTCAGCAGACACTTGTCCCATTCCCCAGTTCTCTTTGTATTTGTCTTGCTCTTCAAATTGTCAAAACATATAAATTCCAGCTCATATTTTCCTAGTTTCTTCACTTTTGGGCATCCCAGTACTCCTCAGATGTATTTGTAGAATCCTCTATGTTTCTTCATATTGCAGAGGGTTAACTTTTTATTTTTCATGGTCTGAGTATATTCACAAAATGACTCTCAGCAACATCAATTTGATGTCAGGTATTCAAATATTCTTCATGGATCTAGTAGTAATAACTTTTCTTGTTTCTACAGGAGTCTAGGAGATTGAAGCTTTTATGATGCCATTTCAAATTAAAAGAAGATTGAAGCTATGGTGATTGAAGGACCTTGATAATGATATCTTGGCGAAGATACTTTAACCTTTTCCAGTTGATATCTGTAATTCCTCAAGTTTGTCGTGCATGGCAATGGGCTTGTTCTGATCAACTTCTCTGGAAAACGCTGGACTCAGTATTGCAATTGAATTTCATCAGATTCCCAAGGAAGGCCGTACGTATATGTCGACAGTCCGTCTCAAGAAAAATCAACCCGCCTCCTAAATATTTGCTTGAACTTTAGTCGTGGAAACATACAAACATTGATTTTCCATCACAATATGTATGTTAACGACAATCAGTTGACTTTTACTGCCGAGAGGTATTTCCCCTATTTACTTTCATCTTTCTGTAGTATTATAGTTATAACTCAAATCAAGAAACCATACGGCAAGCATCGTTTCAGAAATATCAGATGCCCTATAATTTTCCATTGTTCTTACAGAAGAAGCAACAGCTAATTACATCTCCTCTTTTTCAGGTGTCCACAGCTTAAACGCGTTGTTATGCCTTCTTGAAACAAAATAAAACATCGATCAATATGCAGGGCTATTCGTATATGGGAAGATCTTGAATCACTTGATGCATAGTATAAAAAATTCTGCATATGTCATTGAGGAAATTGCAAAAAATATTCTGAGCTCAAGATCCAAACTTTGGAAGTGTTGAGTGTGAGGTGCACAGTGTTAATCCAAACCTGCTCTGGATTATATATCCAGTTACTGATGTTTGGCTAAGCTTTTAGGACACTAAAAGTGTTTATTTTTCCATTAAAAAAATGCTTATGTAAAGAAGTGAGGTATTTGGTTAAATTTTTGAGTGAATGAAAAGTAGCAGAATTTGTTTCATTTGAAGTCGGAAAATGTAAATTTTCTTCAGTAGTGCTCTTTTTTAAAACACTTTTGAGGGTATATATTAGAGCGTGGTCAAACACCAAGGGCCTTTTTAAAAATTAAACACTATTATTTATGTAGTTAAATCTTATGTGTAATTTTTCCAATTAATTAGCTCAACACATTATTTCTCAACAAAAGTACTCTTTTTTTGGGAAAATTATATGAAATGATAAATTATTAATTCAAATTAAATGTTATTGCTTAAGTTTCTTTTATTTGTAATTCGTAGTAAATATTTGAAGTTTTTTGTTATTACATTTGTATACCTAAATATACAAATAAAAGACCTATTTGTATATCGAAATATACAAATGCAGAACTCATTTAGATACTGAAATCTATATATATATATAAATGAGGATCATAGAGGAGGTGATGTGGTACCTCTCTATGACCTCCATTCATTTTTTCTTCTTTTTTTTTAATTGGACATTTTTTCTTATTTTTTTCTATTATTTTTTTATAAACTTATACCTCTTTAATTATATAAATTCTATTCTTAAATTAGTATTAATAATATTTATAACTCTCAAACCTTTCATATTCATAACCTCTTAAACCTTTTATATTCATAACTTCTAATTATTTAATGTGAAAGGTTAAATTAACAGTATAAAATCACACTAAAATTGTTTATTATTTTGTAGTCATCTTTGGTAGAGAATTAGTGGAAGAAATGTTACAATATTTGTAAGCTTTGAGGTGCATTATTTTTTCAAATATTATTTCATATATTACTTTTAATTAGCAAGTAAGACTAATATGTCATCATATTTCTATTTCTTCTAGATAAATTATTTTATTTTGTTATCTTTGAGATTTATTTTATGACTAATAATGTATTTGTTATTATTTTTCTTGACTCTTGTATATAGGATGAAATGATAACATCAAGCGATGAAAATTAGTGGATTTTGAGTTAAATATATTGATTATTTGTCCAAAATGATTGTGTAGGAGAATTATGATTAAATGTAATTTTTTCTTATTCTTTATGAGATATAATATTTTATTTTGTTAACTTTGAGATTCATTTTAGGACTAATAATTTATTTGTTATTATTTTTCTTGACTCTTGTATATAGGATAAAATGAGAACATTCAGAGATGGAGATTGATGAATTTTGAGCTATATAGTGATTATTCTTTATTTTTTTAGGTCCTTGAGAAATAATGTTTCTATTATATTATTTCCTTTTGAATTATTTATATTTTGTCAAAAATGATTATATGTGTTTAAATGTAATTTACTCCTTATTCTTTATCTTTTTCTTCTTTTGGTAGATAATTTTTTAACTTATTTAATCAGATTTGCCGATTATAGAAGATATATCTATAGTGAAAATGGTTAGACATTCTTGCATAATTTGAGTTTACAAGGAAAAATATTTTGATATGTCTAATATAATTATACCTCTTTCTTTGTTGAATCATACATTAAATATTATTTGTTTATGTTCATGAAGATAGAAATCTTGAATTTTTTTAATAAAAAAAACATCTAATTTATTCTCCTTAGACCTTTATATGATTCTTAGATAATTTAACTATATATAATGATAACATTCTTCAAAAATAATTATTTGTTTAGATAAATTCATCTCTCACTTTTTTATTGATAATATTAGTTTATTGTGTTTGTGACTTATAATATTTTAAAACATAGAAGTAGAAATTGATATGCTACTTAAAGAAATATGTGCATATACTTTCATAATCCGGTGAAACAATTTTTATCAACAAAAATGATAGAACATAAGAATGTAAAGTTAATTTATTATTTTTAAAATACACATGGTTTTATCAAAAATAAATTATTTATTAATATGTAAAATTACAATTCTTAAATTTTCATTTTTGTTGTTTTTCTTAGAATATTTCAAGTTGTTTATTAATAAGTCTTTATGTTTTCATATTTGTTATTTTTCAAGAGTTCTAAGATTATTTCAAAATTACGATTAATTTATAATTTTAAAAATTTAGTTGGTTTCCTACCTTTCTATTTACTTTATAATAAAATATTTGTCTCAATAACTCTAATTTGTTTGTTTTCATTTTCTATAGTTAATGTTCTTTATTAGTGTAATAATGTACAAATATTACTCTTATTATGTTACAAAAGTTCAAAGTCATATTATTAATCCTTTTAGTTACTGTGACTTTTTATTCTTAGGAATTTATTTTGTTAAATGTAATATTTATTTAAAATGTGAAATATATTTTTTAATATTTTGTGTTTAATCCACACAAACTTAAAAAAAATAGGAATTGTGTATTTTTCATTTTCTTGAATCTTTTTTTTGTAGTTAATTCTCTCTTTTGTTTTCTTTTATGTTAATTTTAAATTTTACATTTTTTCCCAATATAAGTTGTCCCAAAAATAATTGGATATCTAAACCTAAGTATAATGATGATGATGATGATAATAATAATAATAATAAGTATGAATTTTAACTAATTAAGATTTTTAAATTTTTCTTTATTTAAAATTTAATGATTAAAAAGTTATTAATACAAATATTAAATTAATCTAATATTGTACAATAAAAATAATTAAAACATGTGATGATTGGGTCATGACGAGGACAAGTAATAGTAATTGTGGATATTGATTTATAATAGTGTTGGCTAACTATATAGTCATGAATACTAACCATTAATAGCAATCCGAGTTATATATTGCCGAAAAATTATACTAAGAATATAATTTATAAAATTACAAATAAGCATAAAAGAACGATTAGATTCAAAGTTTACATAAATATATATAAATTATACTAAAAAAATCTCAAATAAAAAAGAAAAAAAATGATCACAAGTTTACATTTAAGTAGTTCTAACATTACCCAATTCTTATTAGTTATTACCTTCCCTTTTTCTCTATAAAAGTTATTTTTAATATTTAACTTTTCGAAGTTCACATATATTGATTTCTTAATAAATTTCATATTTAATCTAAATAATTTTTCATAGTTTCTCTTCTATAAAATTATGTGATTAACAAATTCTTTTTTATTAAAGTAAGTATTGATATTAATATGTATTTTATTTTAATCTTTTTTATAACCGTGCGAAGCGCGGCTAAGTACACTAGTATATAAATAGATTGAAACATACAAATGGAAAATTCATTTGCATAGCGAAATATACAAATTCAATATCCATTTGTATGCCGAAATATACAAATAGATCCAATACATTTTTTTTTATTTATACATGTACAGCTTAATATACACATTATAGTCAAAATTTGTTATGGAGTTCAATTATATAAATTATAATTATAATATATAAATATAATTTTTATGTTTGCTAAACTAAAGATTCACTAAAAAATAATTAATTATTAGATTATTAAGTTAAAGAAAAAAATATATTCCCTCTGTTTAAAAAAAGTGATCATATTTCCTTTTTAGTTTGTTTAAAAAAGAATGACTCATTTTCTTTTTTGGCAACACTTAAAGTTTAACTTTCAACATGTCATATTTAATACCACAAAATTAAGAGGCATTTTGGTATATTTGACATAATTTTAATTTAGAAGATTAAAAAGTTTTTTTTATTTTTCTTAAACTTCATTTTAAGTTAATTTAGATCATCCTTTTTTGAAACGGATAAAGTATTATTATTAGGCATAATTCATAAATATACCATTTAACTTGACTTCAAATCACATATATGTCCTTCAACTTTGGGTCTGCATAAATAGACACTTAAATTTATAAAACTTGAACAAATACACATGTCATACGTGTCATTCTGCATGTTATTTTTTGTTCTACGTGGTGTCCTACATGTATTTTGTCATGTAGGATTCATGTGTTTATTTATTTAAAAGTTGAATAATTAAAGTGTCTATTTATGCATTATAAAAGTTGAAGGTCAAAATTAATATTTGAAGTAAAGTTTAGGGTCCAATATATGTATTATGCTTATTATTAATGAAGAACGTGTTAAAATTGAACAAAAAAAAAAACAAAAAAAAAAAACAAGGTGTTAAAAATTTTCAAACAGTGGTGGAAGGAAGCTATTGTAGTCTCCTCCCCTGCGTCTTCTCCAAGTACAAGTATGGCTGTAGATCTATGGAAACAGCTGAAAGATTCATTCGCACCTCTCTCCGGCAACATATTTACTTTCTACTATGTTGTCTCGGAGATTTATGGTTTGCCTGATCATGATCACTATCACAGATTTGGAGGAAGAGATGCCACCCACAATTCAACTTGGAGAGAAATTTGAAGAGGAATTGATGGGTCTGATTCAAAGAAGATGGAAAATAAGGGCTCAGATCTATCATATTTCTCAGAGCAGGTAATTTTCAATAGTGTTATAAGCTATTATGTCTTCTGGGTATGTTTTCTTTCTCCAGAATATTCAAAAAAAAAATATCATTTGATTTACTTCTATGTGAAGCATTTGAATTTTAGATTTTTGTTGTGAAAAGTTCTAAGCTTTATGTGAATATTTAGTTTTCTGCTAAATTAATTATCACAGCCAACTCAATTTACAGCTTTTGACTTGTACTAATATTGTTACCTAGTCGATGGAATCTCAACCCATTTAACAACAGCTAGCAAGCCTTGCTGGTATAATGAACTACCAAACATTCAACCAGAAACATATTTATATGCTAAGTAAATTAACTTGAAGTGATAATAGGTATTAATAGTTGTTATGGAACACTAAGAAGACCCTGTTAACCATCTAAGTCAAAGGACCGTCGAAAAACAATACTGTCAAAAAAGCTCTAGGCAATTTAAACAAATTTTCCTTCATACACAGGTTGACTTTCGAGAAGTTCACTAAAATTGATCCGGTTGAAAATCCATCACGAGCAGGTCATGTGGAAGCAAACAAAGAAGTTACAAACAAGACTACTATATATATATATATAGTTCTATATGTATATTTTGCCTGCAGATGGTCTGAAGAATGGAGAATAGATATTAGGATCAGAAACACGTGAGAAGCATATGACGTTTTCTGTTAAAAATTCACCATAGTAAGGGTTATGTCTGAAAGTACACCATGTGAAAGAAATAGAATCATTGTGAGTCTAAGTCCAAATAATAGTTGATTGTTGTGAGCCTTTCCTCATTTACAATACATTAGGACAATTTTAAGCCCTTCTCGTTCAGAGTATGAGAACTCTCATATAACTCATTTATATTGTTTTTTTTAGGAAAGAAGAAGAAATCTTGTTTGTCACATAAGAATTATATATTTTCATTATCAAATTTTAATGCTCCTATGAACTCTTGGATACCACTTGGGAGAATTTTTTTCTTATGTTTTTTCCTTTCATAAATGTAAATGTTACAAATACTTGCAGACACGACAAAAGATTTGTGTAAATTTCATTTGTATCATTTAAATCTTGATATAAAATCAAATTAGATGATTTGAAGATTTTTGAAATAATGCATGGCATATTTCAAACGGCTAATCTCTTCCTGATTATGAATGCATGTTCATTAGAAATATTTTTATCACTACTTGCTTTAATCTCATTTTAAAGATATAGCTGATTGATTTCCATTTATTATCATTTTACTGCTGAAAGACGAGGTAAATGACTTGAACAGGCAGAGGTAAAATATCATCTTCAAAGGTAAAAAATCTATAGATTTTTTTTTGAATTACAAGGACTACATAATTTTTCAATGTTACCGTAGAGTGTATGATAAATAACAGTAAAGAGTAAAGAGTCTCGTGTTCTTCGAACTTGTGAACAGTTTTAAATGTTTAGTAGGTCACTTTACTGATTAGACACTTAAAAGAATACAATTTGAGAATTTTATGAGAGTGATTAGTTGAAGGAATATGAAAGTCAAGTAATTTAGAGAATCTACATCTCTTAAGTTTTCAAAGAAGAGGCCGTCAATCGTTACTAAGATGCTCTCTGAAAACAGAGAAATATTAAATATTATTATATATTGGATAGAATTTACCAGCCAATTTTTTTTTTTTGATGACAAGGGAAACCCGCAGCCGCTACCCTTTGGGTGCGCGTAGGGTAAAACCCCCGCTCCTATGCAATAGCTCGCATACCACATAGGAGAGGTTACCCGCACTAGGCAAGCCTGGTGCGACAACCCAAGAGGCAAACCCCTTGTTTTCGTTGGCAAGGGGTTTCGAGTTTGAGACCTCCAACATGGAAGTCCCAAGCTCAAATCACTGGGCCACCCCGAAGGATTACCAGCCAATTTTAACTTTGATATTTATAGAAAGAAAATTAAGTAATCAATTTGCATAAAATGCCGTTCAAGTAATAGAAAAATGAGGTGAATCTGAGAAAATGACGGACCTCACACAGTGTACTAGGTCCACATAAATCCTTTTTTTGACCGTCGAACTCCAGATCACGCGGTCTATGGTTCAGGGGTGTACAATAATTGTCCACAATACCCCATACTTTAAGTGTTCAACTGGAAATAGGTGAATAGTTTAGGGAATTTAGAGATATTAACTCAAAAGAAAATGTCACCTAGTTTTTTTCTTTTTTTTTGTCATTTATCAAATAAACAGGTAGGATAGCAAAAACGGAAATTTTTTTAAAGATTGTTGACCAGAATCAATTTACAGGTGGATGACATTTCCATTCCATTTGACCAAGATTCTGTATACAACTCTTACTCCTCATCAAAGCACAAGTAACATCCCACAATTTTCACCCAATACTTTTTGCGCACACTGAAGTGAATAAACAATCTTAAGGTATGTCCTAAATCTCTCTCTGTCTTATCTTCTCCTTTCATTCTCTAAGGTTGTTTTACTGATTAATTCTTTACTCATGTCGGATCTTGATTCCAAAAGTAGTTTTGGGTGTAAAAAGGAATTTAGTGTACGCTTTGTGGAATTCTTTACTGAATTTTCGTTTTGTTTAAATAACGATTCAATCTTGAGTTCTGCAATCAAGAATGTAGCTTCTTTTGATGTTTTTACAGACTTCTCATAGTTATCCAATAAAATTGTAACATCATTTTTTGACCTGTATAGGTTAAATGCAAATGGTGCTTTGGTTATTCTGTCTTATCTTTTCTAAAGATGAGATTTGGATTTTGAGGCATCTAACATCTAAGATCTGTAATAGAGGATTAGTTGTTTATATGAGAGAAAAGATTGGTGTAGGCTTCATATCAGCTGCTAAAACTCTAATGTTTGTTCCCTTCCTATGGGAATCAGTCGGCAACTAGCACTTTAGAGGCAAACATCACTCGTGCCTAATTTGTTTGCACTTAATGGAGGTCTTAATCTGAATTGTTCAGATTCAGACAATTAAGTGCATTTGTTTGTAAGATATGAATCTTAATCATTCAGATTCAACCAATTAAGTGCATTAGTTTTTGTTTCGTTTAAAAGCACTTAATGGATATTATAATGTCATGAATCTGACTTGTAGCAGAGTCTTAATATTATTCAGGTTCTTTTCAATTAACATCCTTTATTCCACAAAACCTTCAATGTCTCTTGCTTTTCTTCTCCGCCGTGTTTTCATGCTTCTCCCCCTCCTTGCTCAAGCATATACCAATATTTCTATTCTTCCATTGGTAAGTTTCCATAATCTTTACCAGTAAATTTTTTCTGGTATTTCTGATATTCACAACATTTTTGGGTGTATTGATGTTTATCAAGAACTCTTATTACCACAATTATTTTTGTCTAGCGTTATCAACTGTGCCTAGACTCCAAAAACATCTTGGCATCTCTTAATCTTTGTGGCATCACCAACTTACATTAAAAAAACATAGGAACATGTTCCATTGCTCATATGCCCATGGGCAGTAAAGAAACAGGTGGTTGACTGTCTCCTGAGTTTTCTTGCAAAATAACATCTGTGGACCTACTGTAATCATTACCTATTCAGGTTGTCTAGAGTAAGGCAAGCATTGTTTATTTGATCCAGCTGAAGCACTCATAGGTAGATAAGTCTTCCATACTAACTTCCATGGCCATCTAGCAGGTGCTTGACTTTGTGAGCATAGTTGTCTATAACATTCTTTCACTGTGAAATGTAGCTAAACATTTCCATTTAACTCCCATTACATAAAAATTAAAATCCTAGGTATCCCTTTAGTCCAACTCTCAATGGTTCATGAAATAATTATCCTCAAGCATGTTAATAACTTCTCTCCACTCAAGTCACCTCATGTTCCTTTGGTTCAATTAAATTGGAATCTTAGCTTGAATCTAGACCGAATGAATTATAAAAATTCATAGGGCTTCGCACTTGGTCTATGAGTTCCCATTGGCTAATTTAAAAATGTAGTTTGCTGCACAGATTCATATAATTTTTAGGTTTATATACAATTCTTATAGTAAAGATACATTTGCTTTAAGGCCCTCTCTTGTTTTTTATGTTTTAAGAAAATCAGAAAGGGCTTCCGGTACACTGGTTAGAACTATGCTTGGAATTGTGTTATAAAATGTAAGTGGAAAAAAAAAAAAAAAGAGGAAGCGAAGATTATATTTTTTCTGTTGAGGTAAAAAACTTCATTAAGTGTATCAAGAAGATGCAGAAGAGAAGTACATTTGAGCCTAGAAATTAATGAAAAGAAAGTTAAGAGAAAAGCGTAACAAAATCTCAGAATTAAATTTCCTTGCTTTATTTGGAAGGCAATTGAAAAATGTATGGAAATTTGGTTGGAGGGATATACCGTATAAGGTAGGATATTACTGATTTACCTTCGATGAGAAATCGTTGAGATCACTGGCCAAGTTAAGTTAGAGATGGTTTTAGTAGTAGTGACCGTCCTCCATGTTAATGAAGAATAATTACACTAGGTTTATGAGGAACGTAAGGCGAGTTCCAATATTTTCTTTGATTTTGCTCTCAGTAATGATTATTTTTATCCAAAATGTGATACTTCCGTCAGTTATGCCGGCAAGAACTTAGTTCTCTGTCGTTATCTACAACCAACTTAAGTTCCAGGTTATATTTTCCTAGTTTCTTCACTTTTGGGCATCACAGTACTCCTTGGACGTATTTGTACTTTGTTCTATGTTTCTATATGTTGCCGGGCTTAACCTTTTATTCTTCATGATCTGAGTAAATTCACAAGAACACAGATGACAATAAGCAACATCAATTTGATGTCAGGAGTCCAATTATTCTTCTTGGATCTAGAGAAGTAATAACCTTTCTTGGTTCTACAGGAACTTAGGAGATTGAAGTTTTTATGGTGTCATTTCAGAAACAAGAAATGATTGAAGCTGTTGTGATGGAAGAAGGAAATTCTCCGGTAAGGAGATGGGAGGACCTTAATATTGATATGCTGGTGAATATATTCCAGTCCTTTGACCTTTTCCAGTTGATCTTTGTAATTCCTCAAGTTTGTCCTGCATGGCAATTGGCTTGTTCTGACCAACGTCTCTGGAAAACACTGGACTTGTCAGTAATGCAGTCAAATTTCATCAAAACTCAAGCACCGCCATATGTATTTGTCGACACTCCATCTCGTGAAAAATTGACCCGCATCCTAAAGATCTGCTTGAACCTTAGTCGTGGAAACCTATTGACCTTGATCTTCCATTATAATTTGTATGTTGACAACAATCAACTGACTTATACAGCCAAGAGGTATTCCAATTTTAAACTTTAATCTTTCTATAGTATTATACCTTGAATAAAAAAAAACTGTATAGCAAGCATTGTTTGATAGTTCAGGCTTCTGATATAATTTTCTTTTGTATATTTAGTACAGGAGAAGCAAAAATTACTGTGAAAATATATTGGACAGCTAATTAAATCTCCTCTTTTTCAGGTGTCCACGGCTTAAACGCCTTGTTATGCCTGCTTGGGAAAAACTAGAAAAGCGAACAATATGCAGTGCTTTTCAGGAATGGAAAGATCTTGAATCACTGACGATGCCTAGTTTAGAAGAACCTGAATATGTCATTGAGAAAATTGGAAGGAGTTGCAAAAAAATTTCTGAGCTAAAGATTATGGACCCCTGCGATGTACTGCTTGCATCTGCACTGGTCGCGTTTCTTCCAAACTTGAAAGTGTTGAGTGTGAGGTGTACGGAGTTACCTAAATATGCTTTGGTTATTCTCTTGGAGGGGTTAAAAAAGTTGAAAGTGCTCAACATATCGCATTGCATAATTACTGAAGACCTTCCTTCACCTGCACCAATGAAAATTCTAACCGAGCTTGATGAATCCATTCTCAAAAAAGCATCTAGGTTGGACAAATTCCTAACCTGTATGAGTGGCTCGTGCATCATGTGTCAGCGCACTCGGAATGATGAAGGGTCCATGAGGTGGTATAAGTATGCAGACCTCTGGAAAGTGGATGAGGTGACTTCTCTTGCAATTTAAAAACTTTTAAGAATGTTTTGCTTCATTTGTTGAAGGTGCAGTATAATGTGTAAACTTAAAAACCTTGTAATGCTACTTCTGTGTTGTTATGTTCTTCGTGTTTCTACTTCTGTGTTGTTATGTTCTTCGTGTTTCTATGATCTTTTATGGTTGTTGTTTCTCATTATCTATTTACATATTGTAATTTTATAGCATGTTTGACAAGCTTTTGAGTGGTTATTTCTCAACCCAAAGAAAAAAGTGAGGTGTTGCCAAAGCTTAGGGGAAAATAAGTATTTGTGGGAGTAGCAAAGTTCTTTAAAAGTTCAATTTTTTTTCCTCAGAAACACTTTTTATAAGTTTGGTTGTACAGTAACTCACGCTCAATGATAAAATTTTAAAAGCACTTTCAAAATAAGTTGAATTTAGAAGTTTGATCAAACATATTATTCTTCGATGTCTTAAGAAAGTTTTGTACCTGAACTTTTTGGAGGTATATGACATGCCATGTAAACATCTATTAAAAAGCTCTTTCAAAGACTTTCAAGTAATGTTATATGTAAATTTTTTATTTCTTCAAAGGTAAAAAATCTATAGATTTTTTTTTGAATTACAAGGACTACATAATTTTTCAATGTTACCATAGAGTGTATGATAAATAACAGTAAAGAGTAAAGAGTCTCGTGTTCTTTAAACTTGTGAACAGTATCAAATGTTTAGTAGGTCACTTTACTGATTAGGCACTTAAAAGAATACAATTTTAGAATTTTATGAGAGTGATTAGTTGAAGGAATATGAAAGTCAAGTAATTTAGAGAACCTACATCTCTTAAGTCTTCAAAGAAGAGGCCAATCGTTACTAAGATGCTCTCTGAAAACAGAGAAATATTAAATATTATTATATATTGGATAGAATTTACCAGCCGATTTTATTTTTTTTTTGGTGACAAGGGAAACCCGCAGCCGCTACCCTTTGGGTGTGCGCAGGGTAAAACCCTCGCTCCTATGCAATAGCTCGCATACCACATAGGAGAGGTAATCCGCACTAGGCAAGCCTGCTGCGACAACCCAAAAGGCAAACCCCTTGCTTTCGTTGGCAAGGGGTTTCGAACTTGAGACCTCCAACATGGAAGTCCCAAACTCAAACCATTGGGCCACCCCGAAAGATTACCAGCCAATTTTAACTTTGATATTTATAGAAAGAAAATTAAGTAATCAATTTGCATAAAATGTCGTTCATGAGAAAATGGCAGACCTCACACAGTGTACTAGGTCCACATAAATCATCTTTTTGATCGTCGCTCTCCAAATCACGCGGTCTATGGTTCGGGGTGTACAATAATTGTCCACAATACCCCATACTTTAAGTGTTCAACCGGAAATAGGTGAATAATTTAGGGAGTTTAGAGATATTATCACTTAGTTTTTTTTTCTTTTTTTGTCATTTATCAAATAAACAGGTAGGATAGCAAAAAAGGAAAAAATGTTAAAGATTGTTGACCAGAATCAATTTACAGGTGGATGACATTTCCATTCCATTTGACCAAGATTCTGTATACAACTCTTACTCCTCATCAAAGCACAAGTAACATCCCACAATTTTCACCCAATACTTTTTGCGCACACTGAAGTGAATAAAAAATCTTAAGGTATGTCCTAAATCATTATTGTTTTGGTATTTTCACTCTTTTAAGTCCTACACTATATCATTTTGGCCTATTCTAAGTGTGATTAAGAATTAGTCGACTAAACCTCCTCATTCACACCTAACTCCCAAAAAATTAAATTCAGTATGTTCAAGGTTTCTCCCAAACAAGAATTAGGATTTCACAATTTCAAGTTCCGGTTTAAGGAATCAAGCTATTTTTTTTTTCATTTTAGGTGTGTGAAATTTTTAATTGATATCCTTTTGCCCATTGAGTCCTAGGAAAATTCTATAATTTTAGATATTTAACTACGTAAATTTTTAGGGTTCTTATGATTAACATGACTTTCAAAGTAATTCTATTTCTCTTCATTATCAACCTCGAAACATCTGTTTTTCTTATAATTCTTAATATATTTGTTAGATTATACTTGATGAGCCCTTCGAATATAATGTGTTTTTTTAATTTTCATATTTTTAGTCACTATGTAATGATTTTTATGATCAGTCCATGTTTAGTATTTTTAGTATTTTTGCACGAGATGGTATCAACTAAAGTGTTTATAATTATTTTAATATAACGTATTCAATATTTATAAGTTAACCGATTATCAGTATTATTAAAATTATCAATTTTGTTTAGTTATCATTTACATTCAGCTTAGAGAGTTACTTAGCACATGATGGATTCTAGGAATTAAATCAGTTCAACTTAGTAGGCTAGTGAGTAGTGATGCCTATCTCTCATACTTTGTATATTCAAAGTAATGATCACATACTCTTTGCACTATATTGTTTGATAATATAAGTTCGTACATTCAACATTTAGTTCGTGATTATTTGTTATTTCAATTTATCAGACAATTAGAGTTATTTGGGGGCTTGTCCTAGCAACTCATCCTAGTAGATGCTTTCGGAGTCAAATTCAGTTAGATGTGTGTGTGTGTGTGTGTTTTTAAGCTTTAGGTATGTTTTGATGCAAATCATTTTTGAATATTCAGTTTTAGTTATCATCTGGATTCATCGTATATTTCAGTTAGCTTTTGTGTTTAATTTTTTTTACAAATATTATATATGTTAGTCTCAAATCGTGTCAGAACATGAATTAATTTAGAATTATATGTGTTTGTAAATATATTGTTACGATGAATTAATTTAAAATTACATGTATTTGTCAATATATGTTACGACTAGAGATACTTTTGTGTCGCGACAATTGTGTTGAAACTCACTCAAAGTGCAACATTTAAGGTGCATTTTGATAAATGCAAATGACAAATTCAACTTATTTTATCTTAGGACTCTAAACAATATATTTTAAGTCTAAATTCTGAATCTTTATGATTAATTAACTTATTAAAGTTGGCAAAGATTTTTTTCAATTTTCATGCCACTATAACATTAGACTATATCTTCGTTGTCAACAAAGTTTAGTATGAATTAAATGCCATTTTCTACCTAATTTCTGTTAAGTTGAGTGTCCAAATGGTATTCAATCACATTATATTATAATTGTCGTTACTTACATGTGATTAATTGAAATAAAATAAATTGACAAATTATAAAGTTTAAATTTCTCCATATTTTGTGAAAATAGTTCATTGTTATACTATATCAAATTAGTTTATTTATATGACATTATTAGAAATTAGTTAAGGTGTGTTTCGCTAATGATAGAAAACTCACCGTCTCAATAGAATATTATTAATCTATTAAATACCTAATATTTGGCTTTTTATACGAAGGCATATGTTCCTCAAGAAAATAAAAATGATGGTATCTTTCATTTTCAGAAAAATAAAACAAAATGTCACATACTAAAATTTGTATTTTTGCCCTATATTTCTTAAGTTTTTATTTTCTGCCCTTCTTATTTCTATTTAATATTTAATATATTTAACAAAAAAATAAATATTTGTAGATTACAATAATTTTATCTATCCAAACCTAATTTACTTAGCGCAAGTCTAATTTTTTTTTTATCTTCTAATATTAAATTGGTGGCTCGCTTGATATAAATTTGATAGAAATTAAGTTATATAATATCAGTTATGTAGCATTTTTCAAAATTTGTGTGGTATTTAAAAATAAAAAATTATATTTTTCCAGGTATGTTTTTTTTTGTTCCGGAGAAAAAAAATTGATTGCATTTTTTTTCTAAGATACATTATATCCTCTCGACCGTGTAACTTGTGAATATTATGATAATATATAGTTTATACTATGAAAAATCATTTAATATTTCGATCTCAGAGGCAAATGACATAATTATTATATCTGTTTACGACATAACATGTAGGATATTACTATACGAATTCTTATGTCATGAAAATTATTATTATAGTATCGTGTTATGTCTTTAACAATACTATGACACCAACATGTAAATTTATATCCTACAATTATTTAATCATTCCGATATCAAAAATAGTTAAATCACTTATATTTTTTAATTAAATATTTTCTCTGTTCCATTTTATGTGATAATATTTGATCGGTTACAAAGTTTAAAAAATAATGAACACTTTGAAATGTTACTAAATTACTCTTTAAAAAAGTAAACTTATTTTTCTTTCTCCTCATAAATATATTAGGTACTATCTTTAAAATTAAATGAGATCAGTAAGAATAAAAAAGAAATTATACTTTTAAATACTTACCATTTAAAAATATAAATTGACCAAAAACGAAATGATATGTCATAAAATGATACTGAAGGAGTATAGAATAACAAAAATTTAAGAAAACATTATTGTAGCAAAAATTAGAAAAACATCCAAAATAGGAGCATTTATGAATATGATGACTTTTTAATTTCATATACCAATATAAAATCACATTCTTTTTTATCTTTAATTTTTATACTTCAAATAATTAAAATTTTAATCTTTAGGGTTTAGCAATCAATTTTTTTCTTATTTACAATATAAATTAAAAAAAATGTAAAAAGTTGGTCAAATGAAAAGGGCACAAAGTCCAAAATGAACAGCTCAACTAGTCCCGCACAGCACAAGAAAATTATGAGTAAATAAAGAAACAAAACCTGATAATTCACAAATCAAGAAACTTCTCTTTGTTTATCTCGCCCAACAGTAGAAGCAAAAGATTTCAACTTCTTCTTCTTCAATTATGGCTGTAGAACTATGGGAAACATTGAAAGATTCTATTACAGCTTATACTGGTCTAGCTCCGACTACTTTTTTTACCCTTGTTGCTCTAGCACTTGCTTTCTACTATGTTGTATCCGAGTTGTTTGGTTCACCTGATAATCGTCACCAACAGAGGCCTAGAGATTTCGAGGAACAGAAGCCTCTGCCACCACCAGTTCAACTTGGAGAGATTTCTGGAGAGGAGTTGAAGCAGTATGATGGGTCGGATTCAAAGAAGCCTTTGTTGATGGCAATTAAGGGTCAGATCTATGATGTTTCACAGAGCAGGTGATTTTGTTGGGTTTTAAGTGTTTTTAAGCTGTTTCTCTGTTCTGGGTTAGTTTTAGTTTTTGCTTTTTACTTTTTATGTGAAGCTTTGGCTTTGAATTTTGGTGTTGTTAGCTTTTTTTTGTTCTTGTTTGTTGGTTTTGTTCTTTTTAACTTGGGGATTGTGGAAAGTTTTAAGCTTTATGTGAAAGCTGGTAAAAGAAAGAGAGTTAGTGATGTAGAATTGATCTTCCTTTTCATTTCCTTTTACTGTTTATGCCTTTTTAGTTGTCGGATATAAAATTTAACTTTGATGAAGTTTTCAGACTCTGAAATTTGCTTTTTACACTTCGTAGTAGATTCGGCATGGGAATTGGTCAACAATTTACTCGGTGTAATTCCACAAGTGGGGTTCGGAGAGGGTAGATAAAGATAAGATAGAGAGGCAAAGGCATGGGAGTTGGTTGAATACTGGAAATATTGAGTTAGTGTGTATGTGTGACAGTCTGGAACACTCAATGGTGTGACATAGTTCCACTGAAATGGAAGAAAATCATGGAAGATCAGGGTTCAAATTCAGTTCTTGGCGATTTCTTTCAATATGACTAGGCCTTGGTGGGCAAGTTATCTGGTAGCGGTGCTAGTTATAGGTAGTAGTTATCTGACGGAGTAGTAGTTGAGGATGAGCCGGCACTGACATTATTGCTATTGAAGAAAAACATGAATGTGTTTTCTCTTTAGTGTATAGGTGCGATAATTGGAAGAATATTCTAGTTAAAAGAGTTTGTTTTGCAAGGATTATCCATCGGCTGTTTAAGTTTATAGGTCTTCCAGCTAGGTAGTCCTTAGGATCGAGGACTTAAAAAGCAGTCTTGACTTGTCCGTGATGCTTTCTTGGAGTTCTCTGACTTTTATGTGATCCTCTCTAGAGTGACCTATATTTGTCAGTTTTAATATAAGCAGTTAGAGAAATCGTAATCATCTTTTGGATTGTAATCAAGCAGGCCTTTTTATGAATGAGTTTATATGGACTTTGTTATGTCTGGTGAACTTGGTTTGTCTTTATGAAGCATTTCATCTTATCTCCAGTTTGGACTATTTACATTCCCTTAGAAATGTTGGCTTTGCTACGTCAATAATTCTTGGATTTATTAACGTTAATTTAATAATTTTTTATGTCTAAATACATTAATAACTAGTCCTTATTTCAGATATGATCCTGTCAGTCTATATGTGCATTAAATTTGTCCAGCTATCCAGGATTGTGTCCTTGAAGGATCGAATACCCCGAATTGGATTTGAATGAGTTCCTTTCCTTATTCTCTTACCAATCTAAAAAAAAAAAAAGGAGTTCTTATTCCAAATGTATGCCCAAGTATCTTGATCGTAGCCTTGGTGAGTAGCGTTATTTGGTACCTGTATTGGTGGGAGATAGTAGGTTACCGGTAGAACAGTTGAGGCGCACACAAGTGACTCAGACACCGCCTTCATTTAGAAAAAAACATCTTGATCTACTTTACCTATCAAAAATGGTATCTTGATCAACTTCAAACTTATGGGTTTAACTACTAAGGTGTCTATTATTGTTTCAGTAGCTCACTTAAGTGCTGTAAGGTAACACCGTATATTCGTGTCTAAATCTGTTCACTTTTTCCTGCAGAATGTTCTATGGACCTGGAGGACCTTATGCATTATTTGCTGGAAAGGATGCTAGTAGAGCTCTTGCCAAGATGTCCTTTGAGGAAAAAGATCTCACTGGTGATATCTCTGGCCTTGGTCCATTTGAGCTTGAGGCCTTGCAAGATTGGGAGTATAAATTCATGAGCAAGTATGTCAAGGTTGGGACTGTCAAGCAGACAGTGCCAGTAAGCGATGGTGCAGCTAATGATGCATCTGTTGAATCAACCGATCCTGAAACCAAGCCAGCAGAAGCTGTTGCATCAGAGAGCGCTAAGCCATCGGAAGATGGCCCATCTGGAAGCAGTGTCGCTGAAACCGTGGACAAGTCTGACGGTGATGTTGACAAGAAGGACTAATTGGCATACCATTTTCATCAACAAGCTCAGCAATTTGGAGAACAGTTCTATTGGAGATACAAAAACATGGCTTTGTGAAGATATGTGTATTTATCTCGTACCAGATGAATGTTGGTTCTAGAGTATAGACTCCTTAGGTATTCGAGTTACTCTATCTAATTTTGTGTATGAAATAATGAACAAGCCTTTTAATCCCTGCAATGGCAGGTATTGATAGAGCTCATACTTGATTACCTATCAGTAAAGTTTACCTATGTCTGTTTTATCTCAAATTTTGTGTATGAAATAATGAACAAGCCTTTTAATCCCTGCAATGGCAGGTATTGATAGAGCTCATACTTGATTACCTATCAGTAAAGTTTACCTATGTCTGTTTTATCTCAAGTGCATCTCTTCTTTTGGTAGCCATAACTAAAACCCTCTTATCTTTTTGAAGCATTCCCTTCATTTGGCTGTAGGAACAAAGGAAATTGGTAATAGAATAGATACAAACCATCAAGAATACTCATCTCAGAAGTCCAAATGAAGGAAACCTCACACTTAATAATATAATTTCTAATGTGGTTGTTAGCCTCGCTACCTTCATAAAGTAAGAGAACGTATACACCACTTTCTCCATACTCTACTCGTGGAATTACTGTGTTGTTAGCAGCTTTTACCTTTTATGTGGGATGCCTGTAAAGGAGTAGTGCATATTCCCTATGGCCTGCAGAAGTGCTAGCACGGTTAGTTTCTGTTTGCTTGTGCTTGAACCACATTTCCTATGTATAGGTAAAAACTCCAAGACAATATTCCTGTTTTTAACTCTCCATCATCTTCGAATAGCCCACCTCATCATATAATTGGCTTCGTTTTTCACTTATGTGGTCTAGCAATCAATGAAGTCGATTACTAATTTCAACAAAGAAGGTGATTTCTTTTAATCTGTTTTAAACGTTGATGACAGAGTTACGTAATACTTGTACTGATAT
>CM064965.1:4435395-4679395 GCA_032847665.1 Solanum chilense
CATAAATTTTTGATTAAAAAATTGGTTATGGAGTTGTGCAATTAAGCATTAGATTCATGATCCCAGTCATTATCCATGCCAATGTCATAGTTCACAGCATAGTAATAGTACAGATGAATGAAGACACAATACAAACAAACAAGTCAACTCCATTCTCTAAAATTCCACCCATAAAATTCAAGAGTCCGGAGTCAAAAGAGTAAAAAAAAAAGGTCAAAAATTTCAAAAGGGCATATCAATTTTTTTTATCAAAACGGCCAAATCGCTCACGATGTAGCGTTTGTCCGTCGGAAAAAGCAAAATCGATGCTGTAGCAGCGATTTCTTAAATTTCCTTTTTTTTAGAAAAAAAAATTTCGCTCCAAGTTGAGCAATTTTCAAAATTAAAAAAAATATAATTTTTTAATAAGTCGCTGCTTTTGGATAGACTTACATTAAACTTCTTTTTCTTTCTTTATTAAAATCAAATCTTGGCAAAATCGCTAAGGCAACCATTTTTAATTAAATATTTTTTTATTATTTTTTTTAAATTGCAGCGATTTATAAATAAATTTTTTTATTTTTTTTTTAAAAACTTAATTTAATCGGCTAATTTTTTTTGCAGCGATTTAATTATTTTTTTAAAAAAATATACATAAATTAAGTGTAAATCGCTGCCTTTACAGCGATTTAATTTTTTTAAAAAAAAATAATTAAAAATCGCTGCCAATGATTTTAAAAAATTAAAAAAAAAATTATTCAATTTTTTTTAAATAAAGAAAAAAAATTAATGTATGTCGTTGTAGAAGCAGCGACTTATTAAGAAAAACATTATTTTTTTTTTAATTTTGAAAATCGCTCCATTTGGAGTGACTTGTTTTGTTTGTTTTTTTTAAAAGCAAATTTAAGAAATTGTTGCTATTGCAGTGATTTTGCTTTTTTAGACTGTCAAAATTGCTACATCGTGAGCGATTTTATCGTTTTGAAAATAAATTGATATGTCCTTTTAAAAATTTTAACAATTTTTTTTACCCTTTTAGCTCCGCACTCGATATTTCAACGCTTCCTTACGAGATATATCAGTGAAAACATTAAGCAAAATATTGATACAAATTCAGACTTGTGGCCACGTTGATTAATGACGTTGTACTGTCATTATCTGTTTTTTAAAACATTATTTAAATTGTTGAGCAGCCTGCACAAGATGCCACATTATCAGCTTGGCTTTTCTAATCAAGAGTTGACAAACCATATTAGTATGTATTTGAATTAATTAAATAAATCAATTTTTTATTAAAAAAAATATATTCATTTCTTTGATAGTCTTAATTCACAATAATAAGGACAAACTAGGATTCCAAGTTATTTTTTCCATGCCCATATAGATACTTCATGTACGGCAAAGAAAATTAAGACCTTTTATTTTCTTTTATTTTTATTAATAATAATGTTGTGACCTTATGATGTTTGACAAATGGGGTATACGTAAGTAAAAATGATCATCAGCGCTAATTAAGATACTTGTAGCAGCAAGTAGTATTTTTTATATATGTCCCTAAAGACTTTATCAATATTAGTCCTAATGACATTTAACTAATATTAGTGAAAACTTTAGCCGTTTTTGTTAATGTTAATATTTATTGTCGCTAAAAGTTATTTTTACTGTGATGTATATTGATAATGCAATAAATTTATATCAATCATATTAAAATTTATCTATAAATACGCGTTTGTTTAATCGTTTTAATTAATGGGGTTGTTGAGCACCAAACAAAGTGATTGGACGACATGGTTGTGTTGGTTACATAAAGGTCAACTCTAATTACTTGCAAAATGCTCAGTTTGACTTTAACACAAGCTAAACCATTTTCTTAAAATTCTAAGATTACTTATACTAATAATAAATTCTTTTTCTAACTAAATTTCTCCATTTCCCTATATAAATACATATTCAGCATGAATAATCCAAGTTCCATCATTTAGAAAAATCCCCCTTTTTTTGGATCTCTTTCAATAAAAATAAAAATGGGTATTAGATCAATTTTGTTATTGTTCATGATAACTATGACAATAATTTTCTTGGGAAATGTCCAAATATGCAGCTGCAAGGAAAAAAATTATGATGAAAATGAAGAAAGATTAAAATTCAAGTTTTATTCAACTTTTTTCAGGTACTTTAATACAATTCCTCATTATGCAAAAGGGAAGAAATTGCACATAGTGTCAAGGAGATTAGTCCCTACTGGACCAAACCCTCTTCATAATTGATCTTTGATCGATTCAATCAGTTCAATATTTCATCGATATTTCAAATATTGAAGTTCGAACAAATTCCAACTAATAAAGACTCAAAGTGGACATGTCTAGTTTGTCCAGACACTACGATTTCGTAAGGGTCATCAAGTTTACTTTGTTGGAAATTGATAGAATTAGATAGACTAGAAATGTATATTTTCAATTACATGTATATATTTATGATATCAAAATTTTGAAAAGTGGAATAAGAGTTTTATGGACTAGAATTTTCTTTTTATGTAAAATAGATGGTAAGATCTATATACTATATTAGATTTCTATTTTTAACTACGATTAAATAATGAAATAGATAACCAATATTGATTACTTTTGTTACACAAAGAGGAAAACGATCTCCAATAACTTGTTACAATATAAATAAAAAACATTTATTTTTTATCAAATTTCAGTCCACTAAACATAGATGAAATTTAGTACTCCATCCGTTTAAAGAAAAATGTCTATATTTTCTTTTTAGTTTGTTTCAAAAAGAATGATCCATGTCTTTTATTGTCAACACTTTAACTTTAACTTTCCACATGACATGTTTAAGACCACAAGATTAAATGATATTTTGGTACATTTGATATAACTTTAATTTAGAATCACAAGAATAAAAAAGTATTTTTTCTTTTCTTGAACTCCGTTTCAAGTCAAACTAGACCATCCTTTTTGAAACGGAGGGAGTAGGAAGGTTTAAGATGCCAACTAGTTTATTAATATAATTAAAATATATACAAAATAAAACACTATGAGTGTATATATTGTATATAGGAATGTCTATTATCCTCCACAATTATACTTTATAATGATTTTTAGAATAATTATAAAATATAACTATATTTATATTTTATTGTAAATATATATTGATACACATCAAGCATGTTTCTAAATTATAGGCATAACTTTTGTATTTGCGTGCAGTATATACAATATATCAACGTATATACTATACGTACACTTATACCATGTATACACTATTGTTCAAAAGAACAATATTGTCACAATTGAAGAAAAAACGTTATTTTCTTTTAGAAGAAACATACGCTAAACAACTCTATTTTTTTATCTACTGAATTTATAAAAATTCCCAAAAAATTAAACTCTAAATCATTGGCCCAAAAAAAAAAGAAACAAAATGTCCAATTTTGGACCTCATCTATTAGATATTGCTATTTTTTTTAAAAGCAAATTTATCACTAGACAGTATCTAGTGGTCTTTATTAAAACATAAGAAAAATACTAATTGGAATAACTACAAGGAAGGGGTGATAGGCCGTACCTTACTAATTCAAATAAAGTACCTAACTTCTGCTATCTAACAGGAACGAATAAAATAGTAGTTAGAGAAAATCAAGTATTTTCTGATTAACGTTGTAACACTCTAGGGAAAAAAGACAAACATATCGCTGAACTATCATAAATGGTATGCAGATACCCTCCGTCATACTTTAGGCACGTTGGTGCGCTGCCGTAAAAAAACTAGAATATATATACCATTTACACTAACGGGCATATACGTGTCATAATCTTATCCATTGACCCGACATCGGATCGATGGATAAGATTGTGTCACGTGTCCCTATTTAATCTTTTGTTAAAGTGAAGGGCATGTATGTTATAGTTTTTGGATGACAGGGGCACCAATGTCCCTAAAGTATGACGAAGGGTATTTGCATATCATTTACGATAATTCGGGGGTATATTTGTCCTTTTTCCCTACACTCTATGATGATATTACAAATAAGGATGCTTAAATAATATAAAAATATGTCAACTAACAAGAAAGTCGAATTATTAGCCTCAAACTTTTTATTACAAAAGCATGAAGTAAAAAAGATTGATTGTCCATAAAAAAGTAACTTCAAGTATTTTTCTCTTGTCTTCTTCTTCAAACCTATCCAACAACACTTGATAATTCATACCTTCTTTATGGATTTATTGTATCTAGTTAAACCTATTGATATTGTCAAATGGTTTTGTTTTGCCTGTCGCATTGATAAGTGCCTTGAAACAAACTCTTCATTCATTTTATGATCCCAACTATATTGCCTTCCATGTGTCTTCTTTTGTTTTTGTTGCTTTCACTTCTTTCTTGCCTTGGTGATATGTCCCCTTCCCTAATCACTCTATCAAAGCATATGACCAACATTGTCTTCCTCATCTTCATCAAGATAATCCTCGCCCAAATCAACTGTATTTAACACTAAGACGCTTCACTCATTTTTTTTTGCAAGTACACATTTAGGCACTTTTGGACTTAATTTGCTGTTCAAAGTAGGTGATGAAACTTGTTTTTCTTCGATCAAATCGTTCTCATTCTCTATTAATCTTACTTGCATTTCAGTAGTCTTCGATAAAAACATCAAAACTATTTGAACATAATAGGCCTCCTGAGGCATTATAAATATATATCTTGCCTCTTTTCACTGTCATGAAAAGAGTTTCTCAATCCGACTCTTTTCATTACATGAAAAATTATTTTAACTAGATATTGCTAAAAAAATTTAATCGTTATTTTCTCAAAAAATATGATTAAAAATATTTTGTGATAGGGAAAAAGAGAGGAAAGAAGCTAGTAGTTAGGGGGGGGGGTGTGGATTTTTACTTATTAGGCCTACTAAGTACTAACTATGGATAAAGGAGGAAAAGTGTAACTGCAACTTAACGTGACTTAAAAAGTAGTTGAGGATTTATAATTGTTTAGATAGTAGATACTAATTTTTTTCATTTGTATTTTTACAAAGTAATTTTCAATTATGTAAAATTTGATGTTCCTATATCACATGAAGTAAAAGAGAGAATTCTTTTGACAAAATTTGAACCATTCAACTAATTTGTTATTGAATAAAATAAATTATTCTTTTCTGTGTGGGTCCTTTTTGTTTTTTGTCTTTAAATATCAAACAAATACAAACTTTTTTTTTTGGGGTCAAATCATTTAAATGCATTCACAGGGTTAATATGTTATTTTAGAATTAATATTAATAAAAAAAATTATGATGCTAAAATGAGGATATATATTCATCAATAAATATTTGAATCATTGAATTAAGTTGTACAAAATATATAATAATAAAATATAAATTTAAACTAGATAAATCATGATAATTTTTTTTTGTATTTAATTTTATTCTAGATGTTTCCAAATGACTTGGAAAGTTGTGGAAAGGATAAATATATCAATCTCAATTTATGAAGCAATTATTTAATTAGTTAAAATTATTTAAAAAATGTATTTTATAAATTGAGACAATAAATAAAAGTCTTTTTATAACTAATACCAAACTGACTCATACAGTTATACATCAGATTAGTATTATGAGACTGAAATTTCGAACCGACCATCCACTGACTTTGTTCAGCTGCTGCGTTAATGGAGCTGAGATAAAGGCCAAAAAAATAAAAAAAAAGAACCAAGTGTGAAAATACACCTAACATTAACTAGTAGAGTTTTACTTTTTCTTCTTTGTTTTTTTGGATTTAGAAGGATAGGATTAAAGAATCGTCATCATAAAGATCAATGACATTTTGGTTTGCCTCAAATTGCAAGTTTTTTTTTGAAATTGAGAGAGAGTTTGGCAGACACGTGGTATTTGTCTGGTTCTGTAACCCCAACCCCTTAACCCCATGATGTCCCCATTTGCCCTACTCTGTAAGTAGAGTCAAAGAAAAGAGAAGACAACACAACATAGTGGTGTGACTGGTGTCCTCCCCTTAAGTATACACACACTTTTTGGTAAAAGGGGTAGGACAGTTCTTGGCAAGATTTGATTTTTATTTGGTTTTCTTGTTTTTTTGGGGTACTTGGAGATTGATTTGGATTTGTGGGGTTAGTTGATAATTTAGGTGAGATGGGGAAGAAAAGGGGTTTGCCCAATTGGGTTCCTGATGGGTGGAAGGTGGAGGTTAGAACACGCAAAGGAAAGAAAGAAAAGGTGCTTTCTTGTTCATTCCTCTTTTCTTAATCTTATATTTGTTTTTGTTTGTATTTTGCTTGTGGGATGATAAGACTGATGCTTTGTTCTATTCATTTCTGATCTTCCATTGCAACTGTTATTCTTGGCTTAATCGTAGTAATATTATACAAAACCACAACTTTGCTTCCCATAACTAGTTACCTAATTGATTAAATAAGGGCTACTACTTTGTTTCTTCTCCTTGTTGGATAAATGTGCAAGCTTGATGCCATGCTTCATCTGTATAGACAAACTAGGCAAAGTAATTGAACTTAGTAAGGGATATTTTGTTGTGCTGCATGCAAGCTGATCCAGACATCACTTTCAGAAAAAAAAAAAAAAGGGCATGTTTTGGGAGTTAGTCTTCTTGCTCTAAACAAGGTTTTAACTGAAGAGGTGCTGGTTTGCTTTTGTGGCTGAAGTAGGTAAAGAATTCAACATGCACTTGTTTCTTGAACCTTGTAATGCCTGGATAGTATAAGTATATGAAATGTCCTAGCTCTAGTGATTGGCTTAACTTTCGTATATAGCTTTCATGCATTACTTTTCATCTCCAGCCAGTAATTGTCTCTGGCTGAAGCAATAACAGCCATGCCTCAGTTCCAAGCTAGTTAGGGTAGGCTATATGAATCTTCACTGGCTATGTTACTCCATTTAAACTCTTCTCAGGATGTTTGTGGCTTATGACTTTCTTTAAATCCATTTTTACTTTTGAGGGGAGTGGTTGGGTAGGTGGTGGTCTTGTGGAGTCGTAGTAGTATGATATGTCAACCATTGCATGTGAAGTTTAGTGAGGCACCATTTTGACTTGGTCCTCAACTGTTGTCTCCTATATAGTAAGGATTAAATTCCCTTTGTTAGATTACATAATGGATTGGATAACATAGTTTTATGTTCACAAGCCGCGTGTCTTGTCCTTGGAATGATGCTAGTGGTTCTCACATCTGATGCTTTTGTTTTTCTATGTTCCCAAGCCGCGTGTCTTGTGCTTGGAATGATGCTAGTGGTTCTCACAGCTGATGCTTTTGTATTTTCTATGTTCACAAGCCGCGTGTCTTGTGCTTGGGATGATGCTATTGGTTCTCACAGCTGATGCTTTTGTATTTTCTATGTTCACAAGCCACGTGTTCTTGTGCTTGGAATGATGCTAGTAGTTCTCACAGCTGATGCTTTTGTATTTTCTATGTTCACAAGCCGCGTGTCTTGTCCTTGGAATGATGCTAGGTTATCACATCTGATGCTTTTGTAGTATCTATGTTCACAAGCCATGTCCTTGGAATGATGCTAGGTTCTCACATCTGATCCTTTTGTTGTCTCTATGCTTTTATGCACAATAGTAACATATATATATATATATATATTAAAAAAATTTGATGAGACAGTGTTGCTCGACACCCCTTCACTCAACGTGGGTCCGCCCTTGGGGGAGATAGTGGTTGACAAATGGCTTTTAAAAAGACTGTTTTTGGAAAGAGAAATGACAATGAATCTGACGTGGATGGCTTGTCAGCTATACCTAATTGACTTAAATCTTGTTGTCTCGTGGGTGGTAACAAACTAATAATTTCACTTCGGACAATGATAGGGGGGTCATAGGATTCCTACAAGGTTCGGTGTGTAGTTAGAAAAATAGGGACAAATTAGAGGGGTTTTATGTTCCCCTATTTAAATTGTTGCTAATATTGTTTATATGTTCTTTCCCCGCAAATTCTGTCTGCTAGCATCTTATAATTGAATTTCAGCCCTCAAACTGTTTGTATATCTTAAAACCTTAGCCCCATAATCCTTAAATTTTCTTTTACCGTTCACCACATTGGTATTATGGTGCACATCTTAAAGATGTATTTAATCTAAGCTTTGATCTCTAACATTGATGTGTATTTATGTTGATTGATTCTGGTGATCTGCTATTCGTTTTTGGAAGATAAGGTGCCTATTGTGCTTTTGGTGTTTTAAGAATAAGGAGATGCCAGTGAACCTAACATTCCATTTTGTTTAAAATGTGGAGAAAACTTAAGATTCTTTGAATAGTGTGTGGCAGGAAGTCAGCGCAGATTCTGAGCCTGCTATCTTATAACCCAACTTGTAGAATTTTCCTTGTGAGGACCATTTTATCTTTGCCAAAATGGACAAACTACATACTGCAATCTGTGCTTTTAATAGAAAATACCATGTTTGGAAATTTTGCTTGAATGCGATGCCATTATAAATTCTCTTTTCCAGAAAAAGTGAAGGGAAAGGATGAATTTTGTTTATTCATTAAGATACTGTGTAGTCCTATAACGGCTCTACCCGTCATATCCATGCCAACCTAGTTTCCACACCACCACTTGCAGTTTTCCTTGTTGTGCTATGTCTTCTTCCTAATGTGCAGCAGCACACATTAACCGCTTGATAGTCCTGTGAGTGCTTTCTGCTCTCCCACCTTAAATCCATGTATATTTTTAAGAACAGAAATGTGAAAACAATAATATGGTTATTCCTCTCCTCCTTGCTGGTTCCTAACCACTACACTGCACTAATGTATTTCTGAATGTATCTATTGTGTTTATTGCAGTGGTATATTGATCCCTCAAAAGGACTCAAATTCTGCTCCAAGGCAGACGTTCTTCACTATCTTAGCAGCGTTGACAGTAATTGTTCTAAGAGTTCTAATACGAAGGAAATGGAGAATAAAGGCACCAATAAGGTCTTGTTGGTTAATTTATGTTTTCTGCCAATGTAGTGCAACCTTCTTTTCCCCCTTTTGTGAGGGGAACCTCCTTTGCATGAAGTTCTCTCCTTTTGTATTGGCCCTTACAGTTTCTCTGTTTCCCACGATATAGTGTTTTACTGAGAAGACTGCATCAGAAGGGTTGCCACCAGGATGGATTAAGGAATTGAAGGTCAGGAAAAAGGGACGCAAAATCAGGAAAGATCCGGTACTAACTCCCTCGTTTCTTTTCATATTTTAATACCTACCAGCTTAGCAATTAGCCAATTACTGGAATATGTTTCCCTTACCTCTATTTTAAGTTCAAACTTACTCCGTGGTTTCTCTTTCAGTTGCATTCTACTGGAAATATGTACTTATGTGATCACTTAATCGCCTTTGCAGTATTATATTGATCCTGTCAGCGGACAAACTTTCCGCTCTTTGAAGCAAGTTTCTCGGTTCCTTGAAACTAGAGAGCCAGGAAGGTTTGAATCCAAGCCCGATGATAAATGTCCAGACACATTAGAACTTGAAGAACCTTCTTCTTTGGTAAGTGCAAATGTCTTTCGCATGTTCATTCTCATTTACGGGTATTATCCTTTACTTTGGTGGTTAAGAGTTCATAGATAATCACAAGCTAGTAAGAATCCAAGAACCTCCTGTTTACAATGATTTCTGGTGGTAATTAGTAAGTAAAGAAAGATGGTATCCAAGAGAATTAAATTGTATGATGAAATACACTTCAAATTACTGATTTTATATCTCTGTTAGTGGAAGTGGTGGTATTCGTATTTTTTCTACAACGTGGCCATAGAAAAGTAAGTTCTGTTCATAGCCTGCAAATCTTATTTAGACATCTGTGAGCAAATTGTGATGTTGTGGATATTAGCTGATCTAACTCTGAGGGGAAGCCTCCAAAAATAGAAATATTTTTTTCTGTCTTCTTCTCATGCTAAACGATTGTTGGTGATTTCAGATCTGTTGCATCATCTGGTCTCCTTTCCTGTATAAAACTAGCGGAGATCAGACTCTTAATACAGTACATTCTTCATCAAATAATTTAATTTCATGACCTCCTTTTGTTATAATCATTTGAAACCATTTGTTTGTACTCCCATTGCATACAGGGCACACTCCCACACATAAAACTCATTAGGAAGACTTCAAACCACTTGGCCATGCTTCATATTCTCCACGGTAAATCTTGATGTACTAATCTTTTTGTTTGTTTCTGGTATTCACTAGTTTCCTGCTGAAGCTGACAAGCAGATATCACTAGACTGTGATTCATCTTGCAAGGAAGTTAATTCGAACCAGAAGCTGAAGTTGGGTGCTGAACATATGGCACATTCCAGTTGTGTAGAAAGCGGTATGTCATCCTGTGAAGGTATTGCTCACAATTGGAGACGTCTAATGTTTCTGTTTCATATGGGGTACTTAAATGCTTTTATTTATGCTCTTATATCATCTATCTATTGTTAGTTCCTTTCCATTCCTCTGGTACAGATTCCCTTGTGAATTCAAGAATTAAATTATTGCTGGAATTCTTGGGGAAATGCTTTTAATATGTTGGGATCGTAAATCTTTTGATACTGTAGTAGTTTATTCATCATAATTGATCGAAAATCTTTTGATACAGATTCCCTTGTGAATTCATCATAATTCAATTACATTAGATGTCAAGTGATATTGAAGTAGTTTATCAAAATGAGTGATTCTAATTTGGTGAGAAATATTGCAGGTTTAGGAGAAGCTGTAGCAGAGAATGCGGCAGAGGAGAAAATTGATAAAGTTGTTTCAGACCCTGCTAGTGAAGAACATCAAGAAAAGGACAATGATGGTGAAGTTGTCTCAGATCCTGCTAGTGAAGAACATCGAGAAAAGGACGATGATGGGGAAGTTGTCTCGGATACTGCTAATGGAGAACATCAAGAAAAGGAGGATAATGGTGAAGTTGTTTCAGATCCTGCAAGTGGAGAACATCATGAGGAGGAGGAGGATGGTAAAGTTATCTCGGCTACAGCAAGTGGAGAACATCAAGAAAAAGAGGATGATGGTAAAGTTGTCTCGGAATCTGTAAATGGAGAAAATCAAGACGAGACATCACGAGATGGAGTGGAAAAGCATGACCAGAAAACATTTCAACGGAAAAGAAAAAAGGGTATGAACATGCCTCGCAGAGCATCAAAACGGCTTGCAGGTATTAAAGCTGATACATCTCTTAAGCTCCAAACAAATGATCAAACCCAGCTAACTTCAGTTAGACAGCAGGAGGGGACACAAGCACCCACCTCCGATAACCCTTTGAATTTGACTAGTACCAGTAAGCATGTTGCAAGTACAGTAACTGGTATTACCATCAACAAGAAGGTAGAAACTGGGAGTCTGACCATTAAAAGGAAACAACATCTTGTTACTTCACCACAAACGGAGGGAGAGAAGAAGCCTTCTCCAGCTGAACCTGCAAAAACTGTCCTTTCTAGCTGTGAAGGCGATAAGAAAGGTGAAACAGCTCTTGAATCATCTTTAAGTGATCTTTGGACGGACCCCTGCATAGAATTTGCTATAAAAACTCTAACCGGTACAATTCCAGTCATAAACGAAAAGAAAATGGATGAGATCCCGGGTTCCAGTTCTAGCAAGCCCTCTGTTAATACTCCTTCCTCTGTGGGCTTACCTTCTGATGAAATATGGGCAGATCCTTGCTTCACGTTCGCTGTCAAGACTCTTACTGGTGAAATACCGATAGGGGACGACTTGTGCTCTCAGAAGATAGTCCAGCAGCAATGCACTTCATCACCAAACATCAGATTTGAAGAGTTTGGCCAGGCTAATCTACCGCGCTATGCAGCACCAGAAATGTCTTCATACAAGCAACAGCCTGCAGTAGCCCCCAACGCATACCAGAATCGTTGGTTCGCTAAATTTGGTTCTCATCGGCCTTCACCACTTTGTTAAGAATGATCATTTGGTAGATTGTAACTTAGCTTAGGAAGTTCAGCCTAGCTTGTAGTAGTATCATTATATAACTAAAGTGCCTAAGCTAGCACAGGCTCAAATTTTCAAGCAGTAAAAACTATAATGTAAAAACATTAATCACATCTGTGTAATTTTTGTCGTAAAACTCTTATATAATATAGTTTTGAAAACTTTTTCAACCGAATAAATTGTTACCTAAGGTATCAAAATTATTCGAAAAAGTATTTAAAAATAAAATTAGCACTTCACTTCATTGAATATGCTAATTAGAGTTTCATCTTATTAACTTATAAATGATATATTGTAGTGGTTGTTACATTACCTAATACTTTTATGGGCAACTTTCATGTATAGCAAATATAGCAAATAAAAAATTTATATTTGTATGTTATAGCAAAATTTGCATAATTACGTTTTATAGCAAACATAGAAATTGTATAATTCGCTATACATGTACAGTTGAAGCAAATTGTATAAAAGGAAGTGTATAAAATAAGAAAGAGAAAGATACTTGAACAAAAAACTGTATAAAAATGAAGTGTATAAAATGAATTGTATTATTACAAGTGTATAAAATAATTATATACAATTTGAATTTATATAAAATGAGAAAGAGAGAAAGATAAATATAGTATTAATATATTTATATTCTACCCGGTATTTTGTTCGGTGCTCCTCACAATGGGCTTCATGAGATCTGTTCGTCTCTTTTATGTATGTATGTATCTTCTTCGTTTAATCTTGCTTTTGTGACGAATTTATTTCTTTGTTGTGCATATTCTGTGTATTTTTGTATTTGAGCGAACTGAATTTGGGGGGTTTTGGGGCCTAAAGCCACTGCTTTAGTGGCTGTAGGGTTGAGCCGCCCTCGAGGTGTATCGGAAACAGCCTCTTTGCCTACCTAAGGTCTGTGTACGCTGTATCTTCTTGTGGATTAGTCTGTATGATGTTGTTGTTGATTATCTCAATAAGCATATCGATTTATCATAACCTATGCAGTCTCCAGGCACTTATCATCCTTGCACCTTCCAGATGATGAAAAATATTTACTTTAATCTATTAAAAACTGAGCAATTTGTGTAAATGGAGTGTAAATGTTTGTCCAAGTAGAAATTCGCAGGGGTCTTTTGGAACCTGCAACTTATTATTTAGTCTATTGATGATATCGTCTACAATGAATGAATTATTCTTCGTGTTTGACATGTTGTTTTTTCTTCTTTTGTTGGTTCAGGGTAACCAGTTAAACTGCAACTGCTCGAAGGATTGAGTTACATTGAGAAAATGAAGTAATGTCTCTTCCTGTTCTGTGAATTCTGTTTACATCTTCGGCTTGCTTAAACTCAGATTTCAGTTTCTAATGAATGCCACATAGACAAGATTGAGAAAAGAAATACTGTATGCACGTATTAATTTACTGCTAGTAAACTGAATGTGCATGCTTTCTCCTGTATATGCGTTCCATGACATGTTTAATAACTTGAGTTATGCTTTACTTGATCACAAGAACAAAAAACGGTTACCTTGAATATATTATTGCAAGCTCAGTTATTTTTGGGTATGCGTTGGTGCTAATGTTGTGTTCTCATCATGATTTTAATTTTTGTTTTATCTGTTCTTCTGAAAAAATTCGACCTATATTGGTCTGCCTGCGGTATGAGTATGGTAAGCAATGAAAATTTAATTGCTTCGAACATTTTCTGATGGTGTAGAAGAGGACATGTAAAGTGGGATGAGGCAAATTTGGGAGAAATTGAGGCAAATAAACCGGTGAGGCAGAAAATTACTGAACCAAAGACACCATATCACCGCATGATTGATGATGATGGTATGTTCATGAAATTGACTCTTCTTTTTCTGTCTGTTTGTCTTAGTTCTGAATCTTTTGTCTCATGCAAGCTTCTTACATTGATCAAATAATGTGGTGATGAGCCCCGAATTGTCATTTTCTGCCTTTCACATGCCCATCCGTCTCTATTTAATAGCATTTAATGCCTAGCGGGCTTATAGATAGATGAAACATGATTAATGTAATAACCCAGTTTTGTACACTTTTTTGTCTTCTTTCTCTTCTTTTTTCTATTTTTCTTACCCTGATGATTTATGCACTTATTCCTTTTTTGAAAAACAGAGAAATCCTTTGAGGGCTAATGGCACACGATTTGAAATTCGGTAGATAATTTGCCCAACTATGTATCTTCTCTACTTAAATTCTAAGCTTTGTATGCGACGGGGTTCAAACCCATGACGTGTGCCTAACAAATCACTCATCACACATCGTGCTCTTACCAACAAACCAAAGCCCAACAACAATATACCCATTATAATCCCACAATTGGGGGCTGGGGAGGGTAGGATGTATGTAGACCTTACCTTTACCTTTGTGGGGCACTATGCCAAAGCCCCTGGGGGATGATTTATGCGCGTACTGATCTTCTTTTCTTCCCTTTCAAGATTAGTTTCCATGAGAGGGATGATTTGTGTGGAAACATATTAAGAAGTCAATTTGCTTTATTAATTATTTTTATTAAGAAGGGAAAACGGTCTGATATACCCCTCAACTTTGTCATTTGGAGATGATATACCTCTCGTTATGAAAGTAACTCATATATGCCCTTACCGTTATACAAACGGCTCACATATACCCCTGCCGTTACAAAATGAGCTCACATATTCCCTTCATTTAACGGAAGTTAAAAATTAGTTTTAAGTTTATATTTTTTACTTTTAATTTAAAAAAAAAATATTTAGGGGTATATAGATTCTTGTATCAAAGTTCAAGGTATATTTTAATTTTTTTCATACATGAATTATTTTGACTTCTTTTGTTATAATTATTTGAGTTTCTTATTCTTATTTCTTTTTCTTTCATTCCTTAGCTTAAAAGAAAAAAAATTAAATCTATTTTTTTGTCTATATTGTATTTGATTTTTGTATTCGAAGAAAAAATTTTGGTCATCTACAATAAGTTTTAAAGAATATTAGTGAAACATTAACAAATTTGATTATCAAAATAATAATTCTAAATTAGTAATTAAAACAAAAAAAAAGTAAAAAAAAAATATGTTAGACGAGGATTAAATTTACTCATATGGGATTATATTTTTTAGAAAAAAATAATAAAAAATTAGATTAAAATTATTATTTTTTTCATTTCCGTTAGAGGAGAAGGATATATGTGAGTCATTTGTTTATAAGTAGGGGTATATATGAGCCACTTTCAGAACAAGGGGTATATCAACTCTAAATGACAATGTTAAGGGGTATATCAGACCCTTTTCCCTATTAAAGATTAAACTTATTTGGATCATTTGGTAGTACTTTTGTAAACATCCTAAAAGTTTCTTTACATGGTGCTTATACGATTTAAATGTTATTGTGATGCTACTGGTGCATTTTATATTTCTGTTTAATTTGATTCTCTGAAGTTTCTTACATGGGGCCAAACCTTCTATAATCTTTTGGTGGTGAAATATAAGAGTTAATACCCTTATGTTTGGGTATTTGAAGCCTTAGGGTCTGCTTCTAATAATGGCACTGATGCTTAATTTATTATTATGTACGAGAAAATTTGATTATCTAAAAGCTCCAAAAATTTCTTGAATAATTGATCTTCCAAGTAAGATTTCCGCGACTTCATCAGACACAGACATTCTGGTATTTTTTCCTTTATTAGAGTTTAATGCTCGATAGTTTATACAGTTTCTATCCTGGCACTAAGAGAATTACTGGGCACTATTAATGGCATTGCGTGATTTTATTTCTCTTTACTCCTCTGTAATTCCAGTTCTTTTGCATTTGCAAGGGTCTCATTTGGTATGAGTTAAGACATGATGTAGTTACTCTATCTAATTGAATTTATTAAGCAGATAGGGTTTTCTCTGTTTCTTTGTTCGACTTGGGCCACATTTATCAGAAACATGTTTGGAACTCCATTTTTAGGTTAAATATTTTTTTGGATACAAATGATGGAGTTTCACCTATTTCTTTTTACAATTTTAGCCTCCAAAAAAAGAACTATACAGTTGCACAAATTGTCATTACGTCTAAAGATGAAAATAAAAAAATACACAGTTGAAAATTTGTTGTTTTGACTAAAACTATTTTTGTGGTAAAAATTAATAGAATTTCAGTCAAGTTTTTTTTACTGATTTGGAGCGGAAAAGAAGAAATATACACTAAATTGGAATAAATAACCATTGTACCTAAAGAAGAAACAGAGAAAATATAAAGTTGGGGTAACATATGTGTGGTATATTAAGAGGTAAGAGGAAACACACAATTTGAAACACATTAACTATTGCATATGATTATGTGGCATTAGCAGTTGGGAAGTACCTCATTTAAAAGCTGATTTTTTTAATTTTTTTTCATTCTCACACGCCTAAAAGGATGTGTATCCATGTTCGGTGCCATGTCAACATTCTGGGTGTGAAGGCTATCAAATCGTCAAGTTCGGGGTACATCATTATGTGTCCTATATGACTAGTATTGTGTCCACTGCATGAGTTGGATTCAAGGCGGCTATGTTGTGTTTTAGTTGGTTTATAGTGTATCTTCATAGATCCACCATATGAAGTTCCTATGCTGATGTGGTACTTGCTCAACATGGTTATATTGAAGAAATCATGAAGGTTCCATGTAAAGTAGCTAATAGATAAGCTCTATAGTCCTGCTTTTTGATGGACTAATCATTCATCTGAATTTAGAGAGGATTGTTTATATTGGTCTCTGAATGATAGCTTATATTGCCTAAATCTATGCAAGTTCATTTCTTCCTCTTGACTTTTCCTGATTTCGTTGATGTGATAGGTTCTTTGTCTCCTAAACGGGGTAGTTTTGAGGAAGGCAATGGTGATGCAGTACATGCAGAAGCCATACGCAGTGCATTGAATGAGATGGCTTCTTCCAGTAAGAATAAATCCCGACGATCTGGCTGGACGTCATCTGAGGATGAAGCCGATGTCATGGACCAAGATGATGCAGGTTTAGTTTGATCTTCAAGAGTTTAAAACCCAAACATACATTGGTTCATATTTCTAATTCTTATTGAATGTCTTGTGTTTGTGTATTTTGTTACTGGTTGATTTTTCATTTCCACTATTCCGTAATTTGTATTTTGAATGCAAACTCAAGTATGCTCCGGTATCTGATATTTTCTGCAATGTGACAGATTCTGGTTCAAGAAAGGGAAAAAACTTCAAGGACCACAGACGAGCACATTATGATGAGTATCGGAGAGTCAAAGAACTCCGTAAAAAGGGCGAAGAAGCATCAGACGATGAGGATGATGATGAGGATCTGGTGGGAAATGTTGGAAGGTCTGATTCATCATCATCATTGAGTGCTGCTGTTAAGGACATAGAGATTAAGGAAGGTAGCATGGACACTTCTAAATAGTACTCCTCCTCCCCAGGCCTTGGAGCTCAGATCAAACCAGACGAATATCGTTGATTTGATTTTATTTTCATACTCCCTTTGTTTATATCCGTCTTACTTCTCCCTGTAACTTGTGTATTAAAGATGATGAAAAATTTCACCGGATATAGTAGCAGTAGTTTTTTTCTGAGAATTTCTGTGTTAACTCACATGTTTATTCTAGAATAATTAGTATTTATATCTCTCCTTTAATAATTTAAAGATCAAGCTAAGGTTTTGTGTGGTTTAGAGGAAAATATATTATGGAAAATGTTCTATATATGTTTTATAATGGTTGGTCAAAATATTTACAAATTTCTTTGTCCAGAAAAACAAGTACTTTTGAAAAGTAACGATAGTAAAACTCTGTTTTTTCGCCGTGGAGATAAAGAGACGTTAGCCACACAACTTTGGAAGAGAATTAGCGTCAAATGGCCGAATCGAACCCTAGAGAAGAATCAGCTCTACTAGCTTCAAAAATATGCGATCAGATAAGCTCCGTCTTCTCCACAAATTCCCCAAATCCAGCAGCACTAGATGTGCTGGTGCAAGAAATCGCAGATGCTGCTAACGGCAACGGCCGGGTATTCGTATACGGTGTGGGCCGTGAAGGATTGATGCTGAAAGCACTATCGATGAGGCTTTTCCATCTCGGTTTATCAGCACACTGCGTCTTCGACATGAACACTCCTCCAATTGGTCCCTCCGACCTCCTAATCGCTTCCGCCGGTCCAGGTGGTTTCTCCACCGTCGATGCGATCTCCGGAGTGGCCAGATCTAGCGGCGCTCGTGTACTGTTGTTGACAGCTCAGCCTCATTCGGGATCTTCAATGAAGTATGCGAGTGTTGTTGCTTATATTCCGGCTCAGACGATGGCTGATGATAATGCCGGTGACGGAGAGAAGGAACGGCCGCTGCTTCCGATGGGGAGTGTATATGAAGGAGCGATGTTTGTGCTGTTTGAGATGGTTGTTTTCAAATTGGGTGAAATTTTAAAGCAGAGTCCTGAAGCTGTGAGAGCACGCCATACCAATCTGGAGTAAGCACAAGTTATAAACATACATTTCCGTACTGTAAATCTCCGTGCTTCATGCTTAATCTGTTTGATTATACTTACTGAATTCAGTACTATGTAAAAGTTCATTAAATTACTATAAATATGTAATGGATTTAAAAAGAAAAATAAAAACTTAAAATTGAATCCGTAGAACTAAAATTCTGAATCCATAATGTGATCTTTTCATGATGAGTTTTGTAGACACATAAATTGTATTGGATTAAATTCATATAAAATTTTAATTAAATTCATGATCTTTGGGCTGAATAATTAATTTGGCCTTTACAAATAAATAATTCTATCTTATTAAATTCAAATACAAGGCACGTGTCACAATTGACTAGGTATCCAAAACCAACAAGGTGATGCCATGTGGCCAAATAAGGTGGTAGTTCCAATCAAATGCAAGAATGAATAACAATGCGCCAAGTATCAAAATGACATCATTTGGCCAATCACAAGCAACCCTGTCCACTCCCGACAACTATAATTAGAGGATAAACATGACATTTAAGGGGATCCAGAAAACTCTTCAACAAGCATTCAACGAATTGGAGAAAGCTACAACGTTAACATCAATAGTTCTTCGAAGGAGTGATCAACAGAGTTCTTTGCGAAGATCAACTTACAACGACGAAGCGCTTTTCGACGTCCCGAAGATCGACAACATCTCAAGGAGGTCTACATCATCCAACAATTCGAGAAATACGCTACTAAAGGTCCTCAAATCGTGAAAAAACTTAGGAGAGAGAATCAAGAGAACAACAGAATTGTACTCACAACGATTCGTTAATAAAAATCATATTTTTTTCTTTTATTTATTTTGCTTACAGTCGATTTTCAACATTTACAAAAATTTGTTGCGAACAAGTTTCATTATTTGAAAAACTGTTATGCTATACAGTTGATTGATTAATGGAATAACTGATGATGGTTAGAACAAGAACTATGAAAAAAGTGGAATTCCTATGTGAATGGTGGCTAGAAGGATTGCTTGCGATACATATATATTTAAATTAGATTTGAAGTTTTTGAATTTTTTAATCTGTGTTAATAAAAATAATAATAATATATACTCAACGTAATTCTATGATTGATGTTCGAAGAGAATAAAATATATGCAATGTTATCACTATATTGTGAAAGTAATGGTATAAAAACTTCATACACTAAAATTCACAAAATTTATAGCCATTAATTCAGCAACATAACTGGAAATACTTAAGATATACATAATTTTTTAAATTTAATTTTCATTTCTAAAGCAAAAGTAAACATAACACATAAGTTGATAAAGAAAGTCAAAAAGGAGAAAACAAAAGGAAATGGCAAGTGATGGAAACTCTTGCATATGATATGTTGTGGTTAATCACTAATCAAACATCCGTAATTAAATTAAGCATGATACTTCTCCTAATCACTTTTTAATTTGCCGCTAATTACGTTAGCCATGCATGTTTTTTTTTTTAAAAAAAAAACACGATTTACTGGTAAAAAGATTATTAGGTATATAAATTGCGTTTCGCATATAAATATAAATATATGGTTGGTGATATGTTATCCTACTTTAAATTATTTAAAACAGTACAAATATTACTTAACAACATATATAAGAATTTTCAATTAATTGTTAGGTTCTTGGCATAAGTTCCTTTGGGATCCATTGTGGGAATAAGATAAAAGATCGAAAATATTACTCTTGCGTACGCACATGCTCAGTATATAATTTTTTATTGCCATTCATTTGACTCTAATATGCTATATTTGAATTTTGAATCTATAAAAAATATTTTTTTTTATTTTTGTATGACAGATAATTAAAATTATGTACACATCAATTATCATTACTTTCTCCAGATTTCATATATAAAATTATATTGTATATGTTAATATTTATCATCTAACTATGGTTGGTGATATGTTATCCTACTTTAAATTATTTAAAATAGTACAAATATTACTTAACAACATATATAAGAATTTTCAATAATTGTTAGGTTCTTGGCATAAGTTCCTTTGGGATCCATTGTGGGAATAAGATAAAAGATCGAAAATACTACTCTTGCGTACGCGCATATTCAGTATATAATTTTTTATTATTATTCATTTGACTCTAATATGCTATGTTGAAATTTTAAATCTATCAAAAATAATTTTTTTATTTTTATATTACAGATAAATAAAATAATATACACATCAATCATCATCACTTTCTCCAAATTTTAAATATAAAATTATACGGTATATATTAATATTTATAATTGTTGTATTAATTTGATTTTAATATATTGCTATCCAACATCTCAAAAAAAAACAAGAAGTAGACAAGTAAAAGCTAAGTAAAGCAATCGCATCACATGTGGTGTTGTTGAACCCTAAAAATATCTACATGAGAATTTTAGGCAGTCCTATTATTCTAAAATATTCCTTCCTTACATTTAATAATGATAAAATAGTCCGATAAACTCTTATATTTATATTAGATTGTAAAGTAATTTTTTTTACTAATAACTTTGGCAAGTGAACACTCATATTTAATGAAACATAATATTTTTAACCCTTTTTCCATTTAGAGATGATGCGTGTAATACACTCAAATACACGTAAAATCCACGTCAGTTTTTAATTATAAATCAAAAATTAATTATTAAAAATTTTAATAATATTTTTTGAAAAGCTAATTTTCCTTACCGGCTCCTTTCCTATCTTTCATTCTCATCCGTAAACCCTAGTTGTCCCCCAAATCCAACCCTCCTCACACTCTCATCTTTTTCCATCCGTCTAAGCACAAAATATAAACATGCTACCATAGTTATAGCTTGAGAATTGGTTGTTCTCGTTTTATGGGTTTCTAAAAAAAATGAAATTTCTGTTTTTGACCCATTGCTTGCAAAGCTATAAGGGCTCTGCAACTCTATCCTTTATTTTACGCTCTAAATATAGAGTTATCTATTTTTTTAGACAATCAACTCCAACGCAATTTTCTATTTTACTTTCTAAAAACGAATCTTTTTTCACTTTTACAATATTATATTATTTCTATGTCATTTTTATTTCTTAATTCATAATATAAATCATTTCTTCTTTTTGAAAATAATCACTCTATAATCTTTATGTAATACAAAATTTTATTTTATTTTCAAATTCTTCATTTAATACAAAATTATATTTTATTCTAAATAACATAAATTGCGATAAATATTGGTATATATAATACATATTAACGAACAATTCAAATAAAAGTGAAATCATTGATGAAACATAATTACATCATAAATTAAATATTGTATTATCATAAAATTTATTTTAAATCTTACATAAATACTCGACTTTCAAGACTATTATGTTACTCTAATGAATGTTCTATTAAAAATCGTTATGAATAGATAAATCTCCAACGACCAAAAAAATTGCTTGGAGCAACCGTGGAAATTTTAGCCGAGACGATGAGTATTTTCAAACAAAAAAGTTCTTCTTTCTTATTTCTAATTTATATGTTTGTTGCAGAATGTTTGAAGGATGAGTATTTTCTTCTTTTCGATTTGTAATTTAGCAGTAACAAATAAATCAGCCCAAAGAATCATTCAAACAAAAAAGTTCTTCTTTCTTCTTTCTGTATGTTTGTTTTGGGATGTTAGAAGGATGAGTATTTTCTTTTACAAATAGAGTGAGATTACATGGTGAAAAATATGTGCAAGACCTAATTCTTTCTCTGCCGAAAAAGCAAGAAGAAGAAGGGATATTTTTTGTTTTTCCTATTTTTGAATATATATATTTATTTTTGAATAATTGTGTCTTTTTAATGAAAAACACTAATTTCACGCTCTTAACTTGTGTGTGCGTCAACATTTTTCCAACTCAGAAATTATACCGCCACATAAGTTTGGCCAGTGGTGAAAGATATTGAAAATATTGTGATTCATTGAATTTAAGTTTTCAATTGACAAAGTCATAAGTCCACTTTAAAAATCGCGATACAAGTATAAGGACCTATTAGACTATTCTGCCTTTAATAATCACTTGTTATTATGTTTGGATAAAATGTCTCTGATCACGTAATGTGTTAAATAGATTTCAAATTTAACTCAACTTCATTCCTTAGCCAATACCGAAGATTTAACATCCCACCCCCCATCCAAACGCACAAATCTGACGAACATTAAAAATACTAGTATATTACACTACTAAATAAATTAAATTTAGTAATGGACAATATTTGTGACTAAACATTACTATTCATCTTAATCCTACTTAGCAATGATTAGCAGTAATTTTTGCCAGCTACAAACAGAATAATAACAAATCAGTAATGAAATTAGTAACTAATTTCAAATATTTTTAATAGTAATTGTCTTTTCATCACATTAAAAAAAAATTATATTTTTTTTAAATAATCATTATTTTAATAGGCAGGTTAATTTAATTAAAATAAACCTGAGGAGTACTATTCCCCCAAAAGAAAGGAAGTAAGATTAATAAATGAAAGATAAAAGATCAACAATTTCTATCTACAACATACATATAAATTAAACTAGGTGTTCATTTAGCAAGAAATATCACACTTCTTTTTTGACACATGATATTTCACTCCTTTTTCTACATAAAATATCTTACTTCTTTTCGATACAGAATATTTTATACATCGAGCTATTTTTTTTTTAATTGAGAGGAACACTAGGGTGACCATCAGCATCCTTATCTCCTCTTCCATGCTTATATTGTGGGACCACCTGTAACCATATAATACATTAAATATAATTAATATCTACTAATATTAATTAATGACTTATCCTAATAGTAGAATTTAATAATATTCATTGGTGGATATATAAGCTGTCATATTGAACTAGATCAAAGTACGTGGCAATTTATTATGTTTTTTTTTTAATAAAAGACACTCAATAGGACATATTTATTGAATGTTTTCAAATATGTGGGGAAAGGTTGATAAAATATTAATGTATGATATGAATAATATTTAATAAATAAATAAATAAAACAAACCTGATCTTGTGAGGAAATGCTGGATGACATTCTTCTAGTTTTTTTCTCAACATCTATTCTGCTTCCGCTGCTCATGTTGATATCTTAATATATAGTTTTTGCAACATTTATACAAAAAAAAAATTAGTTCAAAGGGAACACTTTTTTTTTTTTTTATGTATGTATTTCAGCTACACATGTAATACACGTATCAAATGTAATACACGTATCAAAATATAATGTATTATATCTATGTATGTACGATTTGCGAAAGTAAAAGATAAAATACATATGGTTAGGGCAATAGATGAATTTAAGGTAAAGGATACATTACTTTCGGCTTGAATTATATATGTGTGTGAGAGAGAGAAGAAAAAGACTATTGCTATGTACCCTATGACGATAAAAAAATATCTTCTTAGTAAATTGCACTCTTTTTGTTTTAACCTGTTTGTTTATGGTTATGATTTGATATGTAATTTAAGAAAATAAATAAAATTTTAAATTTTATCTTAAATGTGTAAGATATATTAAAATATTCTTAAATTTTACTATCTTAAACGTGTCATTAAAAAGTTAAAATTAAGAAATTACTAAAAAAATAAAAAATTATTCCTTTTTTTAAACATACTAAAATGAAAAGTAGAATCGAGAGCCTATTTTATCTGTGTGATTCAATTTCTGATGATCAATAATTTTAAATCGCACAAAAAAGTATCCAATAATTTTATTTTTTGAACGAAGCAAAAACCCCATCTAATTAATTAGTTTGCACTTTTATCTTTTTGGATCTTCTAAAAAACACCACAAACACAAATCATGCCTAGACCCATTTCCGGATCTAATCATGAATTCGATAGAATTCAATATTTTAAAATTAATCATATTAGAAATAAATATAATTAAATGAATCTCATATATATACATTTCAAAATTAATATATATATATATATATATATATATATATATATATATATATATATATATATAATATTCCAGATCTGTTTCCTTGCAGATTGCAGGACTAGTATGTACAATATTTTTTGTGCACACATTACTAGTACAGCATGCAACGAACTTCTGTTAGCCGAAGGCTAGCTAACTAGTCTTCGGCTAACTAACATACTTTAATAATTTACTATTAAATAAATTAGAAATAATTTTTTTTGTTGAGTTACCTGAAGTAGAAAATCTGCGTCGTCTTTCTTTAGGAGTATCAAGGGTTGAATCTGTACTATCGGGCAAATGGCGGTCGAGCGGAAGAATAGGGGCGGCGTTATTATTATTCTCCAGCAAAGTTTGAACAAAAGAAGCTTCAATTGAATTCAGAAAATGAACATGCCTTTCATTAGTCCAATACAAACTGTTACTCGACGATTCGTATTTTCCTTCAAAATCCTTCTTCTTCGGATCCATATATATATATGAACTGAGTCGATCTGTAATTGTTCTCCGACCGGTGCTGCCGCCGGAAATGTGAAATTCCGGGCCGGTGTATTGCCGGAAGACCACCAGGTGGGTTGGTCTGTGTTTTCGCTTTTTTTGTTCTCTCTATAAGTTTCGAATGCCAATTAGGATATTTTGGGGCTTTTTATATGATTATATTATATCTTTACAATTGTACTGACGAGTGTGGGGTACAATATATCATTGTCAAACATTTCACCCACTATTTAATTGCACAACTTATTTCGTCTCGATATAAATTATGCTGAAATTAAATATTCGTTACATATGTATTTAATAATAGTACATAACTACATGAATATTTGAAGATTTTTTTTTAAAAAAAAAAATTGATATTACATGAAATTTTGTGATAAATATTAAAATATTAGTAATATTAAATTTTTATATCAATTATATAATGCATGTGAAATGTCAAATAGAATGAAAATTTAAAATAGATGTATGTTTTTTTTTCTTAGTTTTTTTTTTTTTGAAGTGTGTGGATATATTGCATTGATGAGACATAGAAAAGGCAGAGAGTGCTTAAATATTTGTAGCTAAATTTGAATATTGCATGAGAAAAATTGGTTACATGTTGCAATCCATCCTTTGTAGACGTGCTAGTATCTTTTTTGTACCAAATTAATTACAATCTGTTGCTTGCTCACGTCAATATAAGAAGTTTTATGATTTTCTTTTAAGGTAATATATAAATATGTTATTTAATTTAATTTTAATTGATATTTATATATTATCTTTTAATTTTGAGTGTATGTAAGTAAATATTTAAATTTGTATAATATGAAATAAGTATATCTGTGTATATTATGTAATACGATATACGTCGAGCGTCCATGTAAGATGGAATTTCCACGTATATTATCACGTAGGGAACATATGTCTACTTGCTCAATTTTATTAGTACAAATTTAAGTGTATATTCGTGACTATTAAAATTGGAGGGTGTAGATACCAACTAAGGCAAAGTAAAATGATATTTTTATGATTAATGCCTTTTCTTTTTCTCCTTTTGATACTATTCTATTTTTTTCATAATACTTTTTGTATTTTAAAATAAACGAACTTCTGACATCTTTATATGATTCAAAATGAATGAATATTTTAAAATTCAAAAATGTATTAATTATTTATGAACTTCGACTTATAGTTCGTAATAATGCATACATAAGAGATTGATGATATCAGATAAATTTGATGTGATGAGTTTAATCGAATAAATATGCAAAGAATACTAAACTTGGGATCCCTTATTTACTTGACCATCGTCTTAGTGGTGCAAGTGTAACGAAACCTTACACAATGAATTCAAAATATCTTCTTCTTTTTCTTACTCAATGTTCAATATCTGTTTTGAAACTCGATTATATTTAAATTGTATATTGCAACTACATTTTGGGGACGTTGCTCTCAACGTAATTTTTTTTTCATACCCTACGTTTAAATTCAAAATCTCTAATTAAAAATGACGCATAAAATCTCAACTATCCGATCATAATTTATATCAGTGAATTAAAAATATCTATAGAATAAGACATAGTAGATATTTAATTTGTTAAAGAGGGGGTATCATGAAAGAATCCCTTATCGAATCGTCAAAAGTGCAGAAAAGAAAAATTGTACACCTTTTATTATGTTGACGATGACGATAGATCAATCGAAGGTGGGGGATATTGTTATCCACTCGTACTTCTTTGATTTTTTTTGTTTGTCATTATCAACAACATGATGGCAAATTTAAAATTTTGTAAATTTTAACCTCAAGTTATTAATATAGTAATTGATTTTATGGTTAAAATATTTAATAAATCTCTTTACATTTAATACATTGCAAGGGGGAATATTATACGGATAAACAAACATATATTCCCTCTGTCCTTTTTTACTTGTTCACTTTTAAATTGGTACACCTATTAAGAAAATAATTAATGACGCAGTAACTTTACTATTTTACCCCTATTAATTATGAAGTGAATGAAAAGTACTATATTTTTCAAAGTAATTAGTCATTTAATTGTGGGTATAATAGGTAAAAAAAATTTGTTCTTTTTTGATTTATCAAAATGAACAAGTAATTAGGGACAACTATAAAAGGAAAAGTGGACAAGTAATTAGGGAACGGAGGTAGTACTAGTTAATTAGTTAACATAACTATGGTTTGAATTAATTACCGCTCACAACTTAATTTTAGTTGTAATTGCACGATCTCTCTCTTCTCTTTCTATCTCTCACCTCTTTCCTCTTTTATATCTATACAAATATAAATTACTATACATATACACAGTAGTTTTAGGTCTGAATTAAAGGAGTTATTGAAGTGAAACAATGCGTCAATTCACCACAAAAACAAGTCATTAACATGGAGTTACTAATTGAATCACTAGAACTTTCAGACATGGTTTAGGTCTAAATTGAAAAAGACGATAGATAGATGAAAATTTGACTAGAAATTATGACCAACACACGATAGATTTGAAATTTGACAAGGTCGTCGCGACGAAGACGAACTTGAATCCCGCGAACGGGAGACGACTAGAGTTTTGGTGTGTGAGATATTTAGGTTGATATTAATTTGAGTATTTTAATTAGGATTTTTTTTTTAAAGGGTTATGGGTTTTGGGTTAAAAAAAGGGTCAAACGGGTAGTATAATAGGATTATGATACGTGTAATAAAATAGGGGTCCGTTAGTGAGAGGGTTATATTTGTACCACTAATTGGACGGTAGGGATATATGTGTACATATAGGTGAATATGGGTCCGTTCACATCATGTGATGTGATAAAGAGATGCATATATAACATAATCACATGTGCATTTGTTGTCAACTTGCAGTTTGACATTCGCAAAATTGTTTGTGCAAGATAATTTAGTTAAGAGCACAACTTCCCGAATAAGTAATCAAGACAATTTATCTTGATGAGATTGATAAATATTCAGAATAACGTGACACTAAGTGTGTCACATAGTGAAATCATTTCTTATGAAAATAAAGTTTCATGTGTTAAAACGAAATATGATATTGCATAAAGTAATTGTACGCATCAGACCAATAAATTATGATCAAATTTTCTTTTAATTAATTTATGGTCAAGGACCAAATATTTTTCATCTGATAATTTTGATGTACAATATATGATTAACGAATATACTATGATGCATAAATATGAATTCTCCAAAATAGATTGAAATATATGTTAGTTTGTCTAACATAAGGAGAAGCTAAGAAGCAACACAAAAGTGGTATATGCTTATATTGAATGTTTCCAAAGGATAGAATTTACGAGAAGCATAAAGCATGATAGACAAATCGAATCCAAATAAAATAATTCTCAAAGACAAAGGAGGACAAAAGAATCAAAATAATCATAACAAAGAGACAATGTGCTCTTGAAGAGCTTACAATATAACACTTCATGAAACCTCATGACAGGGATAAATACTTAAAAATAATGAAGTATGAGATCTCAATATGTTATGTTGTATTGTGAATCCATACAAAATGATATATCGTTGATGATATTTTCGATACAATAGCGCGCAATATTGAAAAAGATTATGATGATATAAATTCTACCACTACTAAAGCATGTCGTAGAAATAATTATCAAGTGAAAAGTGGAATGATGCATTTTGGTAAACGTAAAGCTTATTTGACTTGCAATCTAGGCACTAGAAGATGTCATATATTTAATATTAAATGTTGCCACTTGAAGAAATTGATATAAAAATATCTTATGGGTTCAAAATCTAAAGCATATACAAGTTTTTGAAAAACTTATTTATAATCCTCATAAGGATTAAATAGATTCAAAATACATAAAACATATACAAGTATTGTTATGTAAGTTGATGACTAGAATTAAAATTCTTTGCTTAAAGAAGTTGAAGTAAGGAACTTGTAGAAATCTTTGATCTTAAAGATATGATTCATAAAAGGAGATAGAAGGAATCATCTTTCGTCAAACTTTTCTACACACATGAGCTCCCAAGAATGGTGATATCAACATGCAAGATGTTTATTCAAGTAATACTATCGTTGATTTATTCACCAAGTTTCTACCAACTAAAACTTTCAAGAAGATGGTCCTCAAGCTTGGAAAACAAAGATTCAAGTCTGTGGATTGATGTTCTCATTAGAGGGAGTTAATATGTGATATACTCTTTTTCCCTCACAAGGTTTTGTCCTATTGGATTTTCCTTGTAAGGTTTTTAATGAAACATTCGTAATGCGTATTATTAGATACGTGTACTATATTTCCTTCACTATTATTTTTTCCCACTGAATCTTATCTAGTAAGGTTTTAACGAGACACATATTAATCTACCGATATTTAAGGGAGGGTGTTATAAATATATTTGTATTATAGTGAATGTCTAATATATGAAGTCTTTTTAGGATATGGTTAGAAAACCTACTTGCGGACCAAGTTAGGTCTCCCAATAAATAAAGAGGTTTTCCTTCCTTGTAAATCAGATATGTAGATCCCAAACTATCCCGCAAGAGAAATAATAAGTCTTCTCTCATCTCCCTGCTTTATTCCTCTCATTGTTTTATATAGTTTCATATTACGTTATCAACATAATTCTCTAATCAACTGACCAAATTATACAAAAACCTTGAAGATCCGTGTGCACTGCCCCAATGACGTTGATTTGATAGGATCAATGTTTCCTTTTCTGGTAAGACATTATTAATAATAGAAGAAACGAAGATAGAAGGAAGCATATTTCGTCAAATCATTTATACACTCGTGAGCTTTCAAGAATTGTGATATCAGCATGCAACAAATGTGTTCAAGTAATACTAGGTTGACCTATCGTCAAGTCTCTACCAACTACAACTTTCAAGAAGATTGTGCACAAACTTGAAAAACGAAGATTCGAGTTTTTGGATTGATGTTCTCGTCAGGAGGAATTAATACATGATGTACTCTTTTTTTCTCACAAAGTTTTGTCTCATTGGATTTTTTTGTAAGGTTTTTAAAGAACATACACAATGCGTATAATTAGATATGTGTACACTATTTTCCTTCACTAAATTTTTTTTACTGAATTTTATCTAGTAAGGTTTTAACGAGACACATAAATATATTTATATTATAATAAATGTCTAATTATGAGAAGTATTTTGAAGATATAGTTAATATGTAAATAAATAATTTTTTTTTTTTATAAATCAAATATGTGATTCCTGAATATATTTCAAGATAAAAATATTATCACTCTCAGAAAAGAAAAGAAAACCAGGACAATTAAACGGAACGAAGAGATTATTGATTAAACACTAAATTATCACAATATTTCCTAATTAGTTAGGAAGATCCAAGATCCAAATGACTTTCCTTGTTGACCCGAACTGAATATCTCTGTTCCTTTGAGATCTCCATCACCTTGCATTTCAAGATCCTTTTGGCAACTCTCAAAAATGCCCAATTCATCTTCTTTACTCCTAATTTTGTCTGGCAATCTCTTTCTCCAAGCTGCTCTTGCTCTGTCCCTCACTTTCCTTCTTCACTTCATCAAGATCCCTGCACTTTTGCTCTCTGGCCTTTTCACTTATGTTCACCCTGATGATGTTGCTCCAAACAATGCATCTTCTAATGGGGTTCGGGCAGCCATTCGAAGGCCAGGTACTAATGATTCTGACCTCAAACCCAGAAAGAAATCTAAGGAACGATTTGAGTTTGATGAAAATAAAGCTCAGATCTTTAGGTTAAAGCTTAGTGATGGTCATCTTCACACAAGGATTTATTTCGAGGATTTTCGTAGTGTTTTTAATTCTATTCTTGTTTCTCTTTCTTGCTTGTTGCTTCATCGATTCTTGCCAAAATCTGAAGAGTCTGGGGTGTGGAAGAGCGGTTCTTTTGTTCCGATTCTATTTGGGTTTTTGGGTGTTGGTAGGATTTTCGTTTTGATTTTTAGGGTTTCGTTTGAAAGATCTGCATCTAAGCTGTCGGAGAGGCATTTGAGTATTCTTTTGGGTTTTCTTGGGTTTATTGTATCTCTTGGTATTGTACATGGGGCAGTTCCAAAATGGGTTTTTGATGTTCATTTTGAAGCATTACATGGGTTTGAGAAGTTGTTTTTTGCAATTTTCATGGGCTGTGTTTCATGTTTTTTGTATATGCCAGCAGTGAGAATTGCTCATGCCTTTTGGCTTGGAACTGATCAGCTTCGTTGTAATTTGCCTATTGTTTCGTGTGGATGGTTTGCGCGATTGCTTCTTCATGCTAACTATTTGCTCATGGTTTTGACATCAATGCTTTGGGTGAAACCGTTTACTGACCTATTACTTATTGATCAAAATAAGGGGGCTCATCAAAATTCAAGAATTGAAAATGCTACGAAGTTGGTTGGAAATGTGGGTATGCAGAAATCGGAATTCGATAGCTTTAGGCTATGTTGTTTGGTGGTTTCGGGCTTATTGCAGATCGTATCGTTGCGATCAAACGTGCAGATGTACTTGAATGAAGCAGTATTGTGTTGGTATCAGAGACTGCACGCTAGCAAAGTTCCTGACTTAGCTTATAGTAGGGCCAAGGTGTTCCTGCACAATCACTTTGTATGCCTTGTGGTTCTGCAGTTCTTTTTGCCTGCATCAATGGTACTTATCTTCCTTGGCTTGTCTCAACTTGGTGACGATTTGCTTACCAATTACGAAGGGGTATGTAGCGTATTGCCTTGTTCTCTGCTAGACAAAGAGGTGGCTTTGTTTATGGCCTGGTGGGTTCTCTTTGTTTGGACAATATATAGTTCAGTCACCCTTGCTCTATTTAGACAGGGAATCTTGTGTGTATCTTGATCTATTGTTTACTCGACTCACATTAGGAAGCCGAGGTCTCTCATTTTATGAGCTTTTCCACAAGTGTGTCACAGTGTAACTATACAACCCTTCAACTGATCTTTTTTTGTCCCCCTCAAAATATTCCTTCCACTAAGAGTTTCAATTTTGTGACACTTCTGAAATTTTTATGGAATATTTTGTGATAAACTTTTGAATGTTTTTATAGAATACTATTTTGTTTTCTCCTCTCATTTTTTGCCTTATGATGTATGGAAGGAGCACATTTTGCAATTTTTATGCTAGACAGCTTAGTATTTTATATCAAATTAATAGATTGTATGCCATGCTCCTAGCTCAAGGCTCTTGAACTCTCTATTATTTATGCATTCTTTATTAGCTTATTATAAAAATAAAAATCAATGCTCGAGAACCCACGGGCTAAGGATGAAACAAATGATCAAGTTTAAGATCCTTTGTGGTAACAGTTTGAACTGTGGCATGATAGAAAACTCAGAACTTGTGTCTTTGCCTTTACGTTTACATGCTTTATGTGCATGTATATTTAGTTCTCAGTTAACCAATAAGAATGCCCTGCATAATCAAAGACGTTTCCGATAATTTATATTTTGCAGAGCATGATTTATTTTTATATTGTAGAATACTAAAAACAAGCTTCTTCTGTGTGTATATTTTCCATTGGTCAGCTCATGCAAATATGCAGAAAAGTTAGGGTGCACCATGGGGTGGGTATTTGGCAGTAAATTATACCTTTCCAGTCAATGTTGCTTTGTGAATTCACAATAGATTTAACTGGAGCAGCAAAAGAATTAATTGAATCTGGCTTTGCCTTGTAGATAAGTGACTTACTGTATGTTTAGGAGGAACTAAATTTTGCATATTGAACACTTGCGTTTTGTTTTGTAGTTCAGATGAAGTTGCTGCCATCACTGAAGTAATCTTATGACTACATGCATTTGACTCCTGTAAATGGAAAGCTAACACTTACGAATCTAATTCAATTAATAGATGCACAGTGGTACCAAGTTCTAAATTTGGAAAAATTAAATGGTTCATTACTTTATTTTGATTTGTTTTGTTATAGCTGCAAAGTTAACACTATTTTATAATCTTGATATTAGACAGTTGGATCTCTTTCGCAGATGATTATAGCTCTGAAAATGTCTAATTTAAGGTACTATTGCTATCTATTTATTATTTGTAGTAGAAATTGTTTCAAGAAGTTTGTGCGAAGGTCAGTTTGGTATGGTTTTATTGTTGAGTTACTCTAGTATGTTGTGTGCAACATTATAAGAGACAAGGATAAATACTACCTTAATGTTTCTTACAGATCAAAAAACAAATATTGCTTAACAGTAGCTATTACTGGCTCTGAAAGAGCAAGGATAAGGAGATGGCAAGTCTGAGTCCTGTTATCAGTTTTATTTTTAGAAGACCAACTTAATCTACCACAAATGAAGTTAACAAGGTTCATCATTTGAGCTAAAGACAATGTATTAGGAAATCATCACCTTCAGCTTACTCACCATTTTTTTTTTTTGATAAGAGTTCTGCTTACTCACCATATTCTCGTAGCTTTATATGAAACTGTGATCACACTGTCAGAAAGAAATAGCTACGCCTCAGTCTCAAAAGTTAGGGGCAGCTATATAAATCCTCAGGGGATCCACAGCTCAACTCATGTCATCATAACTGTGACCACACTATATTTCATGAGGTGTTTATAGTTTGTTTGTTAACAGCTCTAGTGTTTTGCTGGCTATCCCAGAATCTCATGTTAGAGTAGATATTGGTCCTCCTTCACATATGAACATAAATATTGAGGAGCCATGAGATCCATATCAACGTTGACATTTTATTTTTATTTTTTTGTTGTGTGTGTCTGTGGGGGGGAGGGAGGGAGCTATAGAATACACATTTCTTAGTTGTGGCCCGTCCCGATCAATGTATATCTTATGATATCATCCAGATAATGTGTGACCCTACCTTCACTGGTTGGAGAATAAGAGAACCCTACACAATTTTGAACTTCAAAAGGTACTTTTGTAATCCATTAGAGTTAGAATTTGTTTGCATAAATGAGGGGTTTGAGTATCACTATGTGTTGGCTTTTGGTAATTCAAGTATGTTCTGTGCAACATTGTAGGAGACAAACAATAAATAGTTATACTTTATTCATTAGTATTTCATAATTACAAAAAAAAAAAAAAAATCATTAGGTATTTGCTTAAAGCTAGTTATTGTTAAGAAGTGCCACATTCGGTAGAGGGATGGAAAATTAGTCTCCTTATATGGACTTGGACAAAATTCCTCTCATGTGCTAGCTTTTAGGGTTGAGTTAGGTTTCAGGTGTATGTTATTTCGATGCAACTTAAGAACTAGGAGAAGAATTGAAGAGTTGCATATCTGGTATCCATCAAATTCTAAAGGCTGCTTTGGTTTATATGACTAATGAAGTTTTGTAATGTCCAATATTTTGGATAGCTACAATGTAGCAGGACAGCTTCAGGTTCAGCTTGCTCATGTTTACTTAATTTTATATGAAAGCTATAATCACTATATTTCTTTCAACTTTAGAGAATTCTGCTGCTGGCCACACTTCTTGAACTTTAGATGGTTTCTTCTGCTATACATATATTTTTATTTGTCAACAGTTCATGTGTTGCTGGCTAGGCAAGAACTTAATGTTATAACAGTAGATACCATCCTGCTCCAGTTGCTATTAGATCAAGAATTGTCTTGACATAATTAATTTTTGCCTGAGACGTCGTTGATTTCTATTACTATCTATTGTCTTTTGTTCTTATTCAATTATCACACTTTTTTGGTGTAGTTACTGTTCCTTTTTTTAGAATACTTTTTCATGCTTTCTACAATATTTTGCCATGATCCATTCATTAGTTACTTCTTTTTCAATCTGCTTTGTATATTTTCCCTCGAGCCGAGAGTCTATAAAAAATAATCTCTCTACCGTATAAGGTATGGATAAGGTCTGCTAAAAAATTACCCTCAGATTTCACTCGTGGAAGTACAAGAAAAGTTTTTTAAAAAGTTTGTTGATTTTGCCTTTCTAGTTCAAGTATATTATTACGAGCCCTTAAGTTTGAGAACAAAACATTAAATTGAAATGACTTTTAAGTTTAAAAAAAAATCAAGGGAGATTTATTTTTTTATTTTTGACCTATTTTCAATCATTTAAGATTTATTCTAAGTTCAACTATATTTGGAAAGTAATTTGTAAATATGATTTGAAATCAAACTGATTTGAAGTTAAAAGTTTTATTTAAACTGTTGAAAATATCATTAACTAATAAAGTATGTTCTCTTTAAAAGTTTAAACTTATCCTAATCCAAACATGTATAAACTTATGGTGAAAAACTGTTTGTATTGATTAATTAATTTAAAAATATTTGATTAAGTTTTTAAAAAGCGCTACAAATATATTTTCTAAGAAGTATTAGAAAAGACTTGGAAGCTTTTGAATGTGCTTCAAATCTAACAAACTCATTCAGTATCTTTTTAATTTTTTTAAAAATATATATAATTTTAATTATACATGATTAAAATACACTTTAAAATGAGCTTAAATATTTTAATTATATTTATGTAATACGAGTCCGAAACTCAAAGGGTACAAAATATTAACAAAAATTCCAAAACGGTATATAAAATTTTATTTTAACCAAAACGGTAAAATCGCTGCCGGTGCAGCGATTTACTTTACCTGAAAAAGTAAAATCGCTGCTGAGGCAGCGATTTTGCAAAAAAAAAAAATTCTTAATAAAAAAATGAAATCGCTGCCCAAGCAGCGATTTCAAAATTTTTCTTCTTGCAAATCGCTGCCATGGCAGCGATTTGATATTATTTTTTAATTTACTTTTTTTTTTATAAAATAAGGTATATCGCTGCACTGGCAGCGATTTATAAATAATTTTTTTTTAAAAAAAAAATCGCTGCCTTAGCAGCGATTTATTAAAAAAATATATATTTTTTTATATAAATCGCTGCTACAGTAGCGATTTATAAAAAAAAAAAAAAATTTTGTAAATCGCTGCTACAGCAGCGATTTATATCAAAATTTTTTTTTTTTTTAATAAATCGCTACTGTAGCAGCGATTTATTTAAAAAAAATTTTTTTTTATTAAATCGCTGCAATAAGTAATTTTTTAAACTAAAAAAAAATTAAAAAAATTTAAAACAGCGATTTTATATATAAAAAAAATTATAATATTTTTTAAAATTTATGTATATAACTTATAAGAAAATATACATTATTTTAAAAAAACTAAAAATAAGTAAAGTAATAAATATATTTTCTTTCTAAAAAAAGATATTATATTGAATTTAAATTTAAATAATATTTGAATTCAAATAATTAATTTTTTTAAATAAAAAATTAAAGGATAAAAATTATTTAATTGAATTCAAGTACATCCCTAATCACACCGATTAATTATAATTTTTTTATATATATAAAATCGCTGTTTTAAAATTTTTAATTTTTTTTTTAGTTTAAAAAATTGCTTATTGCAGCGATTTAATAAAAAAAAAAATTTTTTTAAATAAATCGCTTCTACAGTAGCGATTTATTAAAAAAAAAGTTTTTTTGATATAAATCGCTGCTGTAGCAGCGATATACAAATTTTTTTTTTTTTTTTATAAATCGCTACTGTAGCAGCGATATTTTTTTTTTTAAAAAAAATTATTTATAAATCGCTGCCAGTGCAGCGATATACCTTATTTTATAAAAAAAAAAGTAAATTAAAAAATAATATCAAATCGCTGCCATGGCAGCGATTTGCAAGAAGAAAAATTTTGAAATCGCTGCTTGGGCAGCGATTTCATTTTTTTATTAAGAATTTTTTTTTTTTGCAAAATCGCTGCCTCAGCAGCGATTTTACTTTTTCAGGTAAAGTAAATCGCTGCACCGGCAGCGATTTTACCGTTTTGGTTAAAATAAAATTTTATATACCGTTTTGGAATTTTTGTTAATATTTTGTACCCTTTGAGTTTTGGACTCTATGTAATACAGATACAGATGTAGAAGCAGAAGAAACAAAGAGTGCAAATAAGTAAGGCGAATATCACTTAAATCGATGCATGAAAATAGAGCGTACGATAAAATCTTTAAGAGATATTTCCGTCCTTAATTATTTATTTATTTTTAAATTGCCACATTTTTATAAAAATAATTATTGATATAATAAAATTATTACTTTATCCTTATTAATTATAAAATAAATAAATTTAAAATTTAAGTTTTTTTAAAAAAAATTATCTTTTTCGAAATAATTTATTTGAGAGAATTTTTTTTTTGTCATTTTTAAATTTATCTAAATAAATAAATAATTAAAAAATAAATAAATAATTAAGGATATATGAGTAATGGAGTTGCAAGTTGATTAGACCGGGCCAAAATAGTCCAAATTCCCAGTATTCGTCCTATTTCGCGTTACCAAATATAGCATAGGTCACACATGTAGCTGGCAAACACACCTTCTTCCACCATTCCAACTTAATTTCTTCAACAAGTAAACAAGGTGCATATGTTACTTCATGGAGTAAATATCAAGTATGTGAATTTATTATAAAAAAATTATTCTTCGGATAATATATAAGTACCTTCTCAATCTATGTCGAAAATCTCAGAAAAACATTTATACTATACTAAGGTTCTATTACCTCCTAAACTTATTTTATTAATAATTTTCTATTTTTTTTCGATCTACATTACACTATCTTGTGGGCCCAAGCTGATTGACTTTTATTTTTAAACTAGTTACTTACAAAATAAATTCAGGGATAATAGAACTTTAGTATAGTATAAGTGTATCTCTGGGATTTCAGGCATAGATTGATGGGTACTTGTGCATTTTCCCAAAAAATTATTCTAACTTTATTTTGTATCAATAAAATCAATCAACTTATGAATTTTCTTTCATAAAATCATTCAACTTAAATTATTTTTCTAAGAAATCATTATAACAAAAAGTAAAAAAATAATTATACAAATTACCCTTCAAGTTTAGTTTTGTAATACTTATTTTCATTAATATTTAATATATTATGCTTAAATCTCTTATAATATTTTCTTAAGCTAATTAATATTATTGTAACATAAAAATTTATCATTTAATTAAATTTCCATTCATCATATATTTATTTTATTTAATTGATTCTATAACATTTTTATATTAAATTTCTCAAAAAAATAATCATTATAACCCTAAAAAAGTCAATACTCATTTATCTAAAGTTAAGTACCGGCCTCCCTCACAAGTCTATTCTTAATATATCTGCTCTATGTCATTCATCAAGTAAATATAAACATTGAACACTAAGAAGCACTTCTTTTTCTGTTCTTTATATGTATTATATTTGTAATTTAATTAGATGATTTTATTATTATTTTGCTCCCACGCAAGTGGGTATCAATGTTCACAGTAAGGACATATTAAACAAATTTTTGAATGGGTTTTCAAATTATCTTATCATAAGTAAATATTGTTTGTAGTTTTATTTGGTTGACGCTTCAAATCTTAACTAACCATGTAGAAAATTGAATCAATTTCTCAACAACAAAAAAAACTAACATCTTCCTACCTACATATTGATATTTTGAGGAATAGAATAAAAAAATGTTATAAAATTAATTTTAATTCAATAATATATGATAAAGGGCAATTTAATTAAATCATAAATCTTTATGTTAAGCATAAAATTATATACTACATTGGAAAGAAGTATTACAAAAACTTAACTCGAAGGATGGTTTGTGCAATTATATATATATTTTTTATTATAATAATTTCCTAGAAAAATAGTTTAAGTCGAGTGATTTTTTAAAAGAAAATTTATAAACAGAGTGACTTTATTGATATAAAACATAGTTAAATGATTTTTTCAAATAATTTCTCATACTTGAGTAACCTTTTGAGATATTTACTCTTACTTCATGCCAAAGATAATAACCCCTCCCATTTTTTTTTATATGGATCATGTCAAACCCACCAAACCTCTTCTATCGGCGTAATACATAAACAAGATAATTATATCTTTTAATATTGAGTAAGCACAAATGAATTTGTGTAAGTTAAATAACTAAACATAGTGACGTCTATTGCCATTGAGAAGTTTGATGCGAGAACTCTAAAATAGTTAGGAAATAAAAAGGAGTCCGGAGCCTAAAGGCTATAAAATGTTAACAAAAATTTTGAAACGATATATGAATATTTATTTTAACTAGAAGGATAAAATCGCTGGAAGGGCAGCGATTTCGCTCGCCGAAAAAAGTAAAATCGCTGCCTTAGCAGCGATTTTCCAAAACAAATTTTTGTTAATAATTTTCTAATAAATCACTGCCTAATTTTTTTATTTTTTCCAATCAATTTTTTAATTTTTTTTTTACAATTTTAAAAATTGAATTTTAAATTCTTTAAAGAAATTTTAATTTTAATTTTTTCTACTACTTATTCCGAAATAAAATTATTTAATGATTTTTTAAAATAAGTAGCAATCAAAACTTTTCTAAGAAATTGATTTAAAAAAATATTAAAAAAAATTGGGACAAATCGCTGCACTTGCAACGATTTGCTCCTATTATTTTTTTAAATTTGAAATAAAAATTAAGGAAATCGCTGCTTAGAGAACGATTTATTAAAAAATCATTAAAAAATATTTTTTTATTAAATTTTTTCTGACGACAGAAATCGCTCCTCTTCTAGCGATTTTATCCATTTGGTTAAAATAAAATTCATATACCGTTTTAAAATTTTTGTTAACAATTTATACACTTTAGGCTTCGGACTCAACTGAAAGGTGGCTTTGTTCCGTAAAAAGAACTCAATCTTTTCGAGCAAATGTATTTTTGTTTTAACTACTTATGTTAATAGATCTGTCAATTAATCCATATCAATCATTTTTAATTCAACTGATAATAAGCTGATGTATCCAAAAGATCACTCTTTCAAGAAACAATAATAATATTGAGTGACCAATTACTCTTGTTTTTTTTTCAGATGAACAGGTTGATGATGAATATATCGATGAATCATTACATATGTTTGACTTAATCCATTAAGATTTCAGTCATGTGATATTATTCATTGTATGACAGTATGATTTTTCTAATCATATATGATCATTCAAAAATATTTTTCTCACCTCAAATTAGTCTTATCCTTCTCTATTTTGCACATCATCTTTTACTATAAGATTTGACTTAATTACTCTTATACATAAAGTGACTAAAGAGTCCAAGGTCCACTCAAAACTTCGATTATGTGCATACATGATACATGAATTGCTTATTAGTCATTATTATATTAATAAAATTTCAATTTTGTAATTTTTTTATTCAATCAATATATTAATAATAACTTAAACTCTAAATTTGACTATTTATATACTCCCTATATCAATTTATGTAACATATTTCCTTTCTCGAGAGTGAAACACTTTAAGTTTGACCTAAACTTTGCCCATAGAATCTTTAAATGGCAAACTACATAAAAAGTACTTATAAGTCACAGTAATTAATAATTCAAAATATTTAAAAGATATATGAAGAATCTCCAAACCAAAAAATGTGTCAAATAAATGGAGACAAATAGAGTAATAATTTTTTTTATGATGAAAAGGGAAATCCGCAACCATCACTAGATAAAACTCCACTCCTATGTAATAACTCGCAAATTATATAAGAAAGGTAACATGCACTAGGCAAGTCCGGTGTGACGAGTTCGACCTAAAAGACAAATTCTCTGCTTTCGTTGGCAAAGAAATTTTTGAACTTGAAACATCTAACACGAAATTCTCAAGCTAATACCACTCAATCATCCCAAAGAATTAAATAAAATAATTATTTAATATTAAGATAATATAAAAAAGAATCTATATTTTACTATAATAAATTTTGATATGGGATAAAGTAAAATGAAACTAACGGTGCGAGTAGTTCCGTTACCAAACCAGTTCCTATGAGACCAAATTGTTTAAAAAAACATCTTGTTTATTTGTTTAAATAAACTTTGAGTAGCGCAAATACATCGCCTATTCATCTGTGGGTGCGTAAAGCCTCTCATAAGGTAACACGTAAAAGAAGTTTCACGAAAGGCAATACGTTCTCTACGACTTAGTTGTATTTTTAATTTAATTCTACTTTGGGAAGCTGTGCTTAACGTAGCTTTTTGCTTGTTTCTTTTTACTCTCGCTTTTTTCTTTTATTAATATTTTCTCCTTATCTTTATTCCTCTTTTTCGAATTTTCCAATTATCTTCCCATCTCTCTTTGTTCCTCCTACCCACCCCACACCCACTAACCTCTATGTGGCGCCGGAAACTTCTAGAATCACCGAAAATTCCGACGGTCGTCTTTCTCAGAACTCTCTGTAGTTTTGGCTCCAGATCTGCGAGAATAGCTTCATCGATCTTCACTCAAGTACGTAGTTTTGGTGTTACTGTTATTTTTGCTGTATGTATTATATTAGCTAGAAAATGGTTTTTTGATGAGTTGATTCAATACGAACTTAATTAGTTCGTCAGGTAATAAGAAGAGATGACTCCACAGCCAATAGACCGGAACAAAGGAGAGACGACGGCCGGTGAAACGCCGAGGTCTGTGCCGACACCGTTTTTAACAAAGACCTACCAGCTCATCGAGGATCAATCTATTAACGATGTGATCTCTTGGAATGAAGATGGATCTACTTTTATAGTGTGGAATCCAACGGAGTTTGCTAGAGATTTGCTTCCTAAATATTTTAAACATAATAATTTTTCTAGCTTCGTTAGGCAGCTCAACACCTATGTAAGTTTCTTCTTATCTGAAATCATTTGATTTGACCTGAGAGTGATAGAAAATCATTGTTTGTAGTCGATGGTTAAGTTTAGCTTTTCTTCGGTTATTCAGGGATTTCGGAAAGTAGTACCTGATCGATGGGAATTCGCAAACGACAGCTTCCGGAGAGGTGAGAGGAGTCAGTTAGTTGATATCCAGCGTCGAAAGGTTGTTACGCCGATTGCTACTCCTTCCGCAGCTGCAGCTGCGACAGCGGTGGCGATTGTGGCTTCTCCGCCTCAGCCTCCACCTCCACCTCCACCTCCGCCTCCGTCTCCGCCTCCGCCTCCGCCTGCTCAACCACCGGTGGCTGTATCTACCTCTGATTCTTGTGAAGAGCAAGTTCTATCGTCGAACTCGTCTGCAGGTAGCACAGCGGAGCTTTTAGGAGAAAACGAACGGTTAAGATTGGAGAATTTACAGCTCAACAAAGAGTTGAACCAAATGAAGAAGCTCTGCGGCAATATATATGGTATGATGTCGACTTACGCACATCCTTCGAGCAGCGGTAATCAATCGGCGGAGAGTAGTTCGCCTTCGTTGAAACCACTGGATCTGTTAGGGACGGAACGGTCCGTAGGTGAATCTCAGGTGAAGGCGGTAGAGGACCGGGAGAGCCAGGAGTTACCGGAGGAAGCCGAGGCGAGATTATTCGGTTTCTCGATAGGCATGAAGCGTGTTAGGGAAGGGGAACAAGCAATGGCGGAGCATTCTCATGATTTACGGCTGCGGCAACCTGGAACAACGGAGGTTAAAGTAGAACCGTCTGATCAGGAAAGTAACGGTGAAAGTGAAGAGAGATCGTGGCTGCTACATTGCGGTGGAAGAAATCAAAGGACTTGTAATTGATAGTTTGTGTTGGTGTGATGAACCTTAAATTAGATTAGATTAGAGATTAGCTGTGATGATAATCGAGATTATATTAGAGATTAGCTGATCAAAATCGAAAGAGGTGATAATTACGTGACGGACTAAGAAGAAGCTTCTTCGGCCCCTTTTTAATTTACATTTATATCCTTATTGTTACAAAGTATTTTCTTTTGTAGCAGTAAAAAAAAATCTTTTTTTGAAAGAGCTGACGGCGGAGAACTATTTGAGAAAAATGTGCAGAGCAAATTACGTTTATATCCTTGATCCTTTTGTAATTTTGCCAGCCCATAGAAAAAAGTTTGATCAACATAAGTTGTTTTGAGATAATTTTCGGATCGAATTCATAATTAGATTTCTATTGACTTTTTTTCTTCAGGTAACTCAACTATGTTATTTTTCTATTAAATTATTTATAACTTGTTTCTTTTAAATCTAACAAGTTTAGGAATCTGTTTATGAAATTCAACGAGAAGGCAATTTATTTAAGACTTGAAATTGAAGGATAAAATAGTAAGTTGTGTTTTGATTTTTGAATTGAGCACCTACTATTATGGAACATAGAGAATATATATATATATCCAATATCATTTATTTCATATCCAAATGCCTATTTCAAATGTGCAAGTTGTTAAAACTTGGAATTCATATCCAAATGCCTATTATAGAAGAAAGAAAAATTTTATAAATTCGGATGAGAATGTGACTTTTTGGGTAATTTGTGTATTTAATGAATGGAATTCAAGTTTGTCATGTAACTTAAAAGAAGAACTTTTGTAACCTATATATACTACTTAATACTTATTTTGTGTGTTATAAGTTTCCACAACGAATGAGGCTTAACAATTGTTACAATAAATGGGGCTTAATTTACTCTTAATTATTTATTCTTTGTTTGTTTAATTGTTGATTCTTTTTTATTTAATTATTATTTTCAAAGTATGTGGTTATGTAGCTTTCAGTCAGGTATATCCTCTCAAGTAAGCTTTCCCTCTCGGCTTCGTTAACTAGACTTGAGAACAGTGTCTGAATATTCTTTTTTCGCTTTTTCGTACTTGCTTAATGCACTAATTCTCTTTCATTCCATTAAGCTATACCTTGCCTTAAACCAGACTCGTACTTGCCTTACCAATGCTAAGAAAGGAGATGCGCTAAGGCGCAACGGCTTTCGCGCTAGCGCGCTATTAACGTTTATTTGCTAGATTATATATTATAATATAGTTAAATACATAATTAATTGAAAGACTATTAGTGAGTTAATAATTTAGGGTGAACCCATTTATTTATTTTGTTTCGCATATGATACATGGTAACTCTGAATTAACTAAAAATGATTGATTAATTAATCGTATATTAGTTAAATTAGTATTGACGTTTTATAAATGATAATTTTTAGAATACAGAGATAAATATGATTTTAAAAATAAATAAAAATGACAAATTTGTCGAGAAGATATAACGAAGAACAATTATAACCTATTTGTAAGTATATGAGGACATATACATTATAGTTACAAATAAATCGTACTTGTATTTTACCAAAGTTGTTTTTATTCATACTATAATATGTAATTCAAGGCAATACGTTTTTTATCCAACTTGCTACGAAACTAAAACGGTAGAAAATATTAACAAAAATTCCAAAAGGGTATATAAAATTTTATATAAACCAAAACGGTAAAATCGCTCCGCACGCAGCGATTTACTTTTACTGAAAAAGTTAAATCGCTGCTGGGGCAGCGATTTACAAAAAGTATTTTTTTTAAAAAAAAAAACATAAATCGCTGCCTAGGCAGCGATTTACAAAAAAAAAAAAAAAAAAATTATTTTTTCTATGTAAATCGCTGCCTAGGCAGCGATTTACAAAAAAAAAAAAATTTGTATATAAATCGCTGCTACAGTAGCAGCGATTTATTAAAAAAATATTTTTTATATAAATCGCTGCTACAGTAGCAGCGATTTATTAAAAAATATTTTTTTTATATAAATCGCTGCTACAGTAGCAGCAATTTATACCATTTTTTTAAATAAATCGCTACTGTAGCAGCGATTTATTTAAAAAAATTTTTTTTTATTAAATCGCTGCAATAAGCAATTTTTTAAACTAAAAAAAAATTAAAAATTTTAAAACAGCGATTTTATATATAAAAAAAATTATAATTAATAGGTGTGATTAGGGATGTACTTGAATTCAATTAAATAATTTTTCTCCTTTAATTTTTTATTTAAAAAAATTAATTATTTAAATTCAAATATTATTTAAATTTAAATTCAATATAATATCTTTTTTTAGAAAGAAAATATATTTATTACTTTACTTATTTTTAATTTTTTTAAAATAATGTATATTTTCTTATAAGTTATATACATAAATTTTAAAAAATATTATAATCTTTTTTTATATATAAAATCGCTGTTTTAAAATTTTTAATTTTTTTTTAGTTTAAAAAATTGCTTATCGCAGCGATTTAATAAAAAAAAAAAATTTAAATAAATCGCTGCTACAGTAGCGATTTATTTAAAAAATTGATATAAATCGCTGCTACTGTAGCAGCGATTTATATAAAAAATATTTTTTTAATAAATCGCTGCTACTGTAGCAGCGATTTATATAAATTTTTTTCTTTTTTTTTGTAAATCGCTGCCTAGGCAGCGATTTACATAGAAAAAATAATTTTTTTTTTTTTGTAAATCGCTGCCTAGGCAGCGATTTATGTTTTTTTTAAAAAAAAAAACTTTTTGGCAAAATTACCAATATCATTTAATGCTTCTTAATTCTATGTCAAGTCAATAATGGATAACTATGATTGAATAGAGTATTGTCCTTATTGAATGTGGCTCAAAATTATACGGTGTAAAGAGATTATGTATGCACGACGTCTCACGTGGGATCAGTGGCGTAGCTACATAGTCATCTTTGTCCCCAAAAAAAAAAACCCTTAAAATGATCAACAAAAGATTAAATAACATATTCTGAATATCCTTAACACAATAATTTGCTAAAACCTATAGTGGTTTCAGATCCTTGCAATGAGGTGATGCTCGTGTATTTGAATCTCACTAGCAATAATTTTTTTTTTGTTTTTCTTTTTGAAATTCCTGACTTTGTTATTGCATAGGATGAACAACCATAGACGGGGCAGAGTGGTCACATCAAAGTAGTATACTTTGATGTGACTTTCCAACAAATATAACGATATATCTATTATAATTTCACAAGTAAAGTAGGGAGAAAATTAATAGCATATTTAGATAGATAGAGTGGTTATTATAAAAAAAAATTCCAATTACTAATTCAGTATATTTTCAATTATCCAGTGATACAATGCTACCCAATAAGGATGGTTGAGTTAGTGTATTTATGATTAATTGAACTCGTTGCATCAGATTTGCATATTTAGCTGACGTGGATTACAAACTATTAAACAAGAGTAAAATTATTCAATGTGTACCTAAAGAATAGCAATTATGCATAACTCCGAGTTTCTACTAAAATAATTCATAATTTAGCCCTTTATTAATCAAACACCATCACATTTCACTATAGAGGATCAAAGCTCATAAGTATTAAAACAGTTTTTATACTAGACTTCAGAATTGAACCTATGTGAATTCTAACATAAAAGAACCTTTACACATAAAAAGATAGTAATTTACTAATCAACACTCGTTGATGAGAATCTTGCGTCCGCCACTGCAATTTACAAATTATAATCATCAAGATCTTTTAGGTTTCTCCAACAATGCAGAAAGATATACCTCATCCTTAGACTTTGGAGAAATAGCCCACTTATGTTTTTTGTATCTGAATTGCAAGAACATGTACATGAAGTCATCGATATCCCTCCTATTACAGAAGAATCGATCTATCCATAACAATCCACCTGGTCTTAAAACGCGATCCCAATCAAAAAGGATGAAATCCAACAGCTGAAGATCAATCCAGCCATCGATTAGTCCTATCGTATGAATCAAATCCATCGTGTTGTCAAACAAAGGTAGACGTTGGCTCAGTGTGACGTATAATGGCACTAGACCCCTAAGTGCTATTGTCTCGCTGAATGGAGCCTCGAGATTCATTGCAGTTGATATGATTGTCACATTATGTTCTCTCATTGTTGCAGCAAAACTCCCCGTCCCAACGCCACAATCAAGCCCAATTCTGATCTCCCCTGCCTTAATCCCCAATACATCTTTGATCAAAAAATCCACAGGAACAGAGGAGTTTGTTACCCATTTTACCTTTTCCTTCTCCATTTCAAACCCCTTTTTCGTGTTCTTTCTCAATAAACACTCGAAGTTCCTGCATCTGTAATTGCTCCAACGAATATTTCTACCATCTGGGATTGTCCAAAGGGACTTGTCAATGGGGTAAGGCTTGAGATAAAGCTTAGACGCCCTCGCCAAACATCTCCTCCTAGGCAAAGGATCACAACCATTCAACATTAGCTTTTGAGCCAAATTCCAATCATCTTTACAATAGGATCCAATTTCGTAATCCATATACTCTTCCAACTCTTTCTTCATCAAAACACACGCGTGACCTATCGTGTTATAAATCATCAATGTACCATAGACATTAACATCTCCATTTCTATTCACCTTAGGCGTAATATACTTCCTCGTCTCCTCCATCACAAACGTATTGATCAAAGGATCTTCGCGAACACTTCCACTTGTTTCAACTCTTGGCAACCTAATTTGCCTAAGGGAACTTTGCGCGGATGACAGAGGCTTAATCACATCTTCTTCCAACAATCTCTTGTACTCAAATCTCGAAATGTAGCTACTAGACAACTCGTCAACTTTATCTTTGTCCATATGCTTTACCATCAATTCTAGCTTGTCTTGTAGAGTTTCCATCTTATTAAGAACTTCATCAACGCGAGCAGATAGTGATCTAATGTCAAAACCATTATACGCTCCATAGAAATGGCGACATATATCTTCATCATGCATGAAAAATCCAACAGAATAGAAGCTAAATAAAGTCGAAAGACTTACAAATATAACAAGCCCTCCTAGCACAAGATGAAATGAACTCATAATCTTTACGAATCTACATTTTCGAAAAGTCAAATGATTACTCATCCTCAATGACTAAAAATTAAACAAAAAAAACAGAACAATGTACCATAAAAACAATTCAAAATTATGTGGTGGTATATATTGCTATAGAGAATAGCATCCATACAAGAAAATCAAAATGATACTCAAATACAACATTTCGCAAACAAAAAAAAAATTGAAATTAGTTATGAAATTTGTTGTCAATTGTTCAATTTTTTTGGCGATTATGAAAATATATAGGTGTGACAGAACACAAAAAGTTCAATTTTTTTTGGATTAATCCGTTAAAATGAAGTTTAAGTAAGAGCTGGAAAATCGTGAACTGGAAGTATTGAATAAGTTGACCTAATTATATGAATAAGTTGACCAGTTCATTTAAAAAGAATATATTTTACTAAAAGCATGAACAAAAAAGTTAAAAATTGAATTACGGTTATACCCTTTTTATAAATTAAATTATAAATATTTAAATATTTGATTGTATTAATTTAATTAAATGTTAATGACTTTTAGACTTTCGAAGATTAATTCCTAATTAAATATCTAATCTATTAATATTTATCATCTATAATCTATACGTATATAATAATTATAATTTTTTTAAGAAAAAATCTTTTCCTAAATTTCTTTACTTTTCCTCTTCTTATTACTTTTTCCTTAACCCCTCTCATTAATAATATGATTGATGTGGATAAAGTATTATCCTTTATGATAAATAACGAAATTTAATAATTTAAAGGGTGCAAATCTACAAAATGGAGACGTACATTGATAATGTCCTCTTGATTATTATTAAAGAATGACTCTAGCTTCACAAATTTAAATTCATTAATGCTTAATTACATGATAAGAACTTTAGTTGTTCTTTCTACGTGGTTTGCTAACTTTAATTTCTTTTTCATATTCTTCATTTATTTATTATTATTTTTTAATTACTTTTTTAACTTTTATACTCTTAATATTCATAACTCTCATATTTTCATATTCATAACATCCAAATATTTAAACTAAAACTTCAAGATATCTTTTGATATTCCTTCTATTCTATTTATATAAATTCAACTTCTTTATCTTATGAAATTTCTACCAAGTAGGCTATTATTTTTATTCTATAGTAATTGTAGATGATGAAGACTCTTGAATTTTGATAGGATATGAAAGGAGTCGATAAAAACTTAGAGAGTTACATACTAATTTTGTACTTATTTTTCACCTATATATACATCAATCTTACAAGAATAATGTCTATATTATATTTTTTTCTTAAATATTTCTGTTTCTTTTTGTCTTTTTTTCTCTTTGTTAGGCTTCTTAATTTAATTTTCTATAAATGTTTTATTGCCGTAAATCTTTATTCTTATTTTTTAATTGTCACATTTTATTATTCATTACAATTCACATATATATTTCCATGAAATTTTAATCATTCTAACGTATCTATAGAAATTCACATGAAACACACGTGCGAAGCACGTCCTCAGAAACTAGTATATATATATATAAAAGTATTGATACCTCTGGAAACTAAGCGAAAGGTTTAAACTTTAATATAGTGATTAAGGGGTTGTAAAGGTTGATTATACAAGCCCTAATAGCTTCATAATTATTATTTTTTATTTTCTTACTACAATCATTGACACCTTTTTGATCCTCATGAGAATCTTGTGTCCTGTACTGATTAAAGGGGTTATATTTTTGTTTGCATAATCTATATTATTAAGTTTTTCCAAAATTTAAAAGTATGTAATAAAAATATTTTATCATGTGTTTGATTAAAATGTCTCTCGATATATACTTTTTAAAGAAGTTATCATTTATTCGACCTAAATACAATTAAGAAAAAAAAGATAAAGAGTGATTACACGTGTCTTTGGCATATACAAAACATTATACAAGGTCCATCTTGTACTAATAGAGGTGGAATATCTCCCAAAAACAAAAAAAACTATAATTAGTGTATGAATAGAATTCATTCTACGGATAATAGAGCAATAAATACTTCTTTATTTTTAATCAGAGGTTTCAAGTTTGGGTTCCTCTGAATACGAAGTCACCTTTGTTAGGGAGCGCTTTGACTTTTCGGCATGAATTCCAAGAATTGATTCTTGAAGATGGCTCAAAGGTGTACATAATTTATTTATGGAGACTAACTTGGGAGTGACTTAAGGAAGCTAACTTGTTGACAACTTCATTTGCTTCCCTAAACTAGTGCTTCAATATATATGAATTTTGATTTGCTTGCTATACTGAAATATTCCTATTTAGAAAAACTGACACACAAAATTTATTTTTTGTTGATTTGTTGATAACTATTCCATAATACTGTCATATGTCAAAGGACCAATAATTATAGGGGGAAATGCACAATTACCTCCTCAACCTATGCCCAGAATTTCAAAGACACACTTATACTATACTAAGGTTTTATTACCCCCTGAACTTATTTCATAAGTAATTTTCTAACCCTTTTTGGCCTACGTGGCATTAACTTGGAAAAAAAAGTCAACCAGCGTTGGACCCACAAGATAGTGCCACATAGGCCGAAAAGGGGTAGAAAATTATTAATAAAATAAGTTCAGGAGGTAATAGAACCTTAGTATAGTATAAGTATGTCTCTGAAATTTCGAGAATAGATTGAGGGGTACTTGTGCATTATCCCATTAAGTTGGTCACCACTGGCAGCTATAGTAGAGTTTTAAGCTTATAAGATGGACTTTATCCTTCGTGGAGAACTTTCTAAGCCCAAAGAATTAGCATAGCATATGGGCTTGTATATGACTCATTAGTTCAATCCATGATTACAAATTAAATTGAAGGACATGGAACTTTTGAATATAGCGACTCAAAAATAGCTTAATTATGTTTCATAACTATAATTTGTTAATTATGATTCGTAGCTACATGTAATAGGGAAGAGAGTGGTGAGCTAGAGAGTGAGAGAGGTAAATTGTATATGTATATCGGTTAGATGATTGTATATATGTAACTGGTATACATATGTATTTGTGAGTGAGATAAAGAGAGGCAAGCAAGATGGAGAGAGGGAGGAGAGAGGCGAGCGAGAGAGGGCAATAATTTGTATATTTCGCATGTATTTTTATAATTCGCAGGTACATTTATATAATTCACATGTTTTTGCATGATTGAGTAATATAAAGTCTGAAATTTATACAAAACATATGAACTTTAAATAGCTATACAAATTATATCATACAAATTACATTATATAAATTATGTTATACAAAATCCGAAAACTACATGTTTATACAAACTTTAAAAAGTTATACATAAAAAGATTTCATGTATATGATAATAAAACTGAAAAACCAAAGGAAATCATTGTTTATACAAATACAAACCATCATATAGAAATACAAATCAAACGAAGAATTGTTAGTTGCGAATTATACAAATATGACGAATTATACAAACGTAGCTAATTATACAAACTTGAAGTCGGAACATAATTAATGGTCAATGTTAATTGAGAGTGGTAATTATAACAAATTGTAGTTATAATAACTAATTAAGTAGTATAAATTTGATTAGCTGCATAATTTTTTCGTAATTTAAATATAATTGTTTTTCTCTCATTTATGTCTTTTGATATACTCTATCTGGTAAATATTAAGTGAATTATTTGGTTATGAGATATTCCTTAAGAAAAATATTTAAAGACCTGAAAAAAATGTTAGTTTCTACTATTACTCTTATGATTATCCTCAAACTAAATATTAGACTAAAAACTTTGAAGTAGTTAAGAATCTCTGAAGGATAAACATATAAAAGTCTCAAAATTTCTCCAATTTTTGAATAGTTCGCTTATTTTCACGGAAAATGTTATTAATTTTGTTGCACAACATTTAATCTAATGAAATGGTGAATCTATTGAATTATTAAAATAAAATAAAACTTATATGGTACAACTTATTTATGATATGTAATTATCATATTTTTAATATTGTGGGGAATGCAAAAAAATAATTACTATCTATATCTAATCTTTTTATTTCATAGAAAAATGGTAAATACACATGACTATCTACAATTTGGTTGTAACATTAGGGATTTCTTGCTGAAAAATTTCTACAATTCACTTATCTCTTAATTAAATATTTGCTCTCTTTTTTTAGGTGTTTATGGTGCTCAAGAACCATTTTTATTAAGAATAAAACGAAAAAAATAACAATTAATTCTATGTTTATTTTCTAAAATTGACAAATAAATTTAATATAATAATTATTTTCTAAAATCGCAACAGATAATTTAAGATAATGAGCCAATAGCTATAAATAGGGAACAACTTGTGTATGGAATGATAGACACACTTATCCAACAATAATATTAGTAATACCTCTTCTTTATCACTTCTCCTTTACCACTTTCCTTGACTAATAAACATCTTTAACGTAGTAATATGCACAACCACTTTACTCTAAAACATACATAGACCAAAATAATCATGGCCTTTTCACTCATTTTCAACTGAATCAGTTCACTGAAAAAATACATAATGAGAAACAAACTCTCAATTAAATAAAATGTCGATTCAATCGAAAAAACGATGAAGTAGTCATCAAACATTTTTCAGTTGAAAAATAGTGATGTATGACCTTACTCCAATGTTGTTGATTTGTTTGATCATTTTGTTATATTCTTAAATGCCTCTTCATCTAATGTTTACTTCAACTACCCCAATTATGTTTTGTTGACTAGAAAACAGTACACATGACACTCTAAACTCACCTCTATGATACTATCTATACATATAGTAGTATTAAATAATCGCCGTTTCTTTTTAATGTTTTCGACTTTCTGTCACAAGTAATAAACAATCATAATCCCCTATAACTATATGTACTATGAATAGGTCAAATACCACTTTAAGACAAAAATAAAACCACTTTTTACAAATTTTGAATTGTTTAGACCTCAAATCCCCTATTTTCACATGTAATGACTAATCATCCTAAATCCAAATTAAGATTATTGAATATGTAATTATGTAAAATAACATTCTATAGTCTAATTATTGGAAAATATGTCTCTAACGACATATCTAATACATATCTAATGTGTTCCCACAAGTAAGGTTCGAGAAAGGAGAAGTGTACCTATGTAATGGAAGTAAAGTTATTGTTTTCAAAAGACCGTCGGTTCAAACAACGAATATCATAGATTGTGATTTTGATACATTCATGAGAATCATTGATATTTGATTAGAGGCTAAATGCAGTGATTTCATTCCATATGATTAAAGACTATTTTGTTACATAATTACTGATGATTTATTAACATCTGCTTAATAACAATAACAGGATTAAAAATATAAAAACTAGACATATGAAATAACAGAGTGATGATTTATTCGCCATTGATTCCTTTCAAGAACTTGAAGACGTGAAGCATAGACGGGCGATTGGCTGGATTATCAGAGAGACATATTGCAGCAATCTGTAATGTCTGAAGCATCATCTGCTTTGAATCTGCATCAAGTATTGTTGGATCAAGAACATCAGCTGAATGACCTTTCTTCATCTTCTGGAGTACCCAACCAACCAAGTTTCCACCTTCGACATCTTTGAAATCCGGTCCTGTAGGCTCTTTCCCTGTCAGCAATTCAAGAAGGATCACGCCGAATGAATAAACATCCCCTTTTGTTGTAGACTGCCATGTCTGGCCATACTCGGGTGGAATGTAACCGAATGTACCAGCAATATCAGTGCTTACATGCGTCTCACAGGCGCTGATCAACCTTGCTAACCCAAAATCTGCAACTTTGGCCTCAAAGTCTTCGTTGAGCAAGATATTACTTGGCTTGATGTCCCTGTGAATAATGTGTGGTGTGAATCCATGATGAAGAAACGCCAAACCACGAGCAGCACCTACTGCAATCTTAAGTCGTTTGCTCCAATCCAGCACATCAAGTGTTCCAGTACGGTTTCTCAACCAGTGGTCTAAGCTACCGTTAACCATGTACTCATAAACGAGCACTTTGTCCTCACCATAAGAACAGTACCCAAGCAAAGGAACAAGATTTCGATGTTTCACTTTGCCTAGAGTTTCCATTTCAGCTAAAAATTCACGGTGGCCCTGAGTTTTTGCTTGGTTTAGCTTCTTAACAGCAACGGTCTTAGCATTAGGTAAAGTAGCCTTATAGACGGTTCCAAACCCTCCATCACCAACAATTTTAGTCTTGCAAAAGTTGTTGGTGGCTTCAAGAAGATCAACCAAGGTCAGCTTGAGAAGGGGCTGCTCGAACATTGCCACATTGATGCTAAGAGGTTCTTTCGACTTGCTGCTGCCTAAGAAATATAGGTGCTGATCATCACTGTCCAGTTTGCTATCCTCGGCCCCCTCCGGATCACTCTTTCTGCTGCTTCTATTAACCCATATCCTTATCAAAATGACTATAGTAAGAGTGATCAATAAAGTCCCAGCCACCACTGATAAGATTCCCCAGGCATTAAGCAAAAACGATCTTTTAACAAAACTATTGGCAGGGCATTTTAGAGCCACGATTCCCCCGCAGAGATCATTGTTCCCAGCCACCGAAATTTCTGAAAGATTCTGGCAAATTCCAATCCTCGGTATAGTTCCTTTGAGTTTGTTATCTGTAAAATTTAGTATATCTAAATTGGGAAGGGCACATAATGTGTCGGGAATTTGGCCCATGAGACTGTTGCCTGAGACATCCAAATACTCAAGTTGCACAAGATTTCCTAGCTCAACTGGAATTTCACCGGTTAAACTGTTTGCATGGAGATCAAGAATCGTCAAATACGACAAGTTGCCCAATGATGGTGGCAAGTCTCCAGTGAAGGAGTTAGTACCCAAATTAATAATCTCAAGTCTCCATGCTGCAGAGTTTGAGAATAGCTTATCAAGACCGCCCGAAAGCCTGTTCTGCTGAACATAAAGGCCAACAAGGTTCACCATCCTTGAAAGCGACTGAGGAAGTTCACCGTCAAGTATATTTGAGCTCAAATCTAAGTGAGTCAGCCCATTTAACTTCCCAAAACTTGAGGGTATTGGACCTGAAAGCATGTTGCCTGTCAAATTCAGCTTCACCAAACTATTTACTTGGCCAATACTTTCAGGGATTGATCCTGTAAGCTGGTTATTCCCCAGATAAAATCCTTGCAGCTTATGTGAGTTGCCAAACTCCGTTGGAATGGTGCCTGTCAACGAATTCCCGGTTAAGTCTAACGTAGTGAGGTTCACCAGGCGGGCGAGTGATCGTGGTATCTCCCCGGATAGCATGTTATTGCTGAGCAAGAGATCCACTATAACAACACAACTCCCTAGCTCTTCAGGAATTGAGCCAGACAGCTTGTTGTGAGACAGATCATAAACTCCATGATGCTGCACATAACTCGAATCAGGGATACTAACTTGCTGGTAATACTTTGAAATCTTTGAAGGAATACCACCACTAAGATCATTGTGTGAAAGGACTAAACACTGTAACTGAGGCAGATGCACCAGTGTCTCCGGTATCGACCCACGGAGCCTGTTATTCCCAAGATCCAATGTTGTAAGAGAGACACAATTACCCAACTCATCAGGAATGTACCCTTCAAGAAGATTGGAATTCAAGTTCAACACTGAAAGAGAGGTTAAATTACCAATCTCCTTCGGAATGACACCAGTTATCTGATTGTTACTAAGAACAAGACTCTGCAATGACACAGCATTGCCAATCTCCACCGGTAGAGTACCCCATAACCGGTTATTCGCAGCAGAAAACGCCAACATATAAGTCGAATTCCAGAGACTAACCGGAATTGGACCAGTCAAATTGTTGGAATCCAAATCAAGAACCACCAAAGGAAGCTTTGATAGATACTCCGGGATCACCCCAGCAATACTATTATCCATTAATCCCAACTGACTCAGATTCCCACACTTGACAAATGTGTCATCAATGCTGCCTGTGAGAAAGTTATTGCCAAGCTCAATATCCGCGAGTGCCACAGCATTGCAAAGCTCCTTAGGTATTGGACCAGTCAGTAAGTTATTGCTCAAACTAATATGACTCAACATAGAACAATTCCCAATCTCAGCTGGAATTTTCCCAGAAAACCGGTTACTCGAAAGCAACAATGAATCCATCTGAGTCCATCTTCCAAGCCAAGAAGGCAATGCACCAGAAAGCTGATTATTTTCTGCAGAAAAAGATAGAACAGGCAACTCTGCGAGTTCTTCAGGCAAAGACCCAGATAGTGAGTTAAAAGAAAGCATTACAGACATCAAGTTTCTACACTTCCCAAGCTCAGAAGGTATTGAACCATTGATCTCAGAGTAAGCAAGGTTCATTATAGTCAAATTCTCAAGACTACCTATAGCTTTTGGGATTGAACACTTCAATGGGTTATAAGAAAGGTCAAATCTTTTCAAAGATTTCAACTTTGAGATGGATTCAGGCAATGGACCTTCAAGTAAACATGAAGGAGCCAAGAAAATCTGGAGTCTTGAAAGTTCACCAATTTCTGCTGGCAAATGGCCAGAGAATCTGTTTTCCCCAATGTAAAGATCAGTAAGGCTTCTCAATTCCCCAATTTCAGGCGGAATAATACCAGAAAGGGTGTTATTAGAAACATCAAAAGAAGTTAAAGATTGAAGCTTTGTAAAAAGTGTTGCAGATAAAGAACCAGAAAGAAGGTTATTTCCAAGTGCCAAGACTTGTAGCTTTGTAAGCTGACCAAGTTGTGCTGGAATTTTTCCGGTCAGTGCATTGCCGGAAAGGTCAAGTAACTTCAACTCCGTCAACCGTCCAGACTCCGGCGGTATTTCTCCAATAAAACAGTTAGAACCAAGTTTAATTGTTTCTAACAGAGAAAGTTCACTAAGATGAATTGGTAACTCACCATACAACTGGTTATTACTCAAATCCAAGACTTTTAAACTCTGCAATGAAGCAATGTGGGGTGAAATAGGCCCTTTGAGTGACAAAGAAGAAAGAATAAGGGAAACAACTAGACCATTTTGGCAGAAAACACCATCCCATTTGCAATGTGAAACTGTGGGGGTCCATGTTGACAAAAGGTTAGGATTATCAAGAGAACTCCTGAATGAAAACAAGATTTGTCTTTCTGGGTCCTCCTCTGTTCTTTGTAAAACAACATTAGAAACACAGAAACAGAGAAGAAAAACAACAATGGCAGCAATACAAGAAAACACAGTAGCCATTACAAAAAAAAAGGGGGGACAGAATAGAAATCAACAAGTTTTTTTTTGGTAGATATTAGAAAGTAATGTACATCAGCTGGGCTCTGAATTGGATGTTAAGAGTTAAAAGCATTGAGAAGAAAGAGAATACAATAAAAATGTTGGAAACATGAAGAGAGGACTGAGGAGAGAAGAACAGAGGATGATTCAATTCCATGGTGGAAAATACCAAATTCTTGAAAATCCCCAAATATGATTGTGAGAAACAAGAAAATGGAAGTGCAGATTTTAAAGAAAGTGCAGTCTTCAAAGGGTCTTGAGTTTGCCCTGTATTTAAGTTCTAATAACAAATTTAAACTCGTATTTATATTAAAATTCGATTAAATTTATATTTATTACACTCCCTAACAAAAGCGATTTTATATCCGACTTTATATATTGTACTGTGTGAGTGAGTGGGGGTCCGTGGCTCGTACTTATAAGTAAGCCACGGGGGAAACTATTTCACTACCAACAAATGAATACGAAAAGATTGTTGCTTATAAAATCTATGTTTTTATGAGACATATAAAAATATTTTAGCAAATAAAAGTGAAGAAATGATATTTGTTTGAGGATCGACACATTTGCTAGTAATAATTGAAATTTACTTGTAGGGGTAGTTAAACTACTTTGATAATAAATGTGGCTAAAAAATCATTTAAAGAGTCATTTAATCATAGACAAAAGCACATGAACTCTTTGAAATTACTCTTAAATCAGGAAAAGATTTCATTCGTATTTGGGGATAAAAAGTACCTTATCTGGTCAAGTTTATCACTCGCTCCATCTATAAATATTTGACAAATATACTGAAAATAAGTATTTAAAATTAATTATTAATTTAAATAATTAAAAAATAATTAATATTTTTTTCAATTCTATCTTTAATAATTACTTTATTTTGTTCAATTAAAAAATTTTGTAGATCCTTAATATTATTGCTATAATAGAATTATATTAGTCAAATTATATCTTATATTAAATTTTCCTTTAAGGAAGTATGTGACCTTACCCTGACAAATAATTGTGGACAGAGGAAGTCATATAGAAAACAAAAACAAAAATCTCATTATAATGCATCAACAACATATATTAAATATAATTCAACGAATTTTAGTAGTAGTATCATTTCTTTCTTCAGTTTAGTATTTGAGAATTCATATTGAAATTTTAATTAAATTTGAATCACGCATTACATCAGTGATGAAGTTTAGAAATTTTTTTTACAAATGAGATTGAAACGCATAAACACCCTAATGTTCGCTCTATCAAAATGTCTAAAATTACTAAGTTACAATACCTTATTTCGTCAAAAATGTTTAACATATGTTCTTGATTCACTTATATATACGATATTATCTTCTGATAAAGGGTATCCTTAAATACTCTGATAATAACATAGCTACGCCACTGACAACATGGTGATTTTCTCTATATTTAGGACTCGATTCAAAATCTATAATTAAGGAGAAAATAATCTCAATCATCTAATCACTAACTCTTCGTGTAGTACTATTGTTTTATTTTTATTTTTTTGAAAAATGTAGAAAAGGGTATAGTGGTCATTGAGCATTTTTTAATAATATTTGAGGAAAAGGAAGTTAATGATGGGACGGATCGTCAGAGGCTTAACACTGTTTCTTTTGCGGAAACAAACAAATGGCTGTTACCCTTTCGTACCAAAAGACATCATCACTCGAGAGGCATGCAACTACTATATTATAAAAATAAAATTATTATATTGGATTTCTCTATTCATACTTAGATGATATTTCGTGTCAGCACGGGCCCAATAATGTTTACGTAAATAGTATCAATTAGGTCGAGTTTTAAGTAAAAAATTGCATATGCTATTTAGTTGCGTAATGTTAGGTTTTATTTGCCCTAAATTTCTTACTATAAATAGATTTTCCTTTTAGGAAAAGATTTTGGATTGACTAATTATTTTTCTGGTAGGAAAAAGTTTAGGATTCTATAAATAGAGTCATGTTCATTCTAACTTAATCAGCATTCACAATGTAGTCTTAAGGGCTTTAAGAGTTTTGGTTAGGGGGAGAATTTATGGGTCACAAGCTTGATACGTTATCACTTGTGTGAACCTCCCATGTATTCCGGGTGAATTGGTTGAGGTTGTTTCTCTCTGTATTTTGTACTCTCATATTTATAGTGGATTGCTCATCTCCTTTGTGGACGTAGGTCGATTGACCGAACCACGTTAAATCTTTGTGTCTTTTGATATATTTCTCGTTGTCTTCTTACTCGTGGTCTTTCGAGGTTTGCTTTGCTAGCTTCCGCGTTTATACCTGCGTCCTAACACGTAATTCTCGTCATCTATATATATTGAAGCATAGGGAAAAGTAAATATAAGAAGGGACGAAGATACATACAAAGCAAGAGAGAGCGCACCACCTAGAAAATCTGCTATTGTCTAGCGGTGTAGTAGTTAGCATGAGTAGTTGTAAAGTTAGGACACCCGTGGAGAGTTGGAGAAAGACACGTAATTATCTATCTTGACCCAATTACATGAAATAGAAAAAATTCGTAATAACTTAAGGGTATAATTGAAAAGAATTTTTTTGTAGAGTTTTAAACCACACACAAAAATAATTAAAACATAATAAACCAAACACTTGATAACAATAATTTCTGCATTATTAATCTCTATATTACTAATATCTGCATTACTAATTTCTGTATTATTGAATTTTGTATCAAACGATTCAATTGAAGTGAATGGAAATTTTATGATCATCCAACCATAAATCTTGTTGGTGGAGGCCATGCATACTGGTTTTACTTAAATTAAAGGAGGGGTAGGAGCCTAGCTACATAAATATTTAACAGTAAATATGATGACAAAGTTTGCTTAAACACATCAAATATTGCATTAAATACGACCACAGTAAAAAGAAAAAACAAAGGGTTATGTGAGACTTGTACGTTTAGATATCACAAAAAAAGAAGGATAAGATGCAATTTGCAATATATAAATGCCAAAAACAGAAGCTATAGAGAAAGGATTCTGATATGACTTTTTGCTCTGAACAAATTAAAGCTGCCTAACTTCCTTTGTTTCTCCCTCTTACGTTTCAATGATCTATTTAATATAAAAAAATCCAACTTTTTTAGAAAAAAAAAATAGATAAAAATTTTAAAACTATCTTAGAGTTTTGATTAGATTCGAATTATGCATGACAAAATCTATTTTGAAAATGACATATTTAAAATAATTTTTTTATTACTAATTGCAAATAATATAGGAGAGATAACTCATACTAAACAAATTTGATGTGACCAACTTGACTCAGAAGGCAAATCCAACCCCTCTACCCCCTCCGCTTCTATGCATTAGCTCGAATAAGGAAGGTAGCTTGCGCAAGACAAACTCGATGTGACCAACTCGATCCAAAAGACAAATCATTTACTTTCGCTGGCAAGAAACTTCAAACTTGAGAGCTCCAACATAGAAGTTTAAAGTCCAAGCTTCTGATACTCATATTCAGAGTTTGAACTCAAAAATTATATTTTCTCTGTTTCAAAAAGAATGTCCCTATTTCCTTTTAGTTTGTTTCAAAAAGAATGTCTCCTTACCTTTTTAGCAACACTTTAAATTTCCACGTGACATGTTTAAGATCACAAAATTAAGGGTGTTTTAATACATTTGACATAATTTTAATTTAGAACCACAAGATTAAAAAGTCTCCTTGCTTTTCTTAAATTTTGTTCCAAATCTACTAGATCATTATTTTTTAAACGGGGACAGTAATTAAAACTAAAATTACAAATTTTAGTTTTCCTTTCTCATTTAACTTTATGAAGTTCAAATTATTAAGTCTGAGAAAGCAAAATATATTTTAGATTCTGTGGATATTAGAGTGTTACAACTTTCAATGTAAAATTTAACATCTTTTCAGTGAGGAGCAGAGATTCTTCTCACTTTGGTGTTGGGTTTTTGGCTCATTTGTGATTGATAGATGGATGGAGGTTTTCTTTAAAATTTATTTTGGATTTACGACTCTTTTAAGGATATCAAATGTTGATAATACTAATTTGATTTGATTTTATATACGTATAAGATGATTTAAATATTAATATGATCGTATATAAGGTTTTTATTATCACTTTCCATTTAATGAATAAATTTAATAGAAAAATATTGCACGAAACAAGGACCATAAGTAGCCACGATCACTCAATTTGGCTATATCAGTTATGAAGTTGATGAATTAAAAACTTAAAATTTGAAGAAGTTTTATATTTATCAAAGCAATAAATTGAAGTTATAACAGAGAAATTTTATTTGTTCTTTCTTTATTTTGTCAAAATGAACAAATAATTAAGAATAATTTTAAAAAAAATCGGACAAGTAATTAATGATTTAGGAATATATTACTGAAATTATATATGGGGCAAATGATTAAATTTGCTCAAAATAGCTTAGTTTTACTCCATGCTAAGAATTAAGGTTTGTTTTGGTTTAAAATTAGTCCAATGTACATTGAATATTTTTACCTCAAAGTACTTGACCATTTATGGCTCTAATTAAGACATCCATATTATAAATTTGCTGGTGATCTGTATTATCAATTCATTAGTTGTTCTTAATTTCTACATTCAATAACTATACATAATTGACATTAACTTTACTCTACAAAATACAACTGGATAACATAAATTAAACTCTCTTATTTGACTCATTTTTTTCATTTAATTTCATACCATGTTAGTAGGATGCCATCAAGTATTAAAGCCAAAACCTAAATATTTTTAGACTTTAAAAAGGCTAGCTATGTATACGGAACGATTTGGACGTGGGGGCCTAAAATTTTAGCAATATGGACAAGTTTTGCCTCTCTCTACTTCTTTATGATATTCTTGAACTTTGATACGAAAGATAATGGAAGATAAATGGAACGAAAAAAATAATCAGGTCAATTTGGATCAGTTATTTGTTAAAATCAAAATAAAATCAAGTTGATTGATTTTAGATTATTAAAATGAAATTAAACCAAATTTAATATATATTTATTGGTATAAACCAAGTTCAATCCAATGTGCATACTTGGGTCACGAAAGTAGTTATTTGGCTGACAAGAGTTATTGGGACGAGAACAAGCAATACATCCAGGTTAATTAAGAATCTGGGTTGAGAAGTGGGTGTGGAAACGGTTCAATCAAAAAGGATAGTGGTATCTGATTTAGAGATTATGCAAATTGCAAATTGTGAATAAAAAGTTTGGTTCCACTCACCTCCCTTCTTAATCTTAGTTTCCCATCTCCTTCTATCTAGCTCTATATTTTCTGATCTTCTTTATCTTCAATTATCTCTTCTCAATTTTGTCGTAAGGACGTTAGTCATTTTTATTTCTCTATTGTATTTTCTGTTCTTCAGCTATTATAATATATATCCTCTTGTGTGGTAACTTGGGTTGTTATATTTATCGATTTGGTTGTTATCAGTTTTGGTTTGGTTATTCAATTATTAACCGTATACAAAAATAAAAGAAATGATTCATTCTAAAGAGAAAAAAAGACAACGACAAAAAATAGTTAGAACGACTTACATTACACGACTTTTGATCACTGAATTTTCTATTAATAAAAATTCAAAATTCACAATGAATTTTCTATTAATAAAGATTCAAAATTCACAATTTTTGCTTTAAAGGAAGAGACAATGACATTTCTAGTCCCATCAAGAACTGTCATATACACGAAACCAATAAGATAATTTTTCTCAACTTGAGCAGTTTTGCTTTAATAAAATTTAGACAAGTGTTGACGAAAACACATATAAAAATATTTAAAATTATTTATAAAAAAAACATTATGTACGTATAATAATAAAATATATGTATATAATTTATTTGTTTGGTTGGATTATTTCTTCATCTTTTTATTCCAAATCAAATACTATCAATTTTTTAAAATTTAAAATCAAATCAAATCAAATCAATTTATTTAATTAATTTAACTCATTTTTTCACTTTGGATCAATTTTTATCGTAATCGTGAACAACCCACCTACGACACTTAATTGTGATGTCCATGCATTTACTACTATCACTATATCTCGAAGATGCTTACAAATAGCTTTGCAACTTGATTTTTTTAAAGAAAATTACTAAGTAATTTTAAGTAACTTTTTTAAAAAAGTTACAAGTACTTATAAATAGCTTTACATGCAACTTCCTAAAGTAACTTATAAAAAAATAGCTTGCAAGCAACTTCTGATATTTTTTATAAATAGGGAGTTAAGCCAATTTATTGTATGAATCAGTTTAAAATGAAATAATATATCAGACATATAAATGTGACATTTGTTTTTTTGGTTGGTGATTATGGTGTTTTCTTTATATCTTTTCTGTATGTATATATCATGTATATCGTTGTATATTCATAGAAAATTTTGTGGGATTAACAATTGAATCCCGGAATGATTTGGCGAACAACATCGCTCGAAAATCAGTAATTGGTGAGCTTGAAGTAGGGGTGTCAAAATCAAGTTCAATCCGCTAAATCCTTCAAAGTTTGGACGTATCAAACTCGGTCTATTTATCAGTTCAGTTCATTTCAGACTATTAAGAATTGGACATGTTAAGTTATAGATCACATTTTAGCTCATTTTAATTAAAGTAGGTTTTGATCATGTCAATAACCCATTCATTTATAAACTTAGCTCAGTTTGACCTGCCCATTTGACACGTCTAACCTAAAGTTACAACTATGAGAATGATATCGCATGCGTGATCAAAATCAAATGGCAGAATTTGAACTAGATTTTCACCCAAACATTTTCACAAAATATGTATGCACTAAATGAGATTATCATTATTTAATTTCGAAATCATTATAATCCCGATATAATTTATTTTTAACCAAACAACAGAATCTTGAGACGTAATTAACTTTTTTGCAAGAAGATGCCCCAAGGACGTTGGTGCGACATATAAGCCAATTGTGTTCTGCTATATCTCTTAAACATACCAAAAGTGTTGTGTAGTATTTTTTAACAAAGATTTGGTCCCTAAAATATTAAAATATTGGTGTAACATGTGATATTTCATAAATGAAATTATTGATTCCCCTTACCAACTTCATTTTAGTCGAACTCGTCACACCAAATTTATCTACTACAATTTATATCTAATAAATAATTTGTAAGTTATTACATAAAAATGTTATATGAGTTTCCTATGAATATTCCAAATGGAAAAATATCCAAAATATGTACTCAACAAATAGCAACTTCAATTTATATATAGTTTGGTAATGCACTCTTCTTATATTCTAATAAATCACAATATCATATCCCTCCTACAATTAAATAAGTAATCATTCTAGTAAACCAACTTTTTCTATAATAACTAAGCAACTAACCATTTCAACGGATCCGTCTTCTCTCCATTTTTGTTCTCTTCATTTTTTTTTCAATTTTTTACTTGGATATGAGATACATGACATATAGATAAAAAATTCATACCTAAAATTTAATTGATTAAATAAAGATCCTAATTATGATTTAGATATTTAATATTTTATAAAAAAAAATATCATAATCATAAGTCATAATAATATAATATAATGTCTATAAATATATTATAAATTTTTTTTGCTTTTCTGAAAAAAATTCCTTCGAGTATTTATCTGCAGTTTCTTTTTTTAATAAATAAATGAGTAAATCTTAGATAGCAGACTTTGAACTTCTCCTTCGAAATTAGTTCATATAATTAATAGGAAAAAAAAATACTTGCTGGAAAAAAATAAATAGAAAAAGAGAAATGATTTTATAATATATTTATGGACAAAAACAGAAGACAATACTAGTAAGAAAAAGATTTTGTTTTAATAATATATTTATGACAGGATAATAAATTGTTATTATTGTGGTATTGTTATTTTTTTTTATGAAATATTAATTATCTAAATCATAGTTAAAATCTTATTTTTATATAATTAAATCTTAACTATTAATTTTTATCTATGCCATGTGTCTTATTATCCAAACAAGCTTGGAAAAAATAGAGGAAAGGAAAATGGAGAGGAGTCAAATCCTATTCCAACAAATATTTAGCAATACCATATCTTATTCAAGGAGAGTTAATTAGCAATTTTTTCAATTATTACAAAATTAACAGAAAAGGATTAAAAATATCTTTAAATTATTTGAAGTAGCATAAATATATTCTTGAACTATATTTCGGTTCAAAAATACCCTTCTCCTCAAATTATAAGGTCAAAAATACTCTTTCCTTGGAATTTGTGTATTTTGTGAAATCGTTCAAAGGAAATGGAGAAATGAGAAAAAGAGATTCTATGTTCTTCAGTGAAATCGTTTCTAAATTCTACGGATAACGGAGAAAATTGTGGGAAATTAGGGATGAGTTTATTAGTCTACGTGGCATGAGCTGAACTCTATTGGCTTATGTGGCATGCCATGTGACATCCACATGGCATCTAAGTGATGTTTAACCGATTCTGTTAATGAGAAGGGTATTTTTGACTCAATAGTTTGACAGTAAGGGCATATTCGAGCCGAAATATACTTCAAGGATATATTTAAGCTATTTCTGATAGTTCAAGAATATTTTTCATCATTTTCCATAAAATTTAAATATATAGATAGAGTTTCTCCTTCTTCATCCGACCCTCACCTCTTGACATCTCATGATTATCCATCATTTCTGAATCCCCACTCCCTTCTCTATTTTATTTTATTTCATAATATTTATACTAAATTATATATAAAAACATTACTAATGATATTTGTCAAAACAATATTTTTCCACATACCCTAAAAATTCATTAGATTGTTTGTTGCATATGTTCTTGTACTCTTTTTCCACTTGTAGTAAGAAAGAATCCTTTTTTGACCACTTATGATATGTGGGATCGGAGTCTTTTTAAGACAACCATTTGCATTGATTAACTAATCATAAGGGGAAAAAGATGCCAATAATATACTCACTCACTTTCTTTCGTGATTTCTATTTATATTGTCTAACTCGTATTGATCTGATTCAATAATTTTAAAATATAATAATAAATATACATCACTAGTAATACGTTAAAATTTTAAATTCAACTACTACATTATATAATTGTTAATAACATAAAATAATAACATTTAATTTGATCAAATGACTAAATAAGATATTTAAAAGATATAGAAATCAAAGTAAAATAAAATAAAATGAAAAGAATTAAAAGAATATGGCAGCACATCAATTGGTGCAGTCCCAATTGACAGGAAAAATATCATTAAAGTAAAGGCAACATGTCAATTGTAGAATTAAAACAAAGTAGATAATTGAGGAATCAGAATATAATATAAAGTTAAGAGGTTTTCAAATGATAAATATTATATCAATTCTAAAAAAAATAATTTAAGTTAGCAACGTGTCATTCAAATAGGGCATCAAAATGTTTTATTACTGTTGGCTAACATTGATTCTCCCTTTCTCTTTTTCTCTATTCTTTTAACTTCAAAAAAGAATATTAAAACAGATTTGTGTATTCTAAATCTGTATATGATAATTTAATTAATATACAATTATGGCAAAGTTTATATACGTTCAAGATATTAAAGGAACATATAATGATTTCAATTCAAGCATACAACGTAGTAGTATCTTTTTTATTATAATAAAATACTTTATCTCAAGTTTCATTAATGTTAGCATAGTATTAGGACGGTTTCACTATGAAATATAATGATGAAATTAGCTATAAAATTTGTCAGTAATCAATAATTAAATGAGATTAACATTAATTTTTTACTGTTAAGTAATGAAAGATTATCTATCTCTAATTTTTTTTTAATAATATCATTTATACTTGTAATAATAGTAATTATAGTCGAAGAATATGTAGAAGATGCTTTATCACTACTACTTTTAGCAAAAACTCGTTTAGTAAGGTAAGACAAAATACTACTTTTGTTGATTTTTTTTTATAGACATAATATATAAACGTGCATTTTAACTTGATTTCAAATTATATTTATGTCTTTCAATTTTAGGTGTGTATAAGTAGACATTTAAACTTATATAAATTTGAACAAATAGACACACATGTCATACATGACATCATACGTGTTAATTTTCGTCCTACATGTGATGTGTCACATAGGACTCATGTGTTTATTTGTTTAAGTTTATACAAGTATAAGTGTCGATTTGTGCATACCTAAATTTTAAGGGCATAAATTTAAAATGAAGTCAAATTAAATGACATATCTATGTACTCTATCCGTTTAAAAAAGAATGACCCTATTTCCTTTTTAGTCTATTTAAAAAAATGATCCCTTTCCTTTTTTGGCAACACTTTAATTTTAACTTTCCAAGTGACTTGTTTAAGACCACATGATTAAAGGACATTTTGATACATTTGACATAACTTTAATTTAGAATCACAAAATTAATTTTTTTTTTCTTAAATTTCGTTTCAAAATTAAATCAGACCAACCTTTTTAAATGAAATGAGTATCGTCAAATTTTGGAAGCACCTCAAAAGGTGTTTTATCATTTGTCCAGGATATTATTATCAACACACAAGAAAGTATTATTCCTCATTTTTCGCAAGCCAATTAAAAAAACCCACTTGTAGTTTATGTCCGCACCTGAAAAAACATACAAAATACTAGTGCATTGATACGTGACATGAACAATTTCCAACTCATCGAACACATGATTCTTTATAGAAAAATGTAAAAATAAAAAATAAGATCGTCATAACTTGAAGGTTAGTAAATAATCGATCAATTTTTTTGTTTTTTTGGAAGAGCATGATTCTTGTTAAAGAATGATAAAAGTCTCACATCGGTGGTTAATAAGATGGGTGGACTCCTTATAAGATATGGACAATCATTCTCCCTTTGAGCTAGCTTTTGGGGTGTGAGTTAGGCCTAATACCTCATTTCACATGGTATCAGAGTAGGGTCCGTCTCACCCGATAATTGACCATGCACCAGATGCTAAGCACTGAACGTGTGAGGTCTAAGACCTAATTTTACGGTTCTAACTCAATTAAAGAACATTGTCCATTCTCCTTTTTTACTTATGATCGTTTTAATATTATTGTTCTATTATTTACTATTGTACTCTTCAACTTGCATTGTAGTAGTTTTTTTTCTTTTTAAAGTGTTCTCATCGTAATTTTTACTTTTGTATTTGTCAAACTTGTTTTTGAAAACTATCTTGAGCCGAAGTTAAGTTTACATATATCGTAGCTTTTCTAAATCTTACTTATACACTGAATAATCACATGGACAGTGTTAGAATATATTAAAGGTTAAAACTATAATTTCAAAAGTGTAATGAATTCGATAGTAAAAACCTAAATTTGAATATGTCAAATTCAAATTCAAAATGTCATATTGCCAAATTTGCTACTAAGATAGGCCTAATTAACTGAGCACGGAGCCTAAAGGGTACAAAATATTAACAAAAATTCCAAAACGGTATATAAAATTTTATATTAACCAAAACGGCAAAATGGCTGCATCAACAACGATTTACTTCCCCGGAAAAAGCAAAATCGCTGCAGAGACAGCGATTTTGCAAAATGTGGAAAAAAAAATTTTAAAAATGAAATCGCTACCTAGGCAGCGATTTTAAATTATTTTTTTTTAAAAGTCGCTGCCTATGCAGCGATTTATAATTTTTAATTTTTTTATTTAAGGAAAATCGCTGCCTAGGCATCGATTTTTAAAAAAGATTTTTTTTTTTAAAATTGTGGAAGTCGCTGCCCAGGCAGCGACTTTTATAATAAAAAAGTAATTTTGAAATGTGCAAGTGAGTCGCTGCCTGGGCAGCGACTTGTATAATTTTATTTTTTTAAAATTTTTTTCTTTAAAAAATTGTGGAACAATGTGCAAAAATTTTTTTAAAAAAATTAAAGCAGCAATTTTATAAGATAAAAAAAATATTTTTTTATAAAATTGCTACTTTAAATTTTATTTTTAAAAAAAATTATTTGTGGAAAATCGCAGCGATTTTCATATTTTAAAAAAAAAATTATAAATTCGTTAAGCGATTTACATATATTTTTTTTAAAAATTATAAATCGCTGCGTAGGCAGTGATTTAAAAAATTTATAATTTTTTTTTAAAATATGAAAATCGCTGCGATTTTCCAAAAATATTAACCAATTTATAAATTTTGTAAATCGCTGCCTACGCAGCGATTTATATTTTTTTAGAAAAAAATATGTAAATCGCTCAGCGAATTTATAATTTTTTTTTAAATATGAAAATCGCTGCGATTTTCCAAAAATAATTTTTTTAAAAAATAAAATTTAAATTAGCGATTTTATAAAATTGCTGCTTTAAAATTTTTTTTTAAAAAAAATATTTCCACATTGTTTCCACATTTTTGTTAAGAAAAAAATTTAAAAATTTTAAAAAAAAAATTATAAAAGTCGTTGCCTAGGCAGCGACTTGCACATTTCAAAAAAATTATTTTTATAAAAGTCGCTGCCTGGGTAGCGACTTCCACATTTCAAAAAAAAAAATCGCTGCCTAGGCAGCGATTTTCCTTAAATAAAAAAATTATAAATTATAAATCGCTGCCTAGGCAGCGACTTTTAAAAAAAATAATTTAAAATCGCTGTCTAGGTAGCGACTTCATTTTTTTAAAAAAATATTCACATTTTGCAAAATCGCTGCCTCTGCAGCGATTTTGCTTTTTCCGGGGAAGTAAATCGCTATTGATGCAGCGATTTTGCCGTTTTAGTTAATATAAAATTTTATATACCGTTTTGGAATTTTTGTTAATATTTTGTACCTTTAGGCTTCGTAATCCTAATTAACTAATTGTGTTTAAATTGAGTAAATCAGAAATGATTTTTTTTTTCAAAAAAAGCAATAATCTGAGGCTTAATTACTAAAAATCTTGAGAGTTTGTAAAATTATCAGATGTAGAAATAGTTTTTGAAATTAGCTCTGCATATGCTATAATTTGCTCTCTATCTATATACATCACTATATTTGATGAGTAATTTCTTAAACTCTCGGTATATTTGATAAATATAGTTTATAAATTTGCATGATTAGGTAATCATCTCATTAAAGATGGAAACTAGAAAATGAGATAAATTACTTTTCGAAAGCTAAAGGCGTAATAAATAAGTGTGCCATCAAACTTGATTTCAATTGATATTTATGATCTCCGGCTTTGATTTATACAAGAAGTCAAACTATCATGCATAAAGTTAAATAGACAAACACGATTTGTCATGTATAGGACGCATGTGCCCTATTTGTTCAGTTTTATGATAGTTTAAGTGATTATTTGTGCACACTCAAACTTAGAGAGCATAAATGTTAGCTGAGACCAAGTTAAATGATAACATTTATGTATTAAGAGAACAAATGGTAACTATATTATGAAAGTGAAAGATGTAATAAATGAATGTGCATGTTAACTTGATCTCGCTTGATATATATAACCTCTAACTTTGATTAGCACAAGTAGTTATTCAAACTATCTTGCATAAAGTTGAACAAATACACACACATGTCCTCTATGATAAATCACATGAGATTTGACATGCATGTTTTTCTGTGCAAAGAAGTCATAGTTGAGTGATTTTTGAGTTGAAAATGAAAGTTGAATGACTTTCTGCGAGAACAATTGATAGTTGAGTGAGTTTTGAGTTGAAAATGTAAGTTGAGTGACTTTCTGTGAAAACAATCAATAGTCGAGTGATCATCAAAGTTATTAGCTCTTCAACTTTACAATAATTTAAATGATTACTTGTCCACACTCAAAATTAAAAATAATACAAATGTAAGCTAAAATCAACTTAAACGACATAAGAAAACAATGGAAACTATAGCAAGAGACATGTGTTGTTATTATTAAAAGTTGTTCAAACAATTAAGCAAACATGTTTAACTTTTAATATATGTATGTTAGACATCTTTTATTCTGGCACGTTGATTGGTTTTTCGAATCTTTTAAACTTATAAATCAAACACCTTCCTTTTTATTTCACTAATATCTCCAAAAAAACAAAAAAACTATATATAAAGCCTCCTCCTTTGCAATATTTTCAAATCATTCACCACATATATTTAATTTCTTCACTCAACATACAACATTTTCTAAAATAAAATAAAAAATTATGTCTTCTAGAAGTACTTGTGAACCACTTGCAGTAGGCAGAGTAATAGGTGAAGTAGTAGACAGTTTTAGTCCAAGTGTGAAAATGAAAGTTACATACAATGGGAGCAAACAAGTTTCTAATGGCCATGAGATTATGCCTGCTGTTGTTGCAACTCAACCTCGTGTCGAAATTGGCGGTGAAGACATGAGATCTGCTTATACACTCGTATGTGTTTGTGTTTGACTGAGCACGAAGTTTGTGTTTTGTATAAAATGAAAACAGAGGTTTATGTTTGTACATACATTGTGTTTTTGTTGTCTGATTGTTTGTCTACTTTTTTTCTTTTGGAAAGATTATGACGGACCCTGATGCTCCAAGTCCTAGTGATCCATACTTGAGGGAACATCTCCACTGGTAATTATTATTCTAAACTCTGATATGATGATTTAAATGTACAATTTTAATACATCTGTTATTCATTTGCTTATTATAATATAATATCAGGATTGTGACGGATATACCTGGTACAACTGACATTTCATTTGGTAAGTTTGATTATCGAGTTGATTTCTGAGATGGTCAAAGACAATGATATAATTTGATTATAAACTTTCTCAGGAAGGGAGATAGTGTGCTACGAGACGCCAAAGCCGGTAATTGGGATCCATCGTTATGTATTTTTGTTGTATAAACAGAGAGGAAGGCAAACAGTGAGAGCACCAACAACAAGGGATCAGTTCAATACAAGGAGTTTTTCCGCGGAAAATGGATTGGGATCCCCTGTTGCTGCTGTTTATTTCAATGCCCAGAGAGAAACTGCAGCTAGAAGAAGATGAATTTTCACACACACACAAAATAAGCTAAATGCACTTTGCATAGTACACAGACAAAAGTAGTACTCCCCCAGGGCCTCATTGATTGGTTTAAGAGATTCCAGTGTCATTCTCAAGCATATTGTAACCAATTATATTATATATATGGTGTTTGTCCTATTCATTTGCTTGTTTTTATAAATAAATACAACATATGACACATGTTACACTTTACTACTATGTACTCTCAGATCAAGTGTATCAAATTCAAGTAAAGAAGAAGAAAATAACGAAGGAAGCATAACCGTTAACAAGAAAAGCAATGTAAAGTCTACATGAAAGAAATAAATCGTAACAACATTAATGTAGTGTGATAATCGAAACACAACAGACAACATAATGCAACAGCTACAATTGTACAACGACGGACACTACACACGGCAAGACAACACTTCACCACTACTAACCTTCTATCCAAATTTCCGCAACCTTTATTCCTTCCTATTTAGAGTACTACTTATGTCCTCGGTTATATGAAGTTGCTAAAAATTTAGGTATGGAAATAATTTCTGTTAAAAGCGTCACTCGTGAATGGACCTTGAAGTGCATAATTCGAATTTAATCAGAGTTACAATCATCTTGCACGGAAATCAAGCACGGAAAACAAACAAAAAGCTAATAAGGCTGCAGTTTACACAATCGTATCAACTAGATTTTTTGTGTTCCTTTTTGACACTGACACTATACTTGTTGTGAGAAGACTTGTGATAATGGCAAATGATTAAGGCCTCTACAGTAATTTTTATAAGACTTACTCAAAGATTAGTATTAGTATACGTGTCGAATAAATAAAGGACGTAATGATTTGGTCCAATTAGACATTCTAATTTTGTCAACAAAAATAACAGAAACAACTAGGAAGTAGAGTGTGTATAATTAATTTAATAATTAATATAAAGAGGACAAAAATTGTGTATTGGCCAACTTTAATTTGTTACTGTTACTAATGTCACGCTTAATTGAAGATGACAACAATCAAATCAATTCAGACACCCCACCACATGACTCACTCTCCATTTACTTCATTTCCAAATTAACATCAAACTCCTCGAATGCCAAAACCCTAACAACAATTGCTTTCAATTAGGTTGTGTGGATGCATCAAGAAAGATAAAAGATTAGATCTAAATGTAGTTTATTCGGAATAAGATGAAAATGATTTTTGTGCTGGAAAAGATATGAAAAGCGGGCTGAAATAGTTTAATATGTGTAGAAGAAATGTTCAGATGTTCGGTGTAAGAAGTTGGCTATAGTGCGATAGAGGAGAGATAGAAGTATGTGTAATTGCGTAATAAATATTGTAAGATGCAGGCATTGTAGCGAAATTGATTGCAAAAGAGGAGAAATAGACCACATTAAAATTACCTTTGGGTGTTTGGAAATTTCAGTTTACCACGAACATGACCTCAAGATCAAATATTAGAGTACTAGTGTTATTCTTGTATATTTTTCTTTTTGTTCTTTCGATTAACATTACTGTCACTTTGATTATCATATTATCTACTGCTCATTGTTAGTATTTTTTTTTCTTTCCTTGAATCAAGGGTCTAAAAAAAACATCCTTGCTAGCTTCACGAGATAGATGTATAGTCGATATACACACTATCCTACCCAAAACTCACTTGTGAAATTTCACGATGTTTGTTGTTGTTGCTGCCTTGTGCCGCATTACACCTAAATTATAAGATAAACCAACCTTACAACTTAAATTGTCAAACCCAAACACATAACTTTCTACTGCAGAACATTAAAATGTGTACAAAACAGAGTAAATGTGCTACACAAATTTCCCTATTTTAACTCTTTATCTTTGTCAGTTTACAGACACCTAACGTTTACCTTCACAAATCCCACCAGTACTCAAACTATCTTTTGTAGCTTGATGGGGTTGTACTGGAACAAACAGGTTAAAAACTTATCTGCTTCAACCAGACTAGTAATAGCGGCACTACATACAACAGAGAAGAATAGTCTAAGAACAATCTCAATATTAGACATCTCTCCAATGATGCTCCATTGCAATACTCCAATTTCCTACTTGTGAATTCTTTACAAGCCCCGAGTCCAAAATAATCAACGTCACACTTTTAAGGTATTCAAGATACCGGAGTGCTGGATCCATTGGGTCATAGCCAGCGAGAGAAATATAAGCTGCAAGAAAGATTCAAAAGCATGAGAAAGTAGTAACGCTACGCCTTGAATCCATGCGCTGCTCTGCTTGGATCAAAATTTCTTCTACTCCGGCACCAAGGCAAGCTTATTAAGCATTAATCTCAGCATTACACTGATGCTCCCTGCTGCAGCTTCTTCTACCCCAAAACATGTTCGAGCAGGTAGTTTTCTCCAATCTCACATTCATTTTGTCCTGATCCGTTGATGTGGACTGTGACTGATTAGGAGTTTCTTCTTGAGTATCATTTTCTCTTGATTCCAAGGTTGGAGAAGGTCCTTCATCACAGGTACACAAAGGCATTGCAACAGAGGGAAATGGACTACAAGTCACAGGACAGAAAAGATCGGAAGACACTGAAGCAACACGATTCTTTCTAATTTCATGTGCGCTAGGCGGTGTTGATCGTTCTTGGTCACGAGAATGAAGCATGCATGGTGTGCATAAGCTAAGGGATAGATGTAACTTAATTTCCTTTGCAGGAGATCCTGGGAGTTTTACAAATGAGACAATCCCATGTCGGCAAAGTGGACATGGAATGGATCCAGGCGGACCCAATAATTCAGATGGGATGTTGCTTGCCGAGCAAAGATAGAGTGCACATCTTACACACAATTGATGCCCACAACCTGAAAGTATTTGATACAAAATAAAAGAAAATATTAATATGACAATTCTCATCTCATTTTACAGGAACCATACTGTCATTTTATTGTTATCGTCTTCTCATGGTTAGACAATGTGTTCCAGAAACCTAACAGTGCGAGAGAATCTGATGTCACCGAAAAAAGATATTTTCGAAGATCTCATATTTCCTAACTCTCTGGGTAATATTGTTGGAGTTTGGGGGAGATCACATTGGTACCTATTTTTCATCAGTACTGCCGTCGCATTTTAGGTGGCACTATCACTCTTTGGAAAGTCGAACAGTTTGGTCATTGACTATGACTTATCAAACTTCTTTTAATATTTTGAATTATTAACTATACTAGCATATATACTAGACATGTAATCATCAAATATGTAAAAGTTTTATTTCAGAACACATGAAAAATCTATGCGTGGACCCTCGAATCCCAAACTCCTTCCTATAAAATGAGACGGAAAGAGTATGTAAAACAGATTTCCAGGTGAAAAAATCAAGTTGCTTTATACACAAGCACAAGACTGGGTGGGCATCAGATATTCCATATCAGATAGTTGAAAAACATCAAGTATAACAAAAGACAAACAACTGCAGTATCTACACATTTATTTCATAACTACAAATCTAGAAGTCTTTAAAAAAATAATTATAAAGGCGGTGTCTAGACCAACTTGTACACACCTCAATTATTCCCATAAGTATCTGCATCCTTCCACCAATACATGTATAGGATAACTTTATACACAATAGTTTAGGTGGATGGAAAGAAATCTCCTCGCATTTTTTGCCTCTATTGAGATTTAAATCCCAATCCTTAAGATTTTCCCTCCAGCTTCACCAAATGCTAGACCATACGCTAGGATTCAACTACAATATTTAGATTTGATAGGTCTAGGGTGTGCAAAGGAAATTTTGGAAGTGTTACTCGTAACTCGCATAATAAATCAAGAAAGGATTTCATACTCAAGTAGAATAGATGATTAGGTTGGTGCTAGATCATGTACGGAACCGAAAATTCTCAATTAGAGGGGATTTTTACACCATTTGCGAGATACATCTCAACAAATGAACTATGCTTCAGATTATAAAATAGTTGAGATTTGGTTGTATGAGTTGTCTATGTTTATTCATCTGCTTGATTCAGGCATATCTTATTCTAATACTAAGTATTTAGTCTTATTCCCTTGATCTCAAACTTGCTCCTACATGATGAGAATACTTCTCCAACTATAACAAAAGAGCGCCTCACAAGAACCAGATCTAATGTTATGTGTAACAATAATATAAGTTTCCCAATAAACTGATATATTAAATATACAGTATACAGGTCATTTGCTTTCATTGTGTGTTGTTCTTGTTTTGTATTGATACCGAGGAATTTTTAGAGACAATTTCTTACACATGATTTTAGGTCTACCTCGTTCTTTTACCACATTCAACATCATATTAGCACACTAATTAATCTATATATAAGGAGATCAATGTAGAAGAAGGTAAAACATATAAGGCGACTAATTTTATCCTCCATATATGTTGCACACAATCTTTATCGGATGTAAATCATTTCTAATCTTGTCCATCTTGTATGAATGCATATTCATCTAAATGCGCGCATTTATACGACATTCATCTTGTGGATAGATTGGACCTTAAAAGTCCCAAAAATTTGCTCCTATACAACATAGTTGCATAACTGATTGTTGCCAGAACCATTTTAAAGAAAATCTGTCTGATTAATATATTGAACAAAATCAGATTGAAAGGAAATAATGGTACAAACCTTCGGCAGCCACTGAACATGCCCTCTCCAGGCAAACAGCACAAGTATCAGAATCATCAGAGGAAGATCCTGAAGACTGCAACCCGCACTCTCTGCAAAAAGTATTCACAATGATAAGAACTTATATATGGTTGACATTTAATTTTACAGTATCCTAATAGATTTACAATTATTTAAAAGCATAGATTAACAGCTCCCCCTCCTCCAAAACCCCATGGAAGAAAAGAGCACCACACGGAAAATATTCCCAGCGAAGGAGAGACTAAGAGAAATCACACGGAAGTACAAAACAAGTGCTCATTCTATCACTCACTTAACAGCCACTAAAGCAGTCAAATGAAAATCAGCCCTGACCGGCTTTAGAGTTGAAACATTCCACTAGTGGAAGTGAGAACCAATTAGCAGTCCATCACACTAGTGCTTTAACATGAATCATTAATAGATCAGAAGGCTCAATCAAAAAAAATTTCAATCCAATGTCCAAAGGACTAATGGTTAAGATGTTTACTTAAGCTTCCAGAAGAAGCAATGTCTAATAGATCAAACTAGAACACAGGAAAGGGTAGGATAAGCCTGAGATAACAATAAAGTTCTTCATCTCAAATAGCAGCCTCACTGCTTATTTTCTATTATTGACTCTTAATGGAATGGTGCGCAGTAACTGACTAAAATTGATCACTAGAGCCTAAAGATGACTTCAACTAAAGGAAACCAAAAGAGCGAGACAAACTGACAAAGTATAGAGAAACAAACAAAAGAAAGCTTGACCAATGGGAGTTGGATCAATCATAATTTTTCTGGCTTATGCCTTCGCAAGCTAAATGTGCATCATACAGATAGAATTCACAGAACAATATACATTGATTTCAAAAATTCTGAACGCAGCAACGAGTAGAGTGACTGAACTGCTTGTTACAAATCTATACCGATACATGGAGTACCCTTTTGCAGTTACGAACACACAATATCCATAGCAATAATTTCCACATCTTCAATTAGTAAAAATCTACTTTGTTTTACTTCCCTAGCATATGTTACATTTGTCAAACAGATTTGCAGTAAGCCGGTAACCCATTTCGATTGCTACTTGCATCAAATGGCTTAAGTATCATCAATGCAATCATTTGTTTTGATCTTCAAAAAGTAACTACCCAACTTGGCCACCACAAGAAACACTAGACGATCTAAAGTGAAACATCACATGACAAAATCTCTCTATTAATTGAGACTTGATAATCAAAAAGTTACTATATCTCAGACAATATGGGACCAGGTTTAGGGTAGATATTGAACTTCGATCTTAAACAAATTTGATGCACCAAAACATATTCAACCCAGAAATTAGGGCACTCCAAATTTTTTCAGATGACAAAGACCATTAGTTCAGAAAGAAGCTTTTTTCTTTTTTCTTTTTTAAATACGTTAAACTCCCTCCCCTAAATCCCTGTATCTACGAGCTGAATAGTGGGCATTTCCCATGTTTGCTTACTTGGTAACTCAAAACAAAACCTTATTATGTTTGGAAGTGGAGGGTCCTTACCACTATAGGTCATCCCTCCCTTATCACTTATCAGTCCAAAAACTAGATTACAAATGACTAAAAAAAGAAGATAATTTCCATTTACCTTGCGATGTTAAGCACACTTAAGAGAGGCAACGATAAATAACTTGAAGATGGAAAAGGTGGAATTATCGACTCAGAATTTGGTGCAAGTAATGGTTCAAGCCAATGACGTCCCCACATCCTGGCAACATCGAGAGGAACCCACCTGAAAGAATCCATATATCTGTTCAGTGACGTCTAGAAATTCAAAGATGTAAGGTTAAACTGAGAAGAAAGTCCTAAATAGATTACCCATTGCAGTTCAATGTCAATCGATTGGCACCTCTTGCAATAAGGATCTGCAGAAACACCAAGCAAATACTCATTTAGAAACAAGCAAGGGTAAAATATTGCATCAGAAAACAACCACATAAGTACCAATTGGAATCGGAAGTAAAACATCTTTTCCTTCTGGTAATCAAAATTATCAGATAGCAGCGCGAAGATGAGTTAAACAATCACCTGACAGCATTTTAGATTTCCGCCACAGGCAGCATAGTGCAAAGGAGTGCTTCCAGCTCCTAGAGAGCGATTTATTTGAAAATAATGTCAATTAACAATCAGGTAATTTCCGAAAACATCTAATTATGCCTCGACTGAACATATACCTATCAGATCCATCGATGACCCATAGTGAAATGTCACAGCTGAAACATTTGCATTGAGATCAAGCAGGAGCTGGACACAATCAAAATACCCATTCAATGCAGCCATATGAAGAGCAGTAATACCACCATCAGCAGCTTTATTTACAAATTTTGACAGTGGACTGCAATGAAATGAAGCCAATACAGCGATTAGCCAAGTAAACCAGATACGTTCCAAGAAGAAGTCAAAACCTCAAAGTCAATAATTTTTGTGTCAGAATTCATGAGCATGGTTGTATATCAGCTCATTTTCTCAACTAATTCTCTTATCAGAACCTAGACATCTGTAAACACAAAGCTCACAAATGAAGAACTCCCGAGGTATCTTCTTTTACTAGAGCATATGTTGTACACTACCACCTCAGTCTTCTATGGTTGTCTTATACGATTTGCATTTAGCCCTAAATCAATGACATCACAGGTCAATCAATGATTTCGGACCTTATATCTTCATAAATAAATAATCTGTATTTACACAACTCAATGAGAATCCAGATAACTAGAATGAAGATGAACAGATCACCAACCTTTGCTCATGCTTGCCTTTTGAATTTGAACTGTCTCCTCTGTCAGCATTTGTTTGAGCATTTATAGACTCAAAAGGGGCACTAGGAACGAAATCAGTCACCACAAGTCTTATGCATCTAACATGTCCATTCACTGCTGCAAAATGGAGAGCTGTTCTTCCACTAAGATAATCTGCCCTGGTAACCTGAAAAAATAGTTTCAAGATCCAAAAGGGACAAATGCTATTAGAAGAATGACAAAGCACAAGGCTGTGTAAGCTCTAGTAGCCAAATTGACAAGTTAAAAGAAAAACCCATGAGGCAAAAAATCAAAGGGAAACTCACATTGCATCTAAAGAGAAGAAGGGTTTGAACAACTTCCCAGTGACCATATCGACATGCCTGCATCAGTGCCGTCTTCAAAACAAAAAACAAAAAAAAACTCAAACATCAGATTCAACAAAGAAACACCCAAACTTCAAAATCCCCCAAGATGACTAAAATTAACAAAAATAACCCAAACCATGAAGCTGATCTCTCATTTGAAAAGAAACTAAACAGGACTAATCAACAAAAAGGTTTTTTTTTTTTTTCAAAAAAAAAAAATCTTTTACCTGACCACAGTAGTTTCTAGAATTAACATCAGCACCATTCTCAAGCAACAATGCAACAATCTGAAAAATTATTCACATAAATCAAAAACTTTAACGATATGCGATTAAAAAGGGAAACAAAAAAGAAAAGGGTTAAATACCTCGTTGTGTCCCTTAGCGGCAGCGAAATGAAGAGGTGAATTGAGTCCACCAAAAGTAGAGTATTTTGAAAGACATGGATTGCAATCAAGCAACATCTTAGCTTCTACATAATCGCCGTCTCTGGCCGCCGATACCAACCGTTCACCGGAGGCCGAACACCCAAAAGAATTACCCATTTTCTCTGTTCCTCCTTTTTTTACTCTCTTAAGAAAAATCAAAGCTGTGTCTCTCTCAATATATATACATGTCAAGTCAAGATTTGCAGAAAAATGGCAGTATCTGATGAAGCAAATTTGACTCAAACAGAGTATATGTCTTTTACAAGGATTTAGTAAATTAAAAAATTGGGGTTTTTGGGAAAAATTAGGTCAACTGTCCTTAAACAAAATTTGAAAAAAAAAAAGAAAATGATAATCATGCAAGTGGTTTTTGCTTTATAATAATTATTTTTTTTAAAATTTGACTAATTTAAATTTATATTAAAATTTTAATTTAATTTGTATTCACATCGATAAAGTTATTAAAACTATTTTTTAATTGAATTTTTTATACTCAAAACTCTAATAAAGATATCTATTTGATATTGGGATATAACAATATTTGTGCTGATATATATTGGATTCTTTTCTTTCTTTTATTACTATAAATTATTTAATTTCATTAGTAACTGATTTGTGTTTAATTAACTACATTATTTTAATATTGTTAGTCTTAATAATATTTATTTATCTGATTAATAAAATTTAAATGTGCTCGTGATTATATTATATCAATGAAATATATTTCTAAATCCTTGACAAATTTAGATATATTATTAATCAAGATAACACTCCTTTAAGAGTTTGAATTCATTTTTTATGACATGTAAAATATTAATAGCGTATTTTAATTTAGTCAATCAAGTAAAATGAATGATGTTTTTAAGAATATCAATTATTTAAAGATGAAATTAATAATTCATTATAAATTCAAAAGTATTATCGATATTTGTCTCTCGCATTTATATTTGATATCTAAGAATTTTTTGTATACTTTTTACTATAATTTTGGATAAAAGGATGACGGTGGATTATTTGAAAAAAAGTGATAAAATAAAAGATATTTGTGTTTTTAAAATTGTATTCTGGCATGAGGTAGTTGGGAAGAGAACGTTTAGTGGAGTTTCCTTTTCTGGAGTAAATTGTAAGTAAGGAATTTGAAAAAAAAAATTATTTTAAAAAAGTTAGAGGTGCATCAATTAAAGGAAAATATAGGATAAAAAATAAGGACCAAAGACCCAAGAAATAATTTTTATTTTATTTTTGAAAAAGTAAAAGTTTTGTTGGTTACTTGGAGAATAAAAAGTGGGGTTGCACTTGTAGCCAATGTCAAGGCAAATTTTACCACCATCTCTTTAATTTTTTTTTGGCAAGTGGAGTAATTTTTTATTTATTTAATTTTTTTATTTTTTTATTGTGATGAATAAAGTTTCTTTTTATCTTCAAAAATGTGAGTCATGTCTAACATTTGATCTTTGATAATTTGTACTTTTGAACTTCAAATATAATATTTTGCTACAACTTTTTTGTTTTCCAATCTTAACATAAAAGATGGAAGGTGTTTTATATTCAAGCAACATTTTTATTTTATTTAATAATAGAGTTAGAGTTATTAATCGATATTTTTTCATCAGAAAATAATAGATATGATTTTTTTTATTTATGAATATTTTACTTTTTGTGTTGAAGATTTGGGAAGGAATTGAGCGTTACGTATTAAACTTGTTTCCTATATTTTTATCTTGAGAAGTTTTTTTTTTTTTATCTAATCAATTATATATGAAAAAAATTAAAATTATAACTTAAGATATAAGCTACTTTTAAGCTTTCTTGTAGTAGTTTAATAATATTCATGTCTAAGAAAATTTGAACCACAAATCTTTTAACTAATTTGCACGGTTTAGCTAGCCAATAGAGTGGTTGGTGAATTAAGATCAACTTGTAATTAAGAAAAACAAAACAATTTTATTATTATTATTATTTAGTAATAAGGAAAATATTTGTTTTACCCACAACTCTACTTTTCATGTTTGCTTTCATTATTCAAACAAGAAAGAGAAGACATATACGTACTTTGAGAATTGGGTTTATTAGATGTCAAAATTGAAACATATTCTTGTTATTTTAATTTATTTGTCTAATTTGTTTTAATATTAATATCTCTTTTCTGATTAAATAATTATTTAATTATAAAAATTCACGTGAAATGTTTAAGACAATATATAATCATCAAAAAGGCGTGATATGTTTGCATATGTATGTATGCCGACAGTTGGTCTTTGAAATTTTTTTGTTATTACATTTGAAACTAAAATTGTTATAAGTTAATTTGCGAACCTTTATATTGTATGATATTTTTAACTTTGATAGGTAATCCAAAGTAAATAGTTTTATCCATAATTAAAAGGTATTTAATTTTTCCTTTCAATTTATCTTTATCATTAATTAGAAGAATGAATTTTTGAATAATCAATGATATATAAGTACTAATTTAATGAAAACACGTCTTATCGGAAAATGGGACAGATCGGTCATCCATTTTAAAAAATTATAACATCTCAATTTTTTTTTACAAGGTAGAACAAAAATTAGACTTTTTATAAAAAAAAAATTAAAAATAGATTTTTAAAATTATCTCAATCTAATTGAGGTCTCTTTAATATTGGTACGATTCAGTTAATCTTCGTTTTTTATTTACTTTTAGAAAATCACCTCATTAAAATATTTCTTTCGCAAATATATTCGTAAAGAAGCATTTCGGTTCTTCATCAAAAAGTCAAGAATGTAAAACCTTCTTACCTTATTGTTTGACGTTAAACATTTAATAAAAGTGTTGGCAAACGTTTAGTTATACTTTTTGATAAAGTATCTATTACAGTATCATTTAATTTAAACCTAATTAAGTAAAGCTTAGTTTAAAGAGTAAAGAATCAAAGTCGTCAAGTCATCACTCACCAGAAGTCTATGACGTAGGTTATATTTATATTTGAAATATGTTATAAAATATATTTATATATTAAATTTAACATATTATTAATATATAAAATATTTACTTCAATTTTTTTTTTTAATTTTTTTCATAATAAGAAAATCATCTCAATTGTTCAAGATGAGTATACACTTTAGAATAAAAATTCTATATTTTCACTTCTTAAATAATATATAATGGAAACGCCTTTTTTATTAAATTAAATTTTATTAATAGGTCAATTATTTCCAAAAATATTAAAAATAAACATTTATGCTACTCTCCACTAAAAAAGGTAACAGGAAATCCGCGAAAAGGAATCGACAAAGGCTTAATTTACACAAATCAAAAAGACTCAATCATCACCCATAGCGGCAGAGTAAAAAATTTAATTAAAAAATTTGTAAATATTCTTTTCAATAGTTTTAAAAATGTGCAAAAATATATATTATAATAGTAGCTCATATTTAATCTCGACAGATCATATAATTATTCAGAAAAGAGTGATCTTTAATATAAATATATCATCCTATTTATTTTTATTTGTAAAATTACTTTTAACATTTTTTTCTTTAATTTCAATCTACCCCTTCTTTTCTATCTTATATTTAGGCGTTTTATTGTTGCTTTCAGTTGTTACATTTTCTACTTTAAATTCCATGAATTATTCGACATACCTTCCATTTAAAAGAGTCTTTTTTTACTAAGTTAAATTACCAAAAATACGATTTTAACGATTCCGGGAAGTAGTTGCGCGTCGCGGGGCCAAATCCCATCATTTTTATTGAATTTTGAGGATTTTAATCTCTATTTTTGGAGTACGTAATATTTTTGTCTCTCAAAAAAGAAATGAAGATGAATGCTATAATTACTAAACTTTTCATTCGTTTAAGATGGATTCGATCATGACCTTGAAAGGTAGTAATAGAGTGGCAAATATTTTTCAACGCTTTCAGGTTCGAACCATAGTCCATGAGTATGAAATCGCCTTAAATAGCTTAAAATAGATATCGAATATCGAATAGCAAAAATTGAATCTAACCATTATTAACCATAGGCAATATTTTATTGTAAATAGTTGAAAATGATTTTTTTACTCAAAATTAGAGTTAGCGATACTAATTTAATTATTAGTACGGTAGATGAGGATGATTATCAACCTCACAAGTTGCTTCATAGTATTAGCATTTTGATTATTTTCCTAAATAATGAGTGACATTAAGATTAAAAAAATAATTACTATTTTATTTATATTACATATAATTACGTTCTTTAAAATCCTAAACTTTAAATTCTGAACTCCAAACGTGTTTCGTGTTATTCAAGAAAGTTGAGAATGGTGGATAGGAATGTGGAGATTTTGTTTCCATCATTTAAACAGAATCACTTTTAACATTCCTTACTTCAAAGAAAAATAGGAATCCCTATACATATGTACATTCTAAGCAAAGACAAAATTAAAGTTTGGTATCAATTATCTCCAAATCTTGGCATACAATATTATAACATTTATATAAAGTTTGGTTATGTCTTTAAATAGCTATCATCTGGTAATATCATTAAAAGTCTCATGTATACGATCTCACACTATTAAAAGTTACTAATTAAGATTACATTCACATGATCTATCATATTATTCATGGACTAATTTTGAGATTAACTTCCAAATATTTATGGCCACCAAGTCCATAATGGTCTTCCTTGTTTGTGTCTTCAAAAGCTATTGGTAAAAATTGACAAATCGTTCAACAAATCAAATGTGTAAAGACAATTAGTCAAATCTTACACTATCAGTTTGTCATATTTCTATCAACCTGTCTAGCTGAATTATTGACTCTAATATAAGTATTATTGAATTTATAATTAACTACTATTCAAAATTTAACATGTTATGTTATTAATTATCCACTCGTACAATTTTCTCGAAAAAAACTCACATCATAAAAAGTATTGCACACATGCACCCCAACACTCAATAATTTCACATCACATCATAGTTATAACAAGAACTTTTCTTTAAAAATAACATTTGATCATGGCTATAAGGTCAAGTTCTTTTTGCAGATAACCAGTAATTAATGTTTTAACAACCATCATTAAACATCATTAGCATGAGACCTGCCTGTAAAACTTCCTATGATTCCATTGGCTCATATATATTTATATATATATATATATATATATATATATATATATGATGGAAAAAATTAAGAATTTGGTCCCTCTGCTAATTAATTACTAGTCATTCACTGACTCAACGAAAATATCTACCAAATACTTACTTTAATCTTCTAAATTATTTTATTTTTGTAGAAATTACACATGCATATTCTTTTATTATATTAATTATACGTACCAACAAATTAAACGTAACACTCACCAAAACCATTGTTTTCAATTCATGATATATATATTATTGAGTCATTGACTCAAACGTAACACATGAAAATTGGTCTTTTCATTAAAGAAAAAAATGACACTGATAATGACACAACACTTATTTAAAGTCAATAATTCAAATCTCAATCATAGCTACCAGAAAACATGAATCTAGCTATGAAATTTATCGATTTTTTAGTTAATTCGTTGTTAAAATACTTCTAGCTGATAGAATTTTCTTATAGTCTGTAGTAGTATGGAATTATCATAAGCTTTTTATTGTTAATCTATGTATGAAATTTTATCTGTTGCAATAACAACTGAAGTAGGATCTGGTACCGGAGGATATAGTGTATACGCATACCTAATTACTACAATATTATGGAGATAAAAAAGCTTTTTTAAAAGATCATCGGCTCAAATGCATCAAACCAGCGGCATAGGTACATGATGGTTGACGCGTGTCCAATTAGACACCCTTCGTTCGAAAATATCGTGATATATATACAAGTAAAATAACACAAAATAATTAAATAACATATTTTGAACACCCTTAACATAACAAGTTATAATAATCTAGTAATTTCACCTCCTTTGAACGAGGAAATGCTCGTGTGTACAAAGCCTATATGACTAGTACTACAACTAGGACAACATAACAAGCAAACCTTCACAACTCACAAGGCAAGACACCCTCCACCCCTTCTATCCATTTACCCTAAATCACGACCTCCATTTCTTCATAAGTCGATTGCTGATTCCTTATTTTTCTAATAGCGTTGATAAGGGGCGGCTCTATGCTTTGGCCTTTTAAGGCCTTTGCCTTAGTCCTCAAATATTTGTTAAGATTAAATTGTGTGTTAAAATTTTTATAGAAAAATTAATTATTTATGATAAAAAATATAATTTTTTATAAAATAAATTATTTTATTTATCTTTAACATCTTTTGTACTTTGTTAAAAATAATAATTAATAGTGAAAAGTGTTGGAAAAGGTGAATTATCAATTCTTTTTTATTTCTTTTTAAATTTTAGTTTCATACATTACTCGAGTATAAGCATATTAAAATGAGATATATCAAGTCATCAACTTCTTGTGTCAAATTCTATGGTTCTTACTCTTATCTTTATTTAATATTTATCAACTTATTACTTATAGCATTATGTTAACAATACATATAATAAGTGTCTCACTTAAAGGATGTTTTTCAATATTGAGTTGATAAAATCTTACCTAAAACTAGTAACTGCAAAAACAATATTAAGTACTAATAATTTCCATCTTAATAGTGTGAAGAAAATAAATTTAAAATAAATACGTATATAAAGTATATTATATCAAAGCCGCGAATTGAAATTTCGCTTCAGGCCCCTAATTACGTTGAGCCGCCCCTTCCATTAGATTGAGTAGTACCTTGTGACATATTTGTATTATTTGAGAAAATTGATTATAGTTTTCCTAGAAACTTTTTCTTTTTAAAAAAAATAATCTTTTATAAACTTATAAATAATTTTATATCCTTTTTATTAGAGATTACTACTTTTACATATTAACAATCTGTTAGATCTTTTTTGTTTTATTCAATTCGTTACAAGGGGATATATATATATATATATATATATATATATATATATATATATATATATATATATATATATATATATATATATATATCCTTTTCTCTTAATTGGGGGTTAGGTTTCAAATTGCAAAGCCGAATACATTAATAGTATAATTTAAAGGAGCAATTAATTAAAATTGCATGCATCGTTTTAAGTCTCTTTCAGCTACATAATACAGCTATTAAAGAAAATTTAATTAAATGAAGTGACGTACCAAATCTGACTTATTCTATGGGAATATTTTTTTTTAATTACTATTTTGACTATGCTAGCAAGTTGGAGTAGCAATTAGCTTTGAAGTGACGTCCTAATTTAAAACATTAGGAGATTAATTAGAGGGTGTTGGTAGTATGCTTTTTGATAATATTAGGTTGAATCTAAACTAATTAAAAAATAAAAAATACTTTTTATTTTAATACTATTTTATTAGGGGAAGGAGAAATTGAGAGCGGAGATTTACCAACTAAGATATGATATCCTCATAAAAAAACTTAAGAAAAATTAGATAGCTAATTAGTTGAGCTGTTAAAATTCTTTATAAGTATTGGACATATTTGAAAAAAATCAGATAGCTAATTAGTTGAGCTGTTAAAATTCTTCATAAGTATTGGACATTAATATTTGAAATAGATCTGTAAGTAATAATTTTGGTCGCATGTGTGAACTATGTATTAAAAATGGACCGCTACAATCACACATTATTTTTTTATATAGTAAAAAGACAAATATATATTCTGAATTATCATAAACAGTGTACCTTCACTTTAACGATAGGCATTATTTTCTATTCAATTTAATTTATTGATCAAAACCATATCAATAAATATATACGTAACAAGTATTTATATACTAGACGTTATGCATGGGCCCGACATGTGATTTTGAGTATTTTTTACATGTTTGGATCCAAATTACAAAGATATACGCAAGGAAATATTCTAAACTTATTGATATTGAATAGATAAAAATAAAATTACAAATTTACGAATTTTGATAAATGTTATAATCAAGCTCGAAATGTAAATTCCCTAGAACAACATTGAGTAGGAATCTAATTAAATAAAAAACTCAATAAATCGCTACACTCTTTAAGTGATATAAAATATAATTCAAACAAAATCGAACGCTCAAAACAGAGCCTTACTTCGATAAACAACTTTTTCTTATTCATACGTTTTTTTTATCATTTAGCTTTTATCAATCTACAACCAAAAGTTAACAGCCTTTAGTCAGGTAAATGGCTGACAAATATTATTGGGCCAACTTCTAGTAAAATCAACAAGTGCAATGAGAAAATAGCTTTCATATTTACAAGTAGAGGCATACCTCTCCAAAAATTTTAAAGAACAAATGACTTATTTGATAATACAACTTTATTGTGTTCTTATCTTTATTTTCTCTATTTGGTCAATTTGTATTTAACTGACTTGATTTTTTAGAAATACGAAAAAATGAATTAAAAAAAATAATTCACAACAAACTACAAATGACTCAAATAGGAGACAAAATAAGAATAGAATCGATAGCATTTTGATCACAATGATAGCTCATACTTCTATTTTTAATTAGAATATCAATTATCATAGAATTAATTATTTAAATGGTCATTCAGGTTCACTCAATAACGCACTTCTTCTTAATCGAAATGAACTCACTCATCCATTACATTGTTTTTTCATTTAAAAATCAAAATGGCTGTGAAGATCTCTTTCATAAAACAAAAAGACGATAACAAGAAAAATTCTTTTTAAGTAAGTTAATATCTCAAATGGTCACCTAACTTTTAATAGTTCTCTTAGAAAGTCACTCAACTTAGAATAATTTACTTGAAAAGTCACTCAAATTTATTTTATAGCTCAAAAGTACTTTGAAAATTAAAAAGTGACTCAACTTTATTTTTATAATTCAAAAGTCACTCAATTATAAGTATTTTATTAAGAAAGTCACTCAATTATAAGTATTTTATGTAGAAAGTCACTCGACTAATTTAAATATTTTTAAATTAAATTTTGTTAAAATACAATTTTTGTTTTAAACTTATTTTTAAAAATTAATAAGATGCTCTTAATTATTTTATTAAATTTCTTTAAATATATATGTTCTTGAATTATTTTTTAAAAAAAATCAATAAGATTACTACAGTGTTATTTTTCTTTTTGGGATTCTTAACTTCTTGATTCCAGCCTTTTTCTAAGACAATTGCGGTTATAGAAAAGGAAATTTCTTTTTTTTTTCAGTCGCTACGGTACGGTTTCCAGAAGAAAAATATAATTAAATAGCTAGAGTTGGTCAATAAGATAATTATGATAAATATTAATAGTTGAGTGACAATCTAAATAAAAAATTAATAGCTGAGCGATTTTTGAATTGTAAAACAAAATTGAGTGACTTTTTAAGTAAACAAGCTCAAATTGAGTTATTTTCTAAGTAATCTTTTTAAGTAAGTTAATCGATCCACAAACTCATATTCTAAGTGACATTCCACGTTAGAATATTTGGTGCAAAAGCTAGTGAGAACTTTGATATTCCCTCTGTTTCAAAATGATGAGCTAGTTTAATTTAAAATGCAGTTTAAAAAAAAAAAGACTTATGAATTTTGTGTTTCTAAATTAAAGTTATATCAAATATATCAAAATTTTCTTTCATCTTATAATTTTAAAGATGTCACGTGGAAAGATAAAGCTAGAGTGTTGCTAAAAAAGAAAAAGAACTATTCTTTTATAAAGAAATTAAAAAGGAAATAGAATTTTTTTTTTTAAAACTAACAAAAATATATATTTATAGAGAGGAAAACAAGGAACTATAAAGCACACATGAGAAGACACGTTAAGAGAAAAGAAACAGCATGGCCATGGCGATGGAAGAAGAGGCAGAAGTAAGCAAATTAAAGGGGATGAAACAAAAATCAGACAAAATAAAAGCAAAATATATAACCCAATTGAGAAGAAAGAGATCAATCATAGAAATGAAATGAAGTCAAAATAGAAAAACAGAAACGATGACACAGAGTTCCTGAATAGAGGCCACATATACATACATTGATGCGGTGGCTCTCTAATTTTACAACAAACAAATGACACGTTAATTTTTTTTATCTAGATTGAAAAACCTTAAATTGGAATATATTCTTCTACTACGGTAGAAAGAATGCATGGGACTTTGAGTGATTATTTTGGCATTTAAAAAAACAACAGACAAATTCCATAGGGTGTCCATGTTCAAAGCCTTAAATAAGCAGCAATTTGTCAAAAATATTTTCCAAAATAATCATTTCTTACAAAAAATAAATATATATATATATTTTATAAAAGTTTAGCCGAACAGGCTAGATACGTGGTCCTTGTTTCCATGCATGAAACCTTATATTCCCAATGCAGAAAGCATCACATGTTATCTTTTCGTAAGAAATAAGAAGTACATGTTGTACAAAAATTGAAGTTGACGTTAAATGAGTTGAGTAGTAAAATCAAATAGAATCATAAATCATATCATAAATCCACCACGAAAATCAAATAAATCATAATGAGATATTGATAAACCAAAATCCAAATATATTAAAAAACCATCCAAATAAGTTTAACAACACCCAAAAACACAACTAAGACTCAAACACGAACAAACCAACAGTACTAATAACAAAAACAACAACCTGTAGAGAATATCACACAGTAACCTTAAAAGGGCCAACGAAAGTCAATACGCGAACCACACCAATATCCTCCACTGCCTCATCAAGACACCATACCAAATACTAACTAACTAGTCAACCCGAGGGAACCACCTCGGTTCGTTCATTGACTCAAACCCGTCAATAACCTTGTATACTACTACTTGCATCACAACACAGAAAAGCAACAACTCTATAACTTGAAGGGTAGTGAGATCAACGAACCTCCAGTTGAGATTTAATTGCACTGGAAAGCAAGCTTGATGTTCTGCACTGTACGGGTGATGAGAGAGTCAACAGTGTTGACCGAATCCATAGTGAGATTGCCTGTAGGCGGGTTACCCATGAGTACCTGGTATCCCATGGTCAATAGACACCCATTGATCTTACCACCATTCTCCAGTGTTCCAATGCCAGCTACCCCGTTGGAGTTCTCGTAACAATCTGGAACAATGGCGAATCCAGATGGAAGGAACGTCACGCAGGAGGAATCGCCACCATTCATCACAGCATTCATGTCTCCGGTATTAAGTGATGTATATGCTATGATCGAACCAGATACATCTGTGCACGACTCTTGCAAGGTCAGCAAGCTGTTTTGGCTACCATCGCTGTTAGCCACCTGCGAAAACACAGTTATACAGTGGTGAATACTAAGTTGTGTGGTTTTGTGTCAAATTTTCTAAAAGCCACACCAATTTCACTTACAGTAGTACGAAACAGAGTGATGCTATTGCCAGGATTCTGACCCTTGGCAATGTGGACTATTCGGTGCACGGAACCACCCTGGGACAACACATCCCATTGACCTCTCGTCTGTTCATTTCGCAGGAAGTCAAACAAACGTTGATGTGTTATCGGCAGCCAGAGGGTCCTGCTGGCACTCAACACCATACCATTAAGGTCCCCAGGTTCACCAACGCCCTTCCTCATAATAAACTTGCTCTCCTCTGCAGTCCCTAGTTGGATTGATTCCCACTTGTAATAGGTTGCACAAACACCATTGCAAAAGTGGCGAGTAACGCGTCGAGCAAGCATCGCAATACTTCTCCGTCCACTGGAACTAAGCACTGCCAATAATGAAAACTTGATAAGAATCCATTATCATTTCAAAGTTGGAGAGTGTCGAATGAACAATATGACGTGATATACCTGAATTATCACCACTGGGCACAGGAGAAGACATGACTGTTATGAACTCGCATTGCCTTTGTAGGGTGGCAATCCACCGTTGGGCACCAAACCCCAGCCCAGACCTGATGTAAGGGTGGTAGTAATTGTGGACGACACTCTCATCATACTCCATGTGCTCAATCCAAATAACCTGAAATTTTCCATCAAAATTTTGCTAGCAGTTATGTACACACAAACTGAGTAGATTAAGACAAGCTTTGACATCAATTGGTCTGCATGGAGGCAATTAGGTAACTTAACCACCAACATTATTAACTGTTACACAAATAAGATCACCTTGGAATTCTAGATAGGTTGAGTACAATAGAAGTCTATATTGAGGTAAAATAACACAAGTGGTAACCAAGTAAACACCATGCAAGCAGAGTTTCACAAGCACGTGCAAGGGTGTTGGACAGAAGCATCACATTATATTGCTTATACAGTTGAGATGAAACTACCGAGGCTTTGCCTTCATACAATGATCATAAATTTAAAAGTTCAAGACACAGAAAAAGGAGTTGAGGCATCTTGCAATACTGTAAGGTTGATATCCTCGATTAACCAATTTTCTAATCTGACAGAAGCCTAATCAAGCAAATATGAACAAATCTAGCCTTGAATTTGATGATAACATAAATAAACATAGAGAAGCATCTACAGAATAAAATAACAATAGAAGGTTCAGATTCTTAGGCTACAACTGTCAGATTATTTTACTGACAGCACTTCCAAAAGATGCTGAGCATAAAATATATTTCAGAAGCAAAGGTCAAGAGAATCAACACTCAAAAACCAAATAGTATGAAGTGCAAAAAAAAGCTTATGTAAGCAAAAAGACAAGAGAAACCCCTTCATTAAGAAGGAATAACTACACAAACCAACAAGGAAAAGTAAATCTACATAGAACAATAAGCTAGGTAAATTTCAGCAACTTAATGAGAACTGCATGGAATAATACTAAATGGAAAAAAGTAAATGGACTAGTCACCTTGGAGCACCCATTGGGCAACTCTTGCACGATACATCCAGAAGGAAGCCTCCTGCAACTTCCATCAAGCGGTAGTGGACCTTCCTGCATAGCATCAATAGACACATCCACCATCACCCAGACACCTTCAGCATGCTGCTTGCAGAAGCGTAGAAACTTCACTCGACGGACAGGAACTAAAGCAGAAGGAACTTGGAACTCAGCTTGGATCTGCAAAACAATATTTTCAGACCTCTATTGCAGGACGGGCAAGAAAAGTAGCTTATAGAATGGGCGACTTCCACCAAAATAACAAAAACGTACCAATTGCATATTGCCATCCTTGCTTCCACCTGAGCTGTTGGAGATCACATTAATTGTAGAGGTTTTGCCAACAATGCATGAAAATATATCCATCCATCGACTCTGCATAAGTAGAAGTTACATGTTACATGGAAAGCAAGAACAAAAGCCAACAATATGCTTTTTTCCTCTACTTAGAAGTTAAAAAGTTATTTTAATCAAAAGAACATGCAGCCATTAATGCAACACTCCTTAAATAAAAAGAAATCCTATGTCAATAAGCAAATTGGAGAAACATTTTCACATTCAGCAATGGTTCAGAGAAATTAAAAATCTCAACTACAGGTTTCAGGATGAAGAAACCTACTGTGTCCATCAGAGTCTCCACCAAGGTCAGACTGTTAATCATCACAGTACCAGTTGCCTTGGTTGCTTCTGCTGTCAAATGGGCAGGTTTAATGCCAATACATGGAGGAAAAGACCTGGCATACTCCTCAAGGTTCAATACTTCAGCAGTTCCATCAAAGTTTCCAAGCCACAGAGGAGCACCGATATCAGCCAGCTTAATCAGCTCATTCATGGAAGCAAAAGCAAGCTCCATTAGCATGTTCCTATCAAAGGATACATCTACACCGGCCATGCTCAGGGCGGGCCTAGGTGAAATAGCTGGTAGAGCACTTGAGAAATTATTGCCAAAATTAAGACCCATTGGCAATGCAGTGTCAACAGAATTCATAACACCATAGCCGTTTCTTCCCACAGCAAGTTCCAAACCGGAATTAGCCATTCCAGCTGACATTGGACCATGGACAGATTCCACCTGCCTACCCAGAAACTTGTTTGCCACAACACAGATCCTACTGTATTCATCTCTCAGCCGAGCATTCTCAATCTTCAAATGATGCTCTTCAATGTGTATCTCACCAAGAATTGCCTGACCACCACAGTGTGGGCAAGCTGGGCTTCTCATCGCGTCCTTCATCGCTATGTTCTCAATGCGAAGCTTATCATTCTCTTGCTTCAACATTGAATTTTCATGACGCTCCATCTGCGTCTGAAACAACGTAGGTTTTCACTTATACATTCACACAATGAAACACAAGAAAATAATGTTAAATGTGTTGTCATTTACCTTCATTTGGGTTCTCCTGTTCTGGAACCAGAACTTAACCTGCCTGCTTTCCAATGTCAACCTCTTACCAAGTTCCAGCCTTGCTTTCTCATCCGGGTGTGGACACTCCTTAAAGAAACTGTCAGCACAAGACAGATAGATTAAAAAAATTTCACAAACAATTTAAAAGACAAAAGCATAAACATAAAGTGGTTATAAACACTAACGCCTCCAGCTCTTGGATTTGGTATGGAGTATGCCTATGGTACTTCTTTGCCGATTTGGATGAGCTACCAATGTGAGTTTCAATTTCATCACCCGATCCAACGCCATCAAAGTTGTCACTCCCAGTCCCAGACCTGCTCTCGTACTCATCATCCCTGGAGTTCCTTCCCATTCCATCAAAACTCAAATCGCCAGAACCTTCCATTTTCGGTTTCTGAAAAATTAACCCAAAAACACATATTAATTAATCCCAATTCCCAACCAACAACAAAAAAATAAAATTAATAAGTAGTACTAATTTAAATAAAGGAGGCCTACAAGAGCAAGAGATAACGGTGAAGAGTTAAACATTGAATGAGATAAAGATGATGTGATAAGCTGTGACTGAGCCATAGTAGCAGTAGGCATGGCTTCGTATGAAGTATCACCCACCAATCTTGAAACCCCACCACCGTTTCCTCCACTACTACTTCCAATAAAACCTCCAAAACTCATCAAAACTCAACCCCACTCTATCAAAAAATCAAAACTTTAATCTCAAAAACACCCTTTTCAATCACTTTCAAGATCCCAACTTTCCCAACACACTTTTCATATTTATATACACCCACACAAAAAAAAAATAGTGTTTTTTTATTTAGCCCAAGATTAGTGATTAACACAAAACTCAACAACCCAAACCCACAAAAATTAAAGAAGAAGCAAAGGGGGTTGGTATAAGACAACCAAGAACCCTTATTGCACCTTCCCCTCTAACTCCACTCTTTTAAACAAATGAGAGAAAAGGGGTTGGCTAAAACAATAAAAAGGAAACCCTAACAAGATTACTTCATTCATTCAATCAAAGAGATATGGGTTTTCACTGCTTATAGCTGTCATTGTAAAAACAGTGGGATCGCTACCATAAAAGAAGAAAATGAAAGGTTTTATAAATGGGGCTAAATAAACCAGTACATATATATATATATATATAAAAAAAAAAAGGTGGACTTTTCATTACCTTACAAAAAAAAAACTGCAACAAACCAACAAATCAGAAGAAAAAAGAAAAAGAAAAAGACTCTGTTGACTCTTCCATCAACAAAAAAGTGCATAAAAGTTAAAAAAGACTTTTTAGAATATTATTTTTTTCTGTGTATAAAGTAAAATAGAAAAAAAGCTTCAAGATTCTGTGTGGACCTATTGAAAATCCCCACACACACACACCAAAAACACACAGTTCCAGAAGAGTCCATAACTCTCAGATGCTCATTTTGGGATCCAAAAGTAGATTAATTAATTGATTAAATTAATGGAAGTTTAATTAAAATGAAAAAAAATGGTGATTACTGTTTACTGATTACTGATTAGCAGATTAAGACCTGACTTACCAGAGAGTAACGCACGCTAGTCAATAAAAATTTGATTCGATCGATTGCCCTATCATTAAACAAAACAAATAAACAAATGTATAATCAAATTAAAATCACAAAGGAAACATCATTAATCATTATAAATTAACAGAAGAACAAGTTCTAGTACTACTTACAATTGCTTTTTAACTTTCGAACAGTAAAATGAATAAGGAAAAAAGCACTAAGGAATATATATATAGTGGATATGTACGGCTGCTGCTAGGGTGAAAATGACAATCTGGGGGTTGGGGTAGGGGGGTTTAGGGGGGTGGGGTTGTTCTATTTACCAAAACAAGTGAATATTTGATGTGTCTGCTCCTAGCTGGAACTTTTACCATGATGTGGCGCGCTTATCGGCCGCCTGTCTCATTTTTCTTTTCCCTTTTTTGGTTCGTGTCTATGTTCGTTGTTCTCGTTAATCTATATTCGCGCGATAAAAATCCTACTGTGATGAACTAATGTTGGTGTAGTTTTTAAAATATCGTTAATAACGTTGGTGGTTATTTTGAAAACCCGTTAATAATAGTGGCGCGTTCTGAAAACCCGTTAATAATAGTGGCGCGTTCTGAAAAACCGTTAATAATAGTGGCGCGTTCTCTTTTTTTTTTAAAAAAAAGTCGTTGGCGATAGTCGCGCTTTTTTTAAAAAACCGTTGCGTTCAAAAGGCTCAACGATACGTTGTATATTCTTCGATAATTCAATTTTAGTAACGATCGGTCAACTTAGTTTTAAGATTTTTCTTTTTTTTCAATTTTCTAGTTATTTTCGTTGTTCTAAATAATCTATATTCGCGCTATAAATATCTATCGGTTTGATGATTATTTTTTTTAAAAAAAAATGTGATCGCTAACTTTTAAAAAGTCGTTAACTATAGTCGCGATTTTTTAAAAAAATGTTGTTTTCAAGGCTCAACGAGATAGTCATATTCTTTAGTGATTCAACTTAAATAAAAATCAGGCAATTTTTCTTTTATAATTTTTTCTTTTTTTATTTTGTGATTATTCATTAAATGATGGCGCTATTTTTTTAAAAATCATTAACGATAGTGGTGCATTGTTAAAAAAAAAAATTGTTACATTCAACCGTCACAAAGACAGACATATTCTTTAACGATTAAACTTTCGTAACAATCACTTAACTTATCTTTTATTATTATTTTTCTTTGTTTGATTTTGTGACTGTATTCGTTGTTCTGATTAATCTATATTCGCTTCATAAAAATCTATTGTAATCATCCATGTCAGTACATTTTTCTTTTTAAAATCGTTGAAAATGTTGATGTTTTTTTAAAAACAAATCTTTAACAATAGTGACATTTTAAGTAAGAAAAAAAGAAATGTGGTCATGTTCGAGGTTCAACGAGATAGTCATATTCTTTAGTGGTTCAACTTTAGTAACAATCAATCAACTTATTTTTGGGAGTCGTTTGGCGTGAAAGAAGAAAATAAATAGTGATTGAATAAATTTTTTGTATCTTGTTTGGTTGTCATATTTAAGATAACTTATCTCACCATTTATAATAAAGTGATGGGATAAAAATTCTACCGTGATGAACTAATATTGGTGCAGTTTTTAAAATATAGTTAATAACGTTGGTGGTTATTTTGAAAATCCATTAATAATAATGGCGCGTTATGAAAATCCGTTAATAATAGTGGTGCGTTCTTTTTTTTTTTTGAAAAGTCGTTGGCGATAGTCTCGTTTTTTTTAAAAAATCGTTGCGTTCAAGGCTCAACGATACGTTACATATTCTTCGGTAATTCAATTTTAGTAACGGTCGGTCAACTTCGTTTAAGATTTATATTTTTTTTTTGATTTTGTGATTATGTTCGTTGTTCTAAATAATCTATATTCGCGCTATAAATATCTATTGGTTTGATGATTATTTTTGTAAAAAAAATGTCGTGGCTAACTTTTAAAAAGTCGTTAACTATAATCGCAATTTTTAAAATAAAACGTTGTTTTCAAGGCTCAACGAGACAATCATATTATTTAGTGATTCAACTTTAATAAAAATCAGACAATTTATCTTTTATTATTATTATTATTTATTATTTTGTGATTATTCATTAAATGTTGGTGCTATTTTTTGAAAAATCATTAACGATAGTGGTGCACTGTTAAAAAAAATTGTTTCATTCAACAATCACAAAGACAGACATATTCTTTAGCGATTAAACTTTCGTAACAATCACTTAACTTATCTTTTATTATTCTTTTTCTTTATTTGATTTTGTGACTAGATTCGTTGTTCTAATTAATCTATATTCGCTCCATAAAATTCTATTGTAATCATCCATGTCAGTATTTTTTTCTTTTCAAAATCGTTGAAAATGTTGATGTTTTTCTAAAAACAAATCTTTAACAATAGTGGCATTTTAAGTAAGAAAAAAAGAAATGTGGTCATGTTCGAGGTTCAACAAGATAGTCATATTCTTTAGTGCTTCAACTTTAGTAACAATCAATCAACTTATTTTTGAGGGTCGTTTGGCGTGAAAAATGAAAATAAATAGTGATCGAATAAAATTTTTGTATCTTGTTTGGTTGTCATATTTAAGATAACTCATCTCACCATTTATAATAAATTGATGGGATAAAAATTCTACTATGATGAACTAATATTGGTGCAGTTTTTAAAATATCGTCAATAACGTTGGTGGTTATTTTGAAAATCCATTAATAATAGTGGCGCGTTCTGAAAACCCGTTAATAATAGTGATGCGTTTTTTTTTTTGAAAAGTCGTTGGCGATAGTCGCGTTGCGTTCAAGGCTCAACGATACGTTACATATTCTTTGGTAATTCAATTTTAGTAACGGTCGGTCAACTTCGTTTTAAGATTTTTCTTTTTTTGATTTTGTGATTATGTTCGTTGTTCTAAATAATCTATATTCGCGCTATAAATATCTATTGGTTTGGTGATTATTATTTTTTTAAAAATGTTGTCGCTAAATTTTAAAAAGTCGTTAACTATAGTCGCGATTTTTAAAAGAAACGTTGTTTTCAAGGCACAACGAAACATTTATATTATTTAGTGATTCAACTTTAATAAAAATCAGGCAATTTATCTTTTATATTTTTTTCTTTTTTTATTTTGTGATTATTCATTAAATGTTGACGCTATTTTTTTAAAATCATTAACGATAGTGGTGCATTGTTAAAAAAAAAATTGTTACATTCAACCGTCACAAAGACAGACATATTCTTTAGCGATTAAACTTTCGTAACAATCACTTAACTTATCTTTTATTATTATTTTTCTTTGTTTGATTTTGTGACTGTATTCGTTGTTCTGATTAATCTATATTCGCTTCATAAAAATCTATTGTAATCATCCATGTCAGTACATTTTTCTTTTTAAAATCGTTCAAAATGTTGATGTTTTTTTAAAAACAAATCTTTAACAATAGTGACATTTTAAGTAAGAAAAAAAGAAATGTGATCATGTTCGAGGTTCAACAAGATAGTGATATTCTTTAGTGGTTCAACTTTACTAACAATCAATCAATTTATTTTTGGGGATCGTTTGGCGTGAAAAATGAAAATAAATAGTGATTGAATAAAATTTTTGTATCGTGTTTGGTTATCATATTTTGAATAAATTATTCTATATACATAATAAAATAAATTATTTCAAAATAATTAATCTTGAAATAACTTATTTCCAATCAAACGATCTCTTATAATACTTATTTTTTCTTGTCTGACTTTGCCATATTTTTTAGTGATTCTACGTTCCCAGTCAACTATCTACCCTTAGTATTTTTTCCTTTTTTTGACTGTGGTTAAATTCATTGTTTTAATTAATTTATATTAGCATTATAGAAATCTACCTTGATGAATCGATGTTGTCGCTATTTTTTCGATAAAAAAAACAATTAATAATATTGGCACTTCTTAAAAAAGTATATATGTTACGTTTAAAGATCAACGAGGCAATCAAATTCTTTGGTGATTCGACTGTAGCAATAATTAATCAACTTATTCTTTAAAGTTTTTGATGATTTTTTAAAAAAAAGTAAATTATTAAAATTATTGCGGCTAATTTTTAAAAAATTGTTAACTATAGTCGCGCTTTTTCTAAAATAACAATTTCTTTCAAGGCTCAACAATATAGTCATATTTTGTAGTGTTTCAACTTTAGTATAAATCAGTAAAATTTATCTGTTATTAAAAAAATTATTTTGTCATTATATTTTTTGTTGTAATTAAGCTATATTCGTGATAAAAATCTAATATTACGAATTGATATTGGTGTTTTTAAAAAAAAATTAAATATTGGTGCTATTTTTTAAAAACCCGTCAACAATAGTGGCGCTTTATTCAAAAACCCGTCAACAATAGTGACGCTTTATTCAAAAACCCGTTACATTCAACGCTCTTTAAGAAAGTTATATTCTTGAATTTTTTGGTGTTTTTTTAAAATTTTTTAAATATTCTTAGTGATTCAATTTTCGTAACAATCGATCAACTTATTTTTTATATATATTTTTTCTTTTTTTGACTGTGTCTATTTTTTAGTGAATAAATATATGTGCTACAAAAAAACTGTAACAAATTGATATTGGTGTTTTTAAAAAAAACATTAAATGTTGACGCTATTTTTTGGAGAATCATTAACGATAGTAGTGCTTTATTCAAGAAAATCATTATACTTAACGATCAACAAGATAATCATATTCTTAAGTAATTTAACTTTCATAAAAATCATTTAACTTATCTTTTATGATTTTTTTTTTATTTGTGACTGTGTTCATCAGTTCATTCTTGGATGAATCTATATTTGCTCTATGAATATCTGTTGTAAAAATCTGATGTTAATATTTTTTTATATACAAAAAAGTCGTAGATAATATTGATGTTTTTTTTAAAAAATCGTTAACAATAGTGACATTTAAAAAAAAAGAAAGAAAGAAAGAAACGCGAGTTATATTCAAGGTTCACTGAAATAGTCATATTCTTTAGTAATTCAACTTTAGTAACAATAATCAGTCGACTTATCTCTTATACTTAGAGCCCGTTTGAATTGACTTAAAAAATTACTCAGATTTTATTTTTGAATTTGACTTATTTTAAGTCACTTTTTACATTGCCAAACACGTTTGTCTTATTTATAAATTGTTTTTTATATTTATCAAACACTTTAAAAAATAAAAAATTGACTTGAAAGTAAATTTGATCAACTTTTAAATCAATTTAAACACCCTCTTAATTTATCTTTTTTTGGCTTCCAATATTTTTTTAGTGATTCACTTTCCTTGTCAAGAATCTATCCTTTATGATTTTTCCTTTTTTGACTTTGTGATTATATTTATTGTTTTAATTAATTTATATTCGCGCTATAGATATGATAAGAAATCTACCTCGATGAATCGATGTTTTTGTCACTATTTTAAAAAATATATGTTATATTGATGGATCAACGAGACAATCAAATTCTTTGGTAATTCAACTTAGGTAACAATCAATCAACTTAACTTTTAGTGTTTGTGATGTTTCTCTTTAAAAAAAATTGTTAAAAATTGTTGCCGCTAATTTTTAAAAGTCATGAATTATAGTCGCGCTTTTTTTAAAGAACAATTGCTTTCAAGACTCAACAAGTATTCTGTAGTGATTAAAATTTAGTATAAATCTGTTAATTATCTTTTATAAATTATTTTTTATTTTGTGATAATATTTGCTGTTCTGATTAATCTTCATTGACGCTATAAAAATCTAATATTACGAATTGATATTGGTGGGTTTTTTTTTAAAAAAAAAGTTAAATATTGACACTATTTTTATAAAAACCGTCAACAATAGTACGGTGTTTTATTAAAAAATCGTCACATTCACCACTCGTTAAGAATGTTATATTCTTTAGTGATACAATTTTCATAACAATCAGTCAACTTATTTTTTTATATAATTTTTCCTTTTTTGATTTTGTGACTATGTTCGATGTTCTAAGGAATAAATATTTGCGCTATTAAAAATCTGTAACGAATTGATATTGGTACTTTTAAAAAAATAGTAAATGTTGTCTGTATTTTTTGAAGAATCTTTAACGATAGTTGTGCTTTAATTAAAAAAAAAAGAGTTATATTTAACGATCAATAAGAAAACAATCACTTAACTTATCTTTTATGATTTTTTATTTTAATTTTTAATTTTGTGACTATGTTCATTGCTCGGATTAATCTATATCCACTCTATAAAAATCTACTATAATGATTTGATGTTACTATTTTTTTTTATAAAAAAAAAATGTTGATAATATTAGTGTTTTTAAAAAAATCATTAAAAATAGAGACATTTTTTTTAAAAAAGAAAGGCGGTTACATTTAAGGTTCACCGAGATGGTCATATTCTTTAGTGATTCAACTTTAATAACAATCAATCAACTTATCTCTTATATTTAGAGCCCGTTTAGATTGACTTAAAAAATTATTCAAAAATAAAAAGTAAAATAATAGAAAGTATGAGGAGACCTACTTTTGGTTTTAAGCTTATTTTAAGTCAGCTTTTACATTATCAAACGCTTCCTTACTTATTTTATGTTACTTTTGTCTTATTTTTAATGTTTTCTTAAAATACACTTTAAAAAATAAAAAATTGACTTAAAAATATATTTGACCAATTTTTAAGCCAATTCAAACAATCTCTTAATTTATCCTTTTTTGGCTTACAATTTTTTTTAGTGATTCTACTTTCATTGTCAACAGTCTATCCTTTATGTTTTTTCCTTTTTTGACTTAGTGATTATATTTATTGTTTTGGTTAATCTATATTTACGCTATAGAAATTCACCTTGATGAACAGATGTTGGTGCCACTTTTTTTTTTAGAAAAATCTATGAAAAATATTGGCAGTTTTTAAAAACTCACATGTTACGTTTAAGGTCAACTAAACAATTAAATTCTTTAGTGATTCAACTTTAGTACAATCAATCAATTTATCTTTTAATTTTTTTTATTTTTATTCTCTGTATTCGCGCTATAAAATTCTATCATAATGAGTCAATATTAATACCTTTTTTAGATAAATTTTTTATTCATTAACGTTTTACTTTTTCGTAAAAACGTCAAATATAGTGACACGTTTTTGGAAAAAAATTATATTTAAGGCTCAACGAGACAATAATATTTTTTAGTGATCTTTTGCTCTCAACGACTTACTTTTTGTGATTTTTTTCTTTTTTAAAATTAATTGCTCATTTGTTATTCTGATTAATTTATATTCATGCTATATGAATCTACCGCAATGAATTTATAAAAAAAAACTTTAACAATACACACATTCAAAAAAATCATAAACAATGGTGACACATTTTAAAAAAAGTATTAGTTTTGTTCAAGATTTAACGAGAAAAATATACCCTTTAATGATTTAACTTTACTAACAATCAATATCTTTTATAAATTTCTCTTCTTTTTTTTTAGAAAAAAACTTTGTCACTATGTTATTTTTTTATTAATTTATATTCGTGTTATATAATATACTGTAATGAAATGATAATGATATTTAAAAGAATTTCATAAAATTGACACTTTTTTAAAAAAAATAATTAACAATAGTGTTACTATTTTTTTTAAAAAAAAAATATCATTAAGCTCAATCCTCAACAAAATAGTCATACTCTTTTGTGATTTAGTTGTTAACAACTCATCTTTTATGATTATTTTTTTTGCCTTTGTGATTAATGACTTGTTTCAAATAATTTATATTCGCATTATATAAATATATGGTAGTAAATTGATATTAATACTTTTTTTTCTTCAAAAAATTAGACATTTTGGTTAATTCATCTTTTATAATAATTAGACATTTTTAATAAATTCTCTATTATTTTTATTTTATGACTATATATTCCTGTTTAAATCTACGTTTTAATAAATAATATTTGTACAATAAAAATCTATTATGAATATTGGAGTTTTAGTTTGAAAAATTGTTATGTCAAAGAATTTAACTATAATTAATATTAGCAACCTTTAAAAAAATGTAAAGTTTAAAACTCAAATTCAAGATAATTAATATTAATAAATGTTTATCATTTTATCGTACTCTTTAGTGATTCAATTTTTGTCACAATCAAGCAACTTATCTTTTCATCTTTTTTATTTCTTTTTTACTTTGTGGTTATATTCAATGTTTAAAATCTACCGTTCAATTAATATATATTTGCGTTATAAAAATCTACTATAATGAATATACATTAACCCTTTTTTTTTTTTTTAAGATTCATTTTTGAAATCTTTAACTCAGAGTGAATAAATTTTGGAGAAATCCTTTTGGCCAGAATAATTTGTCCATAATACATATTCACACTACAAAAGTGATTTTCTTTTTGATAATTATCATAATACATTTTGGCCATAATGTCAAATTAGCTATTAAGGTCATTCTAAATCAAGAATTTGACAAATTTTGAATAATTTGAAGTTAATAGTCAAATTAGTTGAATGTATTAAGGCCATTCCAAATCAAGAGCTTTGTGAATTTCAAATAACTTGAATATAATGATCAAATTAGCTGAATCTGTTAATTATTGCAAATCAATAATTTTGATAATATCAAATAATTTGAAGCTAATCATCAAATTAGTTAAAAGTATTAAAATCATCCCAAATCAAGAACTCCATCTATAAATTTCAAATAATTTGTAGTTATTGATCTAATTAGTTGAATCGTATTAAAGTATACTAAATCAAGATTGCATTAACGCTATTTTAAATAAAGACTTTGTAAATTTCAAACCATTTGAAGCTAACTATTAAAATAAATGAATGTATTAAGATTATTTCAAATTAAGAACTTTGTAAATTTATTTGAAGCTAATGATCAAATTAGTTGAATGTATTAAGGCTATTCTAAATCAAGAACTTCATAAACATCAAATAATTTGAAGCTAATGATCAAATTAATTAGTTGAACGTATTAAGGCCTTTCCAATTCAAACTTAGTAAATTTCAAATAATTTGAGGCTAAAATGATTAAATTAGTAGAATGTATTAAGGTCATTCCAAATCAAGAACTTCATATAATTGAATATATGAAGGTTATTTCAAATAAAAAAACTCCATAAATCTCAATTAGTTTAAAGCTAATAGTCAAATTAACCAAATATACCATTTGGAGTCCATTGGTTTGAGCTTGACACTTTCATGTTAGAGGTTTCAATAGTTCGAAATCTCTTGCGAAAGCAAGGGTTTGCCTTCTATGTTCGAAATCTCTTGCGAAAGCAAGATGTTTAACGTGTATAAGTAAAATATAACATAACTAGGATATATATGTTTTAAAAATCATTTTCATTGAATGTAGACTTTTAATATTTCAATAATGATAATCAAATCTCAATATACTTTAGAATTGATAGACATCCATATTTTTTTAAAAATACATAATTTAATTAATTTAAAACACAGTGATCAAATATGTAATTTAAATTTTTTAAATATTTAGTTTAATTTTCAAACATATAGTTGTAACTGCGTAGTTTAATTTTTTTAAACATAAACTTTAAATATGTAGTTTGATTTTTCAAAATATAATGATTAACAAATATGTAATTTTTCAATATTAATGTGTAACTATCTTGGGTTGTTGTTAAATAGGATCCACGCTTATGAACTATATGATTATTAGTATTTCTTTAATGTGTTGTTGTCTATCAATGCAAAAGTATTTTTAGTTTTGATTATTATTATTAAACTATTTTACATTATATATATATATAAAATATTTAAAATGTAATTAAATAGGTAATTTAAATTTATTTATATAATAAATGCAAAAAAATTACTTAATTTTAAAAATTATTAAGGGATAATGCACAAGTACCCCCTTAACCTATGCCTGAAATCCCAGAGACACACTTATACTATACTAAGGTCCTATTACCCCCCTGAACTTATTTTATAAGTAATTTTCTACCCCTTTTTAGCCTACGTGGCACTAGTTTGAAAAAAAATTCAACCATCGTTGGGCCCACAAGATAGTGTCACGTAGGTCGAAAAAGGGTAAAAAATTATTAATAAAATAAGTTCAGGAGGGTAATAGGACCTTAGTATAGTATAAGTGTGTCTCTGAGATTTCGGGCATAGGTTGAGGGGGTACTTGGGCATTATCCCAATTATTAATCAGTTCAAAACAAACATTAATTTGAGAGAAAAAAATAAAGATATTATGACTAAACCTATGTATACTTGATATTTTAACATATCATTTAATAGCAAACATTTTTTATAAAATAACAAATAATACTAATAAAGAAAAATATATATGTGATGAAACTTAAATTTAGTTCATGCTAAACAAGTTTGTGTTGTCATTGTCATCGTCACTTCAGAACTATAAAGATGTTTTTCTTTCAATTATTTAACAAATATTTATTTTGAAATCATAAAAACTTCTATATCCTTTCTATGTTATAATATTTTTGTGATGTAGCAACATCAACGTTTTTTATATAAAAAAAATTGTATATGTCTCTAGTACTGAAATAATAAATAAAAATTAATTTTAATGAGTCTTTTTTGTGTATGATGTGATTCATATGTAATCAAAGATATGAAGAAAATCACATAATAGAGGAAATATGATGGTAATTTTAGTTTTCTTTGTTTTTCTCTCACATACATCCGAGTATAATCGGATAAAATATATCTTTATCATTTTTTTTAGAAAATTGATGCGTAACAACTCCTTTAGATAAATAAGAGTAATTCTTTAGTCAACTCGATCGATTTCATATTTTTATTTTTTCACATAAGTTTTATTAGTTAAATTTAGATATAAATTATCCTTTCAAGGTTAGAAATTATAAATTAAAATAGTTAAACTTTACTTTTCTTTATAATTTTAAATTTTTTTCTTATCATTAAGAAATAAGAAATGGAAAAAAAATAATTGAAATTGAAAAAAAATTATATATATATATATAATTTTATTTTTTTGTTTTAGATCTTGAAAATTTGAAATGAAAAGAGTGTGTGAGAATAATGTTATCTTTGGAAATTTTTTTGGTTCCTTTCCATGTTTAACTATGAAATCATCAATAATTAATCTCATTAATCATTTCAATGTCTTGGAAATATAATTGAAGAATATACTCTCTGTCACTATTTACTTGTCCATATTTTTTTTATATATGTCCCTATTTACTTGTCCATTTTAACAAATCAAGAAATGACAACAATTTTTTTTTTAATATGCCCTTATATAATTCTATAAAATTTCTAGTATCTACTAAGTTGTAATGCAAGCATTTTGGAACCAGAAAATACACTTATTATACTTCGGGAGTTGCATAATATTTTAAGTTAAAGAGTAAAATTGTGACTAACATATGATAATAATTAATATATTAATATGTGTGTTATTTCTAAGGTGGACAATTAAATAGGACAGAGGAAGTATTATTATTTAAGTTAAAAGGCAAAAATGTCCAAAGATAAACTAGTTTATAGTGTGAACACGTCATTTTACCATTCTGACCAAATAATGACCAAATTTTTATGGCAAAAAAGATTATTCCTTTAATTAATTAAGAGCTAATTAAGTAATACAAAAATACTAACACTCATATTTTAGCTATGAGTGTCAAAATTAGCATAAAATTAATACTCTATAATCCACCCAACTTGTCTAAAATTTGTTGCATTGGATGAGTTATATTTATTAAAAATATATATGGGACCATTTAGCTAGCATTAAACTTAAGCTCTAAATGCTATTTGAAGTTATAAAATAAAAATATCCAACAATTTTTATAGATAACAAACAATGTACAGTTTTTACTTTTATCAAAATCTTCCTTTTGACCAAATAAAACATAAATTCGTTTGAAATTTGTTTTTGAGTTTAATTTATTAAAATATGTTATTCTACATATATTTAACCAGAACTTATATTCACTTGAAAACTTTATCATATATGTTAAATTTTTCGACACAAATTTAAATTTAATTGGATTCCAATAAAAGATATCGGATGAAAAAAAAAAGTAAACCGAAAAAATAAATGAATACTATAATAAACATCAATAAATAAACGAGTGAACTTTAGTTTGCTTTCACCTAACAAGAAATAATTGATTAATATGATAAATTGGTATCCCCGTTAATCAATTACTTCTAATTAGTAAGAGTGTGCATTATCTAGATTAAGCCAAAAATCAAATCGAATTGAATTTTCTCTTGTTCGGTTTGATTTTTCAATTTTTTTTGTTTGATTTTAGATTTAACATTTAAAATTTTTTAGTTTCTTAATTTGGTTTTAGATTTGGAACAATAAAAATCGTAAACTAAAAATATTTAATACAGAGTTTATATATACTACTCTTCATTCGTGGTACATGCTCGATAAGCAATATATTGGCATTAAATAATATGTAATTTTATTTTATGATGTTATTATCAAATATATATTGATATCTTGTCAATGATATCCATTTTTTAATTATGTGAATCAATTTTTATTTTTTTTTGAAAAAAAGTTGTATTAAGAGATTTAATTTAACCATTTCTCATTCTTTATAAATAGGTATTTCTCTTATTCATCATTATCACTATTCAATTATAATAGAATTGTGTTTTTTCATATGATAAAATCAAAAAATCAAGCCCAAAAAGCTAAATAACAAAGAGAAAATTTCACTAAATTTAATTTATTTTGATTAGAATTAGATAACATTTTATCAAAAACTTGAATCGAAAAATCAGATGTACACCACTACAATAAGTTATATACTTCATAAAAGTAATTAATCCATAAGATTATTGTGAATCTCATTTATTTGGGTTTGAAGATAAAAATAGGACTAAGAGAAAGCGTGTGCTATGTTGGACCATGCACAATGTACCAAACAATAAGGATGATTCATAAATTTCACCATGATTCACCATCCTATAAAATCTTACCAATTTAAAAATCTTGCAATTTTGAGTTAAAATTTAGCGTCAACTAGTATTTTGGGGTTGAAAGATGGATGATACATACCAATTTAAATAATTGAAAAGCATTTTAGTTCGTTATTGTTCTGTATATTCTCCATTACCTATGATTTGAAAATGGAATATATGGTCCCTTTGCGTTTTGGAATTCCTTTTACATAAACTATTTTTTTCTTCGCTTTATTATGCTATTTATGACTTTAATATATGATTTGAAAATGTAACAATTCCCATGGTCCCTTTGTGTTTTGGAATTCCTTTTACATAAAATATTTTTTTTCTTAGCTTTATTATGCTATATATGACTTGTAGAGATTTTGAGCAGCACAAATTTCGATGTGATCACGGAAAAGAAATTTAAAATTTTGAAGTTTGTAAATGAATTTAACAAGGGTCAATATTTTAGAGTAACGAGCTTGGATTTGAACTTTGACAGGTTAAAGAAATCGGAAGGGTGATCAATGACTAAGTCAAAATGATTTACACAAGTCTCGATGGGCTCGTGAGAGATTTGAACTATTGGTTTGTTTACTAGTTGATTTAAGAAATTTGGGACGAAGTAAGTAGTAGTTGTTTGCATCAAAGTAACAACTTTTGTTGCATTGCAACATCACATGTATCTCTAGTGCAACTATCTTGTTTCATCTTTGTTTTAGTTCTAATTGAATTTAGACATTACTAGTCACTACACTAAAAGGTGTTGAATAAAGTTTCAAAGATAATGAGGATAAGAACAAAACAGAATGCAATTGCCCAGAAAAAGTTAAATTGATCTTTCCTAGTTAATATAGATCTAATCGTAACAGACACAAAGACAGGATTTGGGATAACAATCTCAAGCTAATAGCAAGTAATGAGTACAACTAGTTATGATTATTCTACATTTATGTTGCAAGAATTGACGAGAAATAGAAGGAAAAAGAAAAAAGAGGAACTTGAAAAGTCATCTTATACTTTAATGAAAAAGGCATTTGTCCTTCATTAGTAGCGGTAAGTAAAATAGGAGAGTTTAAATATAGAAACACTCCTATTAATTAATAAATGGATTGGAAAGAGGAACCCCCTCGCGCCATCGTCGTCGCGCGGCTTCAGCAAATGATCGATCGAGAGATTATTTTCTAGACAAAGTTTGTTTTAATTATTTATTTAATTAATTAAATTAAAAGGCCAAAAATATTTTCAATTAATTAGTTGACGTTTTAAGTTTAAAATTATTTTCTTAAAATAAGGAGATAACATTTAAATTTTCCCTATGTATTTGTTTTCTCTATTCTTTTATTTGAACAAAAAAATAAAATGCATCGTAAAAAAAAAAAAAAATCAACCACAAAACTCAATATTCATTCACTCATTTGATAAGTTTCTCTTATATTTTTGTCTTCTCGTATTCTCTCATTTAAAGATCCATCGGATATCACATTTACATAATGAATTCACTCAATTAATTATGTTTATCATATTTTATACCTACCTTATCCACTGAAATATGTTTGTATTAATTTTGGTTAATTTTCTTTCGGTAAATCAATTTGTATGTCATTTATTATATACATTCCATTCCATACACTAATATATGTTTGTATATTACCTCATATAAAAAAGATTATATAAGCCATTGTGTATATCCATATATCATTAGATACATTGATTGTAAATAATCTAGTCTATGTAAAATATATATGCACATACTTTTAAGTTAAATTTACAATCAATTCGTTAAAAGTTTATAATTACAAAAATTCCTCAAAACAGATACAATAATATAAGCATTGATACATTAAGATAATGCATGAGATTCATTAATTTGAAGCGCGAGAGTATACTAATATGATGTGCGAGATACATTTTATACATGATACATTAATTTGATGTGCAAGATATTTTAATCTGATGCACGAAATATACTAATATGATGCGCCAGGTAACATTTCATACATGATACACTAATTTGCTACACGAGATACCTTAATGTAATACGCGAGATACACTAATTTGATGCGCGAGATACATTAATGTGATGCATGAAAATGAGAAATTTTGAAAATTTATAAAACTTATAAGGGATAATGATAAAAAGTAAACTAAAAGGTGAAATTTCCGTAATTAATCCAAAATATATTAGTAAATCAATTTATATACCATACTATATATCAGTTTCATACTATATGTTCTTTTATAGGGCATGTTTGGAAGGATACTCTGGTAATTGGATTTGGTATAATTGGGTGTAATTACACTGTTTACCTGTTTGGTTGGACAAATAATTACTTGATGAACATGTAATTGGTGTAATTGATAGGGAGTAGTTACACTCTATAATTCATAGAGCTGATTATTACATGGTGTAATTATCAATTAATTATTTTTTTTATATTTCTATTTTAATTTTTTTTACTTCTATCATGTTAAGTTCTTTATTTATTTTTATTATTCTGAAATTTGTAAAAGTATATTTTTTATTTTTTATTAATATATTTCGTTTTCTTTTTGTTCTCAACATTACTTACGTGTATCTACCTAGTTTTTTTTGTATTATCTTTTTTTTTTAATGTCATGCTTATTTTCTCATTAGCATAATTTTATCAGTATTCCATTTTTAAATTAAAATAGAATTTATTGTTAAGTAAGGTTATAGACTTACGTTTTATTATTTTTAAAAAAATAAAAATAAATCATATCTATACATGCTATATTGAAATTTGCTATAAGAGCGTTATGTTAACTTTTTTGTTTTGAATTTATAGCTTATGTTGTATTTTTAGTTTCATTTCTTTCAGTAATATTGAATTCACATTGCACGTCATTTTTTAATCAGACTTGGTAGATTATATTTTTGTCAAACATTTTATAGCTTATGACATTTTATTTATATACTAATATTTTTATCAAACGTGCATTTCAAGATATTCGTCGAAACTTCATACTTTTTGCTTTTTAGTTTTACGGCCAATCAATTGAAATATATTAATTTGAAAAAATATAAATCAATTATTTTTTCATAATATTTATTTACTATTGAAATCGATTGGAGTATTTTGAAATAGAAAACACTTTGCTAGCATAAGTAAATCATTCAGAATTCATCAATTATGAGTTTGCGTGTATATACTAGATGACAAAAGCCCGTGTACGTATGGGCCCAACATGTAATTATCATAACATGTTGGCGATAAACATATATATAAAAGTATATCTTGTCTATATATCAAATTTCTTATTACACTGCCTATGTTTGTTCACACTTTTATACGTATTTACTTCTTTGCAAAGAAGCAAAGAGAAGTGATTAAGTTGTGTAGGCATAACTTAGTAAGAATATAGCTAGTGATATTTAAAATGTTCTTTGTTTAGTTGAAGTAATATTTGTACCGAACAGAATAATGTATTCTTCTTCTCACCTTCTTTCACATAGAATTATTATTTCTACTAAATATATAATTTCTACTAAATATATAAAAGGATGATGGGAGATTCCTTAGAGAAAATTATGAACAATATTAATATTAAAAAAATAGAAAAAAAATTTAGGGGATAAAAGATGTATCAATATTACAAATATAAGAAACTATTAGTGTCCCATGTAAAAACTCTAGAATGACTTTGAGTCTTAACCCAAACTACTATTTCGAGCCTTTCTCCCCCTCAAGGTGGAAGAGGCATGGATGCGACCTACTGTGGTGGCTAGCTGACACGTGGAGTGAGATATACGAATTTAAATGACTAAAACGCCTTTGATGATGAATAAAAATAATTCCCGAAAACAGACAGGTTAATACCACAAAACACACCCATACTTTGTATTGTACTAATGGTAGAAAAGACACATGCTCAGTAACTTGATTTGAGTTCAAAGGGCTAATTACGACTTTAATGGAATTCAATAAAAAAAAACTAGTTTTAAAAAAAAATAATTTAGAATTTATCAATTTATTATTCTAATTTCGCACTTTGTTCGAAGTTTTTCATACACTACACTACTTTTTACTCTTTTATTTCAACTTGTTTGTTCTATCTTCACCAATCGTCTCTTTCAAATTTGATAACGACTTATATAATGAAAAGTCTGATATTTATTTTTAAGTGAATATTTGGTAATAATATATTGAACGATATTATTATTATTATTTTATTTGGAGATAAATTATATTATCATCATTATTTTACCCTAATAACAATAACTTATCCTAATAGTATAACCGACAAATATTTCCAATAATAGAATAGTAGTGAAGAGGCCAAAAAGAGCATATCTTACCGGTTCCATAAAATCTTGAATAAAGTTTAGTTTGTTCTTTCATATCCTATAATTTCTCATAATCCACCCATTAATTACAAGTAATTAACAAAAACCACAAAACTAAAACGCACTAATCCCATTATCCCACGATCAATCATCAGCACAAACTAAAATAACAACTCCCCTGTTTCTCTCTCTACACACATTCCCACGTTCCTTCCCCCCCATTAAACCCCCTTCTTATATTACTTAAAGTCTCTGTTTTTTGAGTTAAAATTTGAAGAAACAGAGTTGTTATTGTTTTACAGAAGAGAGATATGAGAGGAGGAGATATAGAAAGCAGAGGAGAAAAAAACAGGGGAAGCAATCATGCTTCATCCTATGCTGTCGAAGACACAGATACGCCGTGGATTTCTTGGTTGATTCCTTTGTTTGTGGTGGCTAATGTTGTTATGTTTGTAATCGTCATGTATTTCAACAATTGTACGAAAAGTAATCAGGGTTGTGTAGCTAGGTTTCTTGGAAGGTTTTCTTTTCAGCCCTTGAGGGAAAATCCTCTGTTTGGACCTTCTTCTTCAACGTAAGTTTGAACTTTTTTAGATACCCCATGTTGTAATTTTGTGTTCTTGAAATGATTTGAGTCGTTTTTTGGGTTAAAGGTTGAGTCTTTATGGTTGATGCTTGTTTCTGTTAAAGAAATTTGAAGTATAGGAGATACAATTAGTTATATTTGGTTTGCTTATAGGATTTCCTTTTCAGTTACTGTTTCTTGTTTAGTGGCCAAAAAGTGTCGGTTGAGATGTGAAATTTGTTCTTTTTTTTCCTTTTGCTGTTTGAGGTGACTAGTAAGCAGATTACTACTGTTATACGCTAGTTTACTCTACGTGGCCCTTTTTCAACTTTTGTCTTTCTGTTTGATTGCTACGATTAGTTATATCTACTTGTTTTGACATTGAGCTCAAAGATTTCACCAATATACCCAAACTAGTCAGCGATAAACATATGGGATTTGATAATCATTTCCATGGTTTAATTGTTTTGGTGACTGTGTTTACCTATCCCTATGTTTTGCACATAGAAGATTTAGAGATTTTACAGCCATATGGTAAACTGCAGTTCTGTTTATCTTCACCGGAGAAAGCTATAAGTGGTACTGAGGATAGAAACTTCTAGTCTTGTACAGTTGTTGAATAGATTTATTGTGGGGACCTAGCTCCAATTTGTGTCTCTTGGTGGGAGTTACTACTTGAAAGTTTCTTATCCGAATGCCTGTCCTACTCATGTATATGTATGCCTCAAGTTGGTGCATGCAAAGACTTCTTAACCTTTTAATATGGCAAACTTTGACAAGGCATCAATTGTTGTCTAGCTATTTAAGGTTTAATAACTGTCCACATATATGGTAGTTGTGGTTTCTTGAGTTGGTGTATTTGAAAGTGATTATTTTTCCTTTTTTTGGCTTATGAAATATCAAATATACAACGTTTATAAGTACTCGTATTTTAGGATCCAAGAATGTCTTCTGGTAAATTATGCATTTTGTTATTGCTGAAGGTTGGAGAGGCTGGGTGGTCTTGAATGGAAGAAAGTGGTCCATCAACATCAAGGATGGAGGCTTGTCACGTGTATCTGGTTACATGCCGGTGTTATTCATCTGATCGCGAATATGTTGAGTCTTGTAATTATTGGCATACGCCTTGAACAGCAATGTGGCTTTGGTATGTTATATGTAATGGTCTTCCTAATGTCGGACTTGAAATGCAATTATGTACTTGGTTAAAGTCATCTTTTGATTTGTAGTGCGCATTGGAATTATATACTTGTTGTCTGGCATTGGCGGGAGCATACTATCTTCTTTGTTTATCCAGAGGAACATCTCTGTTGGTGCTTCAGGGGCACTATTTGGCCTACTTGGAGTTATGCTTTCAGAGCTTATTACGAATTGGTCAATTTACACTAACAAGGTGATATTGCCACTCAATGGATTCCAAAACAATTGTTACAGTGTCCAATTTTCCATTTTTAATTGAAAGAAAGGTTCGATAGTGTTTCCATTAGAAACTATAGGATGGAGTCAGGACAATGCACTATATATGTATACTTATTGTCATTTTGATACTTCCCATAGGTTTGTGCACTCTTGACGCTTTTGGTGATAGTTGCCATCAATCTAGGAGTTGGAATCTTGCCTCATGTGGATAATTTTGCTCACATTGGTGGATTCTTGACTGGATTTCTCCTTGGCTTTGTTCTGCTTCCACGCCCTCAACTAGGGTGGATGCAACGTCGCAATCTTCCAGCTGGTGTTCGTGTGAATTCCAAATACAAGGCTTACCAATACGGACTGGGGCTTGTTTCTCTTGTTCTGCTAGTAGCAGGGTTAGTATAAGACACAACTTTGGCTCTAAAAATTTTAGTATGAGTACATACACGACTAAGTATATATACATATTTGTCTTCTTTTTTTGTTCATATGAAAGAAAATCGCAATGCACCCTGACCAGATTATCCATCTGTGCTTAAAATTGCAGGTTTACCATCGGACTGGTGTTGCTGTTCCGAGGGGTTAATGGATATGATCACTGCCATTGGTGTCACTACCTCAGCTGTGTTCCAACCTCTAGATGGAAGTGTGATGGAAATTAACTAGAGATGCTTGCATAATTTGGCCTGTAAAGCAGTAGTGAAATCATTTGTTTTTTTTTTTTAGCATGTTGTCTTCTTTTTAGTTTTTACCACTAGATATCTAGATTTAGTTTGTCTTTATTCATTTACTGTTTTCCCCTTGTGAAACAAATGATTCTTAGTATATAATTTCTGTTGGTGATTTAGCCTTGGGTTTTCAACATATTTGCCTTCTTTTTGTTATATTTGTTGCTGAGATGGAAAAATGGGAATGAGCAGAACAAAGACAAAAGAGATATACTAATAAGGTACTCAGGCAACAGGACTAAGTGTCTAGTGTTGGATGCATGATGGACCTAACAACTCTGTCATGCAACCTTGATGAATATGGCAACATAATCACCCTAATATTTATTTGAACACCAGTAGAAGAGATGAAAGTACAACTCTGCTGAGATGAAATCTGTATTTTGGATGGTGGTGGTTTTGGGGGTTGCTTTAGTAAGTCATGAAGCTGGAGCTGATGATGAATGCAGCACAGTGACAGCACTGGTATCGGCATGTGCCAGCTTCGTGAACTATGGCACACCAGATCCAGTACCTGGTGCACCATGTTGCATTGCTATGACTACCCTAAGTACTGTAGCTAGCTCCACTGGCGTTCAGACTCGCCAGTCTGTCTGTAGATGCATGATGGAGCTTATTACTACTTACAACCCAAATGCTACTGCCATTGCCACTCTGCCTGGTTTCTGTGGTGTTTCTCTTGGTTTCACCATTGAACCTAACACTGATTGTGAATTGTAAGATTACAATGAGTTTCTTATCACCAAATACTTTACACTTACTTTTTTTTTAGCACTAATAAGAGGGTTAAAGTGTATTCTACAAAGACATCTGGTTAAGGGTTGTGTGAATCCAATCATTCACCACAACCTTTGGTGGTATATAGTTTCAGTACAACGTCTGATCTATGTTTTTCTTTTTCTTTTTTACAGCGTCTCGTGACAAATTGGTGTCTGGAAAGTGATGCTGAAGAACAAGCACTTATCTTCACTCTAATAAAAAAGAGCAATCTTACAGGAACAGTTTGTATGTTGTTTTTAATATAGTTGTCCAAAGGGAAACTAAACAAAGACTTCCTTTAATGACAAGTATGATGTGAATAATACTTAATGATTGCTCCACATTGACGCACAGCAGAATGCACATTGAATGATAGTAAAAGTTTCCACAGAAGCTTATGAATTCAAAGTAAAAAATTGCATGTTACAAGTAATCCTCAACTCTCAAGTGATGGTAAAATTGGTAGTGCTACATTTTATCAAACATTGGCACAGGCAACAATTAATAACTTTAACATTGTTACAAGCAAAATTTAATAACTCAAGAAAAGACAATCCAAGCAACCTGTTATTTTCACTCTACAAACATAAGTCTTGTCATCAACTTGGCAAGTACTTGACTTAGGTCACATTGAGAGCAAGGTTGATTTTTACTACTAGAAGAAGCATTTCTCTGTTGTCTCTGGCCAAAGGGAGAGCTGGAACGGACAGAACTGCAATGATCCGGTCTCCCTACTCTGTCTGATTGACCTAATCCTGGTTTTGCTTTATACCTGAAGTTACCAAGGGATCTCCAACTCTTCTCTGAATTTGTGTCTGCATCCACAAGTCCATCAGCATACTTTGTCGAACCGATTTTCTCAAACTGCACTCTTTGGTTGGGTGCACTATGTGACCTAAAAAAGGGCAGCCCGGTGCACTAAGCTGTTGCTATGTGCAGGGTCCAGAGAAGGGTCTATTGTACATACCACAAGGGCCAGACCCTGCATTTCTGCAAGATGTTGTTTCCACAGCTAGTTCAAACAAAATCCATTTAAAAATCCAGTAAAAGAAAAAAGTTACCAAAATGTGCTTGACAATGTTATTGTCCTTCCACAATCTTCTTTTCTTGGCTCTCTGAAGCTGGTTTTCTACCAGCAAATCTGGCCTTCATATTGTTATATGAACGTTAAAATCACCCACTTCAGGACCATCAGAAAACTTCAGATGAAAAATTCTTCAGAGTAATTTAATGGTTACATAAATTTTAATCAAATGCACTACCCAAATCTGTTCCCAAATCTTGATATTGAAAAATTCCATATGTATTCGATTCAAACTCCAATCTGGAAATATTGTGGGATATCGTACTCAGCTCGGCTTATCTTGCTAAACATGGATAAGTATTGGTGAACCAAATTTTGATTAACCATTCTTGGTTGTTGAATCGTTGGTAACATGTCACTTGTCATTCATCTTTAATTTTTGAAGACTGCAAGAGAAAAGAAATGAAACGATGTTAAAGAATAAATAATATGGAATCAATAAGATTCTTATAATTATTATGAACTCGTTTCAGAAACATTGCAACTAAAATATAGAAAGTATCATTTTTCAAGTCAAACGCCCCAAAGGAGGTAGTATAGGTGATCCATCCACTTCAGAGATCTAGTGAGTGCATCACCATACTACCAAATCCTTCTTCTGAAGATGGAAAAGCTAAAAACAAATAAAACAATGAGGAAAAAGAAGCTGGAAGATACAACACGTAATACATTTCATAGTCATGACTCCATTTTTCCTTCGCTATTCTCCATGTAAATATTCACATCTACCTTCAGCAGTTCTTCGAATATAAATTCCTAAGGTAAAATATGATTTGTATTTGTAATATGATAACCACATACATATGAATTACTATTTCTTACTCCCTTTGTCCCAATTTATGTGAAGGGGTTCGGAGTACGAGAATCAAACACTTGATGTTGATTATGAATTCATGTTGGAATCTTCAAAATAAAATTTTACATATGTTTAAAAGAGCTTGAGAAAATTATAGTCAAAGAACCTTTTTTATTAACCACAAGGGAACAGATCATTGCATCGACACAGTATCAACCATACTTGCATACATAAGCAGGGAGATCAAGTGTATATGTCATGAATAATTATGCACATTAACATTTATCTTAGTTAAAGTGTCATAAGACCTAACCTCCCCCAAAAGCTGATTAGTGTTTGTTTCAACCACTTCCAGAAGTCTTTCCATCTACTACTTTATTCCTGAACACCTCCTCAGGCAGAAAGACCCATTCCTGAACACCTCCTCAGGCAGAAAGACCCTGAAAACAGCATAATGGTGATTTAAGCTCCGCTCCCCTTGCAATCTGTGAACACTTCCTAGTGCACCAGCACTGGAATTTGGGGAAGAAAAAAATATCCGTCTAACTCTTTGATGTACAAGCGCCATTGCGCACATTGCACATGGTTCCCAGGCCAGATAAATGTCATATCCAGTACATAGATAAGGTCTGAGCGATTGATAACTATGGCCATTGCTATGGAAGCCAGACTCCTCGATCTTCTGTCTTTTCAAAGGAGATAGAGCTCTGTGATCGGGAAAAAGTTGTAGATCCCTGGCAGCAGAATATTCAATGGCAACAATAGCCGCATGCCGCAAAGGATGCCAGCAACCAGAGCTTCGCAGTGCCCATTGCCAAGGATGTACACAAGCAACATTGTTAGTTATAGGTTTAAATTCACTAATTGAACCATCCAAAAGTGAAGTTTTCTGGTTTTCCAAATTAGAGGCTTTGAGGTTTTCTAGATAGTTCGAGCAGCTACCTTCCTTGCTTACCCCATTTGCAAGACTGGCTGAGGATATTACCTGATCACAAGCACTTGCAATGACTTGCTTAGTTGAAGGATCTACAATAACAGCAGCATTGACCACCTGACCAATAGAAGATGTTGCCAAATTAATGGTGTGTCTCATGAAGCTGAAAACTGATTGTGACTCCTCTTCACTAAATCCAGTTATGCCACTGATGTTGTAGGTTGGCGGATGATACGAAGTAGGCCAGAGCTTGCATTGTTCATCCCATTCTTCTTTTGATGTTGCAGCATATTTGCAAACTTTTGTGATGAAAGTACTCAACTGGTATGATTTAACAAGTTCAAGAATCTCGTATGGCATGCAATCATCTCCACCATCATTTCCAACAATCATACATAAAATCAGAGATAATTGAGGTTTCCCCCCATCAATGCTTTTCTTCTGCACACGCTTCACATGTTGCAAATTTTCCAGTGGTGCAATCTTATTTAACTTCCTGACTAGAGTATTGGCATCTTTGGGTTCAATGACAGAAGCAAACATGTTAACCGTGGGTTGGAGGTGAGGAAGAAAGGATGGCTTTTCAGGTATGTGAATGATTTTGCAGACTTGTGGCAATACGCTCTCTGTATTCTCCATCCTCTCGGTATCAGTTGCCTTTGCTCAGTTTGCTTTTGATACAGTCACCCGTGGCTCTAATCATAAACACGGATCTGGCTTTCGGTGCCTATTTATGCTTCTTATTTTTCTTCCAAGAAGAAAGATTATTTTACTCCCAACCAGTAACACCTTCACATAATACGGGACAAAGTAAGTACTAATAGTTTGCTTTAAATAAACAACTTTTGTTGCACTGCAACATCACATGTATCTCTTGTGCAACTATCTTGCTCCATTTTCATTTTAGTTCTAATGAATTTAGATATTACCAGTCATTATACTAAAAGCTTTCAAATAAAGTTCCAAAGAAAATGAGTACCCAAATAAGAATAAAACAGAATCTAATAGCCCAGAAAGTTAAATTGTTCTGTAGTTTATCTCCTAATGATTTCATAACAGAACAATGGATCTCAGTGAGTGATCTATCCATAAAAGAGGTGGAGCCAGGATTTGGGAATTATGAATTCTGAGTTTAGGAAAACGATCTCAAGCTAATAAGTAAACCATCAAATTAACGAACGAGTACAATTAGTTCTGATTTTTCTAGAACTCAAAGCAGGAGAGAGTTCCACAAAATCACCACTTGCCAATGATTTTCTCAGGCTAACTGAGGCTTTCTTCTATATTCTATATGCACCTGAAAATTTGTCCCTCTATCCTCTTATACTCAGGCCAACATTCGTCTTATGGAAGAACAAGTAAGTTTACAGTAATTACTTTATTCAACTGAATGACAACTTTATTCATAACTGTTACTTGTCATTCAGTTGAATAAAGTAATTACTGTAAACTTACTTGTTCTTCCATAACTGTTACTTGTCATTTTTTCTTTCAATACATTCACCATAAACATTTTTTCTTTCAATACATTTTCCTAACAGTTATGAATCAAAATGTATTGAAAGAAAAAATGTTTATGGTGAAAGCTCCACAAACAAATGTATAATCACTGCTGATGGTTCAAAGTAGACGAACCTTTATAACATTTTGATTCATAACTGTTAGGAAAATGTATTGAAAGAAAAAATGACAAGTAACAGTTATGGAAGAACAAGTAAGTTTACAGTAATTACTTTATTCAACTGAATGACAAGTAACAGTTATGAATCAAAATGTTATAAAGGTTCGTCTACTTTGAACCATCAGCAGTGATTATACATTTGTTTGTGGAGCTTTCACCATAACATTTTTTCTTTCAATACATTTTTTCTTTCAAGTAACAGATGTTTAGGAAAATGTATTGAAAGAAAAAATGTTTATGGTGAAAGCTCCACAAACAAATGTATAATCACTGCTGATGGTTCAAAGTAGACGAACCTTTATAACATTTTGATTCATAACTGTTACTTGTCATTCAGTTGAATAAAGTAATTATTGTAAACTTACTTGTTCTTCCATAAGACGAATGTTGGCCTGAGTACAAGAGGATAGAGGGACAAATTTTCAGGTGCATATAGAATATAGAAGAAAGCCTCAGTTTTTCCAGAATAGTTTCATAAGAACAATTTTAATCGCAATTCACATGTCTCTAGGGGTGGGCATTCGGTTTTTCGGTTCGGTTCGATTTTTTTTTTTCGGTTTTTGTAAATTGCGTACCGAACACCGAACCGAAATATTTCGGTTCGGTTCGGTTTTTGTTAATTCGGTTCGGTTTTTAAAAATTCGGTTCGGTTTTTTAATTCGGTTTTTTAATGGGCCTGTTTAGTGGGCTTTTTAAAATTTTAACTTTACAATCTATATATATTAAAAAAAAAAAAAAAAAAACACACAATAAATTTAAATTCTCAATAACCAGTGTCTAGTAACAAACAAAATTACAAAATCAGAACGAAAAAACATGAAAAAATCAAGAAAAAAAAATTAAAAAACCTAAAAACATACCTGCACGTCCGGCGGCTGACTGCTGCACGTCCGGCGGCTGACTGCTAGACGTCCGGCGGCTGACTGCTGCACGTCCGGCGGCTGGCTGCTGCTGCGTGCTGTCGCGGCTGGCTGCTGCTGTCACGGCTGGCGGCTGGTTGCTGCTGTGCTGCTGGCGGGCGGCGGCTGGCTGCGGCTGGCTGCTGCTTCCCTTGTTGTGGATGGCGCCTGGCGCCTGGCGGTGCTGCTGAAGACAAGAGTGGTTGGAGCTGAAGAGTGGTTGGAGTAGAAGAGGTTGAGGAGAAAATAAGAGGAAGAAGATGAGGAGAAATTGAAATTTTGAAAGGAGATCTGATAGAAAGAGAAAGAGTAGGGTATAGGGTTTTTACTTTTTTTTTAAAAAAATATTTAATATTAATAATTATTAATTAATATAATATAATTTATAAATTATTAAATTATAGCATAATATTTCGGTTTAAACCGAAATACCAAATTTTAAATAATATACACCGAAAACCGAATCGAAATACCAAAAAATATAAAAATTAAAACCGAATACCGAACCGAAAACCGAAATACCGAAACCGAAATTCTAAAAAAATTCGGTTCAGTTCGGTATTTCGGTTTTTCGGTGTTTATGCCCACCCCTAACTTTATATATTCCTATCTAGTCAATTTCAAAGTGTGATGACTGACCAAAATAATTATGTAGTCCATAACTTAGAGCAATATTTCTATCTTGTTGAGGTAAACCACTACAAAATATATAAGAATAAGAATAATAAATCATATAAATTAATAAATAATTGACAAAATCAACAAATAATAATCGAAATATAACTATTGAGCATTACCGGTCACTTTCATTGATAGTTTCGTTTAAATCAAAATCATATCGGCCGATAAGAGTATTTTGATAATGGGTCGTGTTAGGAAAATCAGTAGATTGAGTTATCGGAAATCCATCAATGCTATTACGATTTTCTAATGGGCAGCTTTCACATATAGCAAACAAAAAATTCATATTTGTATAATATAACAAACTTTGCATAATTACGCTCCATAGCAAACATTAAAACTGTATAATTCGCTATACATATACAAGTGTATAATTCGCTGGCCTAAATTGTATAATTCGCTGGCCTATTTCGCTGCAATTGTATAATTTGCTTTGCATATAGTTGAATCGAATTAAAATGTATGTATATTGCATAATTATAAGTGTATAGCAAGAAGATATATGTTTTTCTCGCTTTATACAAAAACAGAAACATAATATATACACTTCTGTTGTATAAAGCTAGAGAAAATTGTATTTCACTGCAAAATTCGCAATTGTATAATTCGTTGCCTTTTTCTCTGCAATTTTTGAAGTAAAATGTTTGTAAATTGTATAATTAAGTGTATAACACGAAGATATACATTTTTGCATGTGTATATACAATTTTCTCTCGCTTTATACAAAACAGAAACAAAATTATACACTTCTGTGTATAAAGCGAGAGAGGCGAGCGAGAATGGGAGTGGCGAGCGAGATTCCTGGGAGAGAGACGCTGGCAAATTTTTAGATAATGTTTGCTATGGAGCACAATTAAATCAAACCCTAGCTATTCCATTTAATTTAGGTTATTAGTTTGCTATTTTATACAATTTTCCCTTTTCTAATTGGGGATGGACATCAACTGACTTAGGCTCCTTCCTATTATAGATTTCAAGTATTGTTAACTTGATTTGATCTATGTAGTCATTTGGAACCCTCAAAAAGTCATTCAACGATTCGTCATATTATAGATTATAATCAAATTATAATCAGTATCGTTTATACCTATCCTTTTATGAATTGATGAAATAAATTTATGATATCAAACATTAAATGGATATTTAGCATTGTGTTTGGGAGGACGATTATAATAAATGGTATTTTCGTTATGTATAATTTCGCCATCCCAATAAATTGAAACTTTAACTTTAGGTGTAGAAGACATTTTTTTTTTTTGAGATTGAACAAATATAGAAGATTTTATGTTGTAGATGCTATCAATTATGTTTAAACGTCCTTAAATAGAAATTGAAAGATTTTTCAGAATAAAAAAATAAAAATATATAGTGTAATATTTTTTTTTCGGTTTTATGATATGTCAAATCTATATAATTGTATGACAACACTGAAAAAGCTTCTTCAAAATGTGAAAAATATTCCTCTTATAAAGGTGTAAGAAAAAGTTTCACTTTATAAAGTATAAGAAAAACTTACACTTTATTATAGTGGAAGAAAAAGTTCCACTTTATAAAGCGTAAGAAAAATTTACATTTCTTACACTTTGTATAGTGGAAAAAGAAGTTCCACTTTATAAAGTGTAGGAAAAATTTACACTTTATAAAGTGTAAGAAATTTTTTTGTTATATATTAAAAATATACGTTATGGCACTAACGGAAAACGTTTGAAAAATTGGATAAAGTGGAACGTTTTCTTCCACTAAGCTTATTTTAGTTAACTTACTAAAATAATGACTTATTTTGATCACTTCTATATTTTTGTGACTTATTTAGATTTCGGACTCTCTCTTTTCCCTACTTGTTGCTTTTCAATTTTCTTGGGTAAATCCACAAGTAACATAAGAAAAAACTAAAAAAGTGCAGCTGTATGTTGTGGGTCTGTTTGGCTCAAAAGCATGGGACGAATATTATTTTGGGCATTTTCTTCATCGATGGGACACAAATTAAAGTATGTGGGATGAAAACTTTCTGGGAACATATGATTGCTACTTTTCTTTTGTCATTTCAGTTTTGAGCAACTATTTGGGGTCTAATGTCATCCAAAAGGCAGCTTAAAGTTAAGATTTTTAGCCTAACATTAAAGGTATTCCCTTCGTGAATGCATAGTTCATGTGAAGAAAAGTGACTGATTGATGCAAATTATTTTGGCAAAAATAACTCACCAACCTCCCAATTCTTTTGGTCCCTTTATAGTAATCACAGGTTCATTGTACATGAACTAACTTTTTTGCTTAGCTGCTGTTATTATTGACATTCTTTAATGAAATTTTCTTAGTTTATTTTTGTATAAAAAAAGAAAGTTCTTAGTGGCATGTTAATAGTGTAAATCAGGCATGTTACAAGTCATTTAAGAATGGTAGTACTACATTTTATCAAACAGGCAATAATTAATAACTCAACATTGTTACAAGCAAAATTTAATAACTCAACAGAAGACAATCCAAGCAACCTGTTATTTTCACTCTACAAACATAAGTCTTGTCATCAACTTGGCAAGTACTTACCTTAGGTCATATTGAGACCAAGGTTGATTTTTACTACTAGAATTTGTACAGCAAGACTAAATTGCTTATCACTCTATTGTCTCGGGCCGAAGGGAGAGCTAGAACGGACAGCATTGCGATGATCAGGTGTCCCTACTCGGTCTGATTGACCTGATCCTGGCTTTGCTTTGTTCATAAAGTTACCAAGTGATCTCCAACTCTTCTCTGAATTTGAATCTGCATCCACAAGTCCATCGACATACTTTGTCGAACCAATTTTCTCAAACTGCACTCTTTGCCTGGGTGCGCTATGCGACCTAAGTTTCGCAAGGTATGATTCTGTATTAGACATATAGTTGGGGTGACCTAGGTAGTCCCCAAACAAGCTTCGTGAGCAATCACTTCTCGAAGGAGAGGGGCCTCTTCTACTGCTACTCCCTGGTCTGGACAACGTGGAATGAACTCCAGGGCTGCGCTCAACAGTCCAAGCAGCTGGCTGATCAGTATCTTGACAAAATGTCAGTGACCTCAAAGATGACACTTCCCCTGAAGATATACTAGGATTTGGTTTCATATGGTTTCCCAAAAGTTTCGACATAGAGTTGACAGTTCTTGTTCCGTGAGCATTATCGTTCCAAGATGAATAACGTGAATTGTGAGACTTTTTCTCACTTGGTTTGGGGTGTAAACGTGGTTTCCATGTGTCTATCTCAAGTATCTTGTCAGTGCTCTCATCATGATCTCCACCATTTTTTTTCAGGGAAGTATCTCCGTAGCCATTTTTTGCACATTCCTCCATCCAGTGATGTATATACTGTGAAGCCAAATGTGACCTATCCTGACCAAAGCTCTCATGCGGTTTCAATTTGGGACCAGATTTCTGCATTTAATACCGAAAATAAAAGATGCATTAATGCATGCATGATTGTAATTGGCGGACATCTTACTGAAATGAGTATTACTGGATAAAATAAGGTCCCTTTTACTTCTAGGAGCTGCCGACATTTCTGAGAACGAATATGCTTCCAAGGTCCAATCATGTGAGAAGCTTGCGAAGAGAAAATAAAATATAATTCAAAATTACTGTTGAGTGCTACCTTCAGGTTTGGCCCATGATATTTACAATTGAACGAATACTGCTGTGGATCATATTTTCTCGGAGTTGCAATGCCCTGCAAGATTTTTGGTGAAATAGAAAATGGTTACCATACAATCCAATCAATGTGCAAGTTCAAAATTGATCAGTATCAATAGTCTCTCTGACCAAGTATATTGAGGCAACATTTTTATCTTAGAACATTCCTGCATGAGTCATGCACACTTGAAGATTTTACCAGTTGAAGTAGATTAACAATAGTTTGTTGACAAAAGAACATTCAAAAGATCCTAGCTTTTACTGAAATCATGAGGTCAAGACTACAGTATGTTTAGACAAGGCTGTCCATGGCTCATCTCTAAAACATAATACTTACAGGATGCTCAAATCGTGAAGCTCTGATGCTGGAATGAGAGGGATCTGAAGTTACATTCCGGTTGGCAGAAGCTCGAGCCTGGATTCGAGCCATGGCTTGCATACGTCGGAGCATATCTGCACTTTGTTTCCTCACTATACGACCTCTGACTAGTGCTTGCAGCTTCACTAATCCCTTTAGTGCCCTCAGTGCCCTTCTAGCCTACAACATGCCCCACAGAACAAAAATGTCAATCCATCTTAGCCATCACAATTAACCAGTAGCATCCGGTGCCTAGTTCTTGAATCAAAATTCTGTATTACCCAAAGAGATATTGCAGTTTTATCTGATCCCATACCTCAGGGTGGGTTGCCCGAGTCTAAAATTGATATAATATTTGAGCACTAGATAAAGCAATAATTCTTTGTAGTTGAATACAAAGCACAATGGAGATAAAAGGAGCAAACAGAAAAAACAGCAGTAATGCGCTCGATCCTCTTCTTGAATCATGTCTATGAGTTATATTAATTTTATCTAGTAGGTATTATCTAGTGAGGTCTGTAGGCAGCTTAATTTTGAACCTTTTAAGTGTTCAATTAGCACCTATTGCAGATCTTCTATACTGTCGGCACCAGCTGAAGGTAGACTCATTGTCCTCCTATCCGACTCTACATATACAACTTAAATTTGTTGAAAAAACATCTAATTATATTAAACCTGCACCCAAAATCACAAAGCGCTGTGGTACCATGACCCCCCATCAATCTAAAATTGTCGACTTGTCTCAATATATTTCTCCCGGAAACAAGATTATAGACTTGTCACTATATTCATCACCATTAATGAGAATTATAATATTAGTATGGACACAAATGAGCTATTTTGTTAAGTTAACTGGAGTAAAACAGGGTGGTTGGCATGTCCTTTTCCTCAATCTTGACACCACTTAACATTAGAAGAAAAAAAATCTCACTCCATTATAGTAGAGAAAGACAAGTCACTTCACCTAGTCCATTACTTAAGTTCACTAAGACATTAGACAAACCAACTCTCTAGTATGCTATGCCCCCCCTCCCTGTTTTAATTATTGATATGGATCTAGTCCATTACTTAAGTTTAACTTCTTTTTTAAACCTTAAAATGAACAGTGTTTCTTTGCTGATACTGCCAAAAAAGCAAAAAAGAAGCAATCTTTTATACAGATTTAGCTAAAAAAAAATGAAAAAATGAACAATTATTGATGCTACAAGAGAAGTGAAGAGGATACAAAGTCAAAAAATAAATTAATGGAAGATTCAAAAAAAAGAAGTGACAGTGACTTAACAGACACGAAGAAGTGGATAGTTTTGATACCCATGGTATCATTTCGTTACGATTGCGAGGTTACTGTGCAACTTGTCAGTTGTCTCCTTCAATTCTTCCTCCCAAACCACCGATCTTGATAACAACTAATTTTACTAAAATCGTATTGACATTATACTCGCTGCGTTTCAATTCATTTATCGTAATTTTAATCGTCGTTTGAAAGAGTTTCAAATTAAAATCAAACAAACAAATTGAATCGAATTTAAAAAAAAAAAAAAAACACTAACCAGGTAAGCACGAAATTCTGACTGAATTTTAACGGCAGCCCATTCACGGCGGCGTTCGGTGTTACTACTTCCATAAGCCGAAGTGGACCTCTTACCACTTGTAAGCCTAACAACCTCCGCCGCAGCCTGAGCGGCAGCCAGTGCCGCCTCTGCAACCGCGGCAGTGGCTGCCGCAACCGCTATAGCGTGCTTGTTCGCGTCCAGTGCTTCCGCATAAGGGCTTGCCGGTGGGTCTTCATTCCCATAAGCAATCTCAGCTCCAGTGGTTCTTCCAGTTCCATTGGAAGATTTTCGGAGACCCCATTTGCTATTCTTTCCCTCTTTCGCTGCCGGTGATGATTCGGACGGCGATTTCTTAGAACCGAGAAGTGAACGTAACCATCTGCTGGCTTTACCCATGTATCATAAGTTCATTTCTGAGTGGATCTCGAGACAGTGGTAATGAATTGAGGGGAGCATGGGCGTGGGTATATAAAGGGTGGTTGGAAATTGGGACCCTATAAATGTAAAGACGACGACTTTTGACAGGTAAGAATTGGGTCCTTGTGCTTCTCCATTGGCGCCCACTCTTCGTCCTCACATCACAATATCTCTCTTGCTTCTCTATATACTTTTTTGGGGTTAATTGAAGTCATTTTTTCAACAAAAGTTACCAATAGCACAATGTCCACATCAAAGAATTCATGCTTGCTTGCTTGCTCGCTTAAAAAATAAATCTAAATTATCACTTATTAATTTGATAAACATAATTAGTATTATTTGTATCAAATATGTGTATACACATACTTGAGCATCATTTGTTTTTATTAAGATTAAAAGATAATACAGGTGTTTTGAATAAAATATACATTTAAATATTAAGATGTGGTATTTAAATCTGAACACTAAATAATTATTGTTATTTATTTCCAATCATGTGAAATTAACATTAAATTAACAAAATATCATAATAATTTTATTTCAACAAAATATCACTTTGACAAAAAGAAAGTTTTAAAAGTTCTAATAATCATCATTTGGAGTATTATTCTTTTCATTCAAAAACCTTGATAAATACCAATACACCAACAGTATTCTTGACATAGTCAATATAAGAAAATTATTTATATAAAAAATACTTGAAAAGATTTATGAAAACTTACCACTTCAATAGGGAAAAAACGGTGTTTGCTTGAGAAAATAGAGAAAGAAAGTTTTTAATTATGACATAAAAATACATGTTCAAAGTAGAGAAGTAATGATTTATTATTTGATAACTTATTAAATGAGTCTGAATATTATTAAAAGTCTCCTACATATCTGATTCATCCAGACCTCTTCAGAAACATCAAGAGACTTTTTAAAAAATAAAACAAATGAACTTAATGAGTTGAATCTGAATGATTCAGATTCAGACCTAAAAATCAAACGTAGTTAATAGGCTGAATCTGAATTATTAAGATTCAGACCTCCATTAAGTGCAAACAAATGAGGCCTTAGCCATGTAAGAAACAAATTTTCGTCTCTCTTCTCTCTCTCCCAATTTCGCTTGCTATGTATACAAATTGGAAAAGACTCAAATATGCCATTGAACTTTCATAATAGGCTTATTTATGTCATTAGTTAAATTTTTTTATTTAAAAAATTGATGATGTGGCCGAATTATAATTGGTCACGTGTCAAAAATGGTTTTGCAAAACCACTATTAAAAAAAATAATGGCATGAATGAGCCTTTTATTGAACGGTAATGGCATAGATGAGTCAAACTTTTAACGGATGGCATAAATGAGTCTTTTCTGAAAGTTTGATGGCATATTTGAGTATTTTTCCCTATACAAATACATATGTATAATATTCAATTATTTAATCAATATACATATACAATTCATCTCTCTCTCCAACCAATATACATATACAATTCACTTCTCTCCATTCCTTGCTCTCTCTCGCCTCTTTCCTCTCTCTCCCAAGTCTGCTCGCATTTCTCCTTCCTATAACATGTAGTTATGAATTGTAGTTATCAAACTATAAATATGAAGAGTAATTAAATTATTTTTTGATGACTATATGTGAAAATTTCCCATTTTTAAAGCATAAAGCCGGCCCTGACGAATCATCATCGAAGGTTAAGATAGCTAACCAACTAAAATTATTTGTGTCACTTATTGAAAAAGATCTTCACATATTGGAGATCGTCCTCTTATACAAAACAAACACAGTTTCATGGGCCACTAGGGCAATGTTGGCCCCTACTCTCGTAACCTGGTCTTGGACTAGCTTTGTTGGGTTGATGCTTTAAATTGTGTACTCTAAAGTCCTCTATTAATCATAATTTTAATTTTTTTCTTAGATCAATGGAACAATGATGATGGATTTAATTGTAATAAATTTCCCCAAGTAGAAGTATCAAAAGCGTAAATGTGTTCTTTAGCTTGATTTCAACTATCTAACTATAAGTAGACACTTCAACATATATAAAATTGAATAATCAGACACATTGATCCTATTAAATGTCAATTTTATATCATATGTGGCGTTCTACATGTATTATGTCATATAAGATGTGTGTGTCTATTTATTTTTATTTTATATAAATTTAACTATTTATTTATGCACACTCAAAATTAGTGAACATAAATACTGGCTAAAACCAAATTAAAAAGGTCATAATTGGTCCTCAAAATTTGTTGCCAATTACTAATAAGTGAATTCCTTTTTTATTATCCTTTTCTTTGTTCTATATGACAAACCTATGATATGTAAAATCATGTTTGATTTAATTTCAACAAATAAAAGCAAAAGCCATGACATAATTTTCTTGTGAAATAGAATCAGATTTATAAGACAAATCTTTTCTGCCCCCACAAATTTAGAAACTAGCTCCAAATATCAAACACAAGAGTCTCTAAGTTTGAAAATAAGAACATGTTTGTCTTATTGAAATCACATGACACACAAAGGACTCTTCACTGACCAACATTACATCATATATTGTTAACTTGCAGTTCACATAGGACCATAGCATATTTCCCTAAAGAACAACACAAACAAAATAAATAAAGCAAGGTTCGCGACGACGTATATTGCCTTAGAAACTCTGAATATTATTCTCCTATGGCTCATGTAGCTAGGAATAATTGACAGCATTCAACAGACAGCTCAGTTTTCTGCAGCAAAAATAAAAGTCAGTCAGCACTATGCGAATGATACTAATTAAGAATGTGAGTTGTTTATATGACAGTAAATGTATATATGAGTCACTTTTATAACTAGAGGTATATCAGCACTGAATGACAAAGTTGTTTATGTACCAGTAAATGTATATATGAGTCACTTTTATAACTAGAGGTATATCAGCACTGAATGACAAAGTTGTTTATATAACAGTAAATGTATATATGAGTCACTTTTATAACTAGAGATATATCAGCACTGAATGACAAAATTGTTTATATAACAGTAAATGTATATATGAGTCACTTTTATAACTAGATGTATATCAGCATTGAATGACAAAGTTGACGGCATTATCAGACTCTTTTCCCTTTTAAATTTGAAGAAATCAATATGTTCATTACCAACAAGAGAGGGGAGGAAGGTTGCATTGAGAAGGAAGGTGAGCGATGATGCGGAGAGTGTTGCAGATGCACTCATGGTCTACTAATTGGAGGGCAGAACAACAATCGAAACTGGGGTTTGGATTGGTTATCGTCCCTGGCACCACAAATGGCGCGCAGATGTTCAAGTTGTTAAGTGATGCTGAGCAGGTTGTGATCTGCTCCTGACATTGAATCACTTGGCTTTGAAGAAGCACAATTGCTAGTACCACAAGGGAAACAATGGACTTCATCATGTTATTTATTTCTTTCAATATATCAGCTGAGTTAATGTATATATGTTGTGATTCTATTTATAATATAATTATTATTCAAGGGACATTATGCATGAACAACCTAATACCAGAGGCGGACCCACATAGTGTCCGCCAGGTGCTCGAGCACCCATTAACTTCGTTACGAAATATATATATCTATGTAGAAATTAATAGGTATTTGTATAAAATTAACATAGAGCACCCAATGAATAAATGATTTATTTGGCCAATAACTCCTGAATGGGTACTTAAGACTTTTTTAGTATTGTTGTACGAAGATTCGAATCTCTACCTAATACAAAGTTTTCATACGCAACAGTCAGCTCTGCCTCCACATATATATATATATATATGTGGATACAACTTATAACAGATTAACACTCCTATTTTGCAGGTTACAAATTCTTTTTCACATTATAATTAAATAGTTAGTCATTTATTTGATAGGATATTTAGTATTTTAGGGTGTATAACTAATACGTAACAAATCATGATATTAGCAATACAGATATTATTACTTATTGGTACATGGTTAAAGACAGAATTTTGTCCTCAATATACCAAATCAAACAGTGGATAAAAAATTAATCACAATATTACTAGTCCCAACATAACTAAATCTTAGCCTTATCGACAGACCATATTCACTCCTATTATTATACAATCTATCAAACGATCCCTAATTTCAATATGTCGCTATCCTGAATGCAATAGGATTAATTAGGGAGTAGGAACGACTAGTGAGGCGAATCTAGAATTTTTTCGCTTAACTATTTCTAATTTGAAGTTGCTTTTAAAACAAGGTGCTCAATATACATATTTATACAAATTACTACTGGCTTCTCTGAATTAAGAGTAGTGGTGGCAAATGAGCGGGATGGGTCAAATGTGGGCGATTTGAAAATGAAAAAAACATAAAATGGGTAATCATTCAATCCATCCATATTTGTAAAATTGGATAATAAATGGGTCGGGTAAAATACTAGTTTACCCATATATTATCATATTTTCATGAATAAATATACTTTACTTAAGAATTCAATATGGATAAGATATTTTAGTCGTTTTTTAGATGAAAATGTTAAACATGCTTCATTTAGTTTTTATTGTATCATAAAAATAAATAAAAAATTCTATATTTTTCAATATAAAATAAATTTATAACAAGATGAAAATATTTTTAAAATAGAAGCAAATGAATATTACAATTTAGGACTAAAACATGCTTAATGCACTTTAAGCAATGCAAATGCTAATACATGATTTGCTTATTTTACACTATTATTGATAATCCAATATAAGATTAAATAAACAAATAAAATGTAATTATAATTAACAAAAGAAATGTACATCTAATTATATACTTTTGGAGTGTCAAAGACTTCATTTTTTTCAATTAGAGAGAAGAATAGCTAGTTCCATAAAATACAACAAAAACAAAAGAAGTTACAATATTTTTAGTAATATCGTGAAGTTTGAATCAATAAAACTTAGAAACTTAACTCATTTAGCTAATTCATATTTTACCCATATTTTTATGGATCAAATATGAATATACACTTATATTTTATCCATATAAAAAGTTACTCACCCAACCTATTAAAATATAAACAATTTAAGCGAGTCAACAAAATATGAATTCATTTTACCGTACTATTTAAGAGTAATTATAGTACTCTCGGTCTCTGTGAGCTTTCTAACTGAATAATTGCATAACGGAATTCAAGCTTATCACTTAAACATGCTGCCCTTTACAAGAATTTAAACTCCATTCGAAGTACTTCAACTGTCTCAATTTATGTGATACAATTCATTCTTTTTCAGAGTCAGATCAAAATTTTGTACATGAGATTTTTAGTGTTTTTGAAATAAAATTTACATATTTCTAAATTATATAAAAAATACTATAACTAACAATAATTAACTATCCAAAATATTTAAAAAAATAAATGAAAAATCTACGAGTCAAAGATAAACTTGTTTGAATCTCAAAATTCAAAGTATGTCAGATAAATTGGAACGAAGCTAAACCATTTAAAGATGTTGGAGTTTAAAAAGCTGGATAAACAAGTCTGTATATTGTGTGTATGTACATATCTTGTGTTTTTTTTGTGCATGTAAGTATATATCATGGTATGCCAATTGTATAGATAGATATACATATAGCTTGCAATAATATACAAGTGTACATGGAGAGAAAAAGTTGTAGAGACAAAAATCCTTTTGAATATCTTCAATTTTGGTTTTCTCAAGTATTTTACTTATGAATTGGGCTACATATTAAGTTGGAAAAATTACTTAACTATTTGACCGATTCACTTACAAAAACATTAAACAGCTATTGATGCAGTATAATATATAAATCAGTGAATATGGTTAAAACTAATTAATCACAAATAATAAAAATTTAACTTTGAGTTACTATACATTGTAACAACATAAATTCGATGGACAATAACAAATTACTTGTGTTGTTTAAGCATGAATCTCTTTGTTTAGAGTATTTGATTCTGGTGTACTGTTTATTGTTCTGTAATAAGTTTAAGAATTGTTACATGTCTGTAATAATAGGGACATTAGCTAAGTGCATACTATTAGAAGAAAGAGAGTGTATTAATTTTTAATGGAATTAACAAGTGTCTGAAGTTATAGGGAGATAAAATTATCGGTGACCCTCTAAAGTTGACATCAAGTTTTAGTTAAACATCTGACTGGATGATGTTTATTTCTGACACCTCATTTAGAGTCCCATTATATCATTTTAATATCTTTTAATTTTTTTAAATCTGTCTTATTAATTGTTTAGGAGGCACCAATGAATTTGGCCTAAAATCTATTTCCACCTATATGTATATATATTAAGATTTGAGGTGGTGCCGCTTCAAATAAAATATAAGATAACCACCAAATAACTTTTATTTTATTTTATATATATATTTATGTATAAATAATCTAAAGGAAAGATATTTTTACTTGTGCACTCTTATAATCAAAACTCATCTTGGGTGCATTGGTTGAAGCCCCATATACAAATTACGTTGATTATGAGTTTTCATATTTTAATAGGAAAATAAACAAGTATGCTCTTAACCTATGCCCGAAATCTCAGAAATACACTTATACTATATTAAAGTTCTATTACCCCTGAACTTATTTTATAAGTAATTTTCTGCCCCTTTTAAGCCTACGTGGCACTACCTTGAAAAAAAAGTCAACCAACGTTGGAATTTCAAAATAATGCCACGTAGGCCAACAAGGGGTAGAAAATTATTAATAAAATAAGTTCAAGAGTAATAGGACATTAGTATAATATAAGTGTGTCTCTGAGATTTCGGGCATAAGTATAATATAATACTTTGTGCATTATCCCTATTTTAATATATGGATGACAACTGATGTAGACGCACATATTTTATTTTAACATCAGTGGTTTATATCAAATTAATCGAAAGAAAGATCCTAAAATGTTTATAGTTAAGTAATTAATTAAAGCAAGATGTTAAAGTATCTGGTGAAGGGAGTTTGACTACAAATGAATTTAATAAACGTAGATGAAGTAGTACAAACAGGTCTGCTTACACTAATTAATTAACAAGGGAACAGCTTAACTGCATAATTAAAAAGTTGTCAGCAATCTTGAACTATAAAATTAAATATTTTCCCATCCCCACACATACAGACTTCGTGTAGCACTAGAAAACAGAATTCAAGTTGCATAACTATTCTTGGGACAAGTTTTTTTTTTTTAATTTTTTTTGGATCAGAGATGAAAATTAATAATAATAGGAAAAATGCATAAGTACCCCCTCGGCTTATGCCTGAAATCTCAGATACACACTTATACTATACCAAGGTCTTATTACCACCATGAACTTATTTTATATTTAATTTTCTACCCCTTTTTAGCCTACGTGGCACTAATTTTAAAAAAAAAGTCAACTATCGTTGGGCCCACAAAATAGTATCATATAGGTCGAAAAGGGGTAAAAAATTATTAATAAAATAAGTTCAGGGGTAATAGGACCTTAATATAATATAAGTGTGTTTCTGAGATTTCGGACATAAGGTTGAGAAGGTATTAGTCCAATAATAATATCAAGTGATTGAAAAAGTAGCTAAAGAATGATATGAGCTTTAACAATAATATATCACAATTGTAAACAGATAGAGGAATCTTATGAAGAAGAAAATGTTTAAAGATATCTAAGATTCTTGAATAGATGGAGCTGTCCAATAGGACTTTACTGCAAAGAGTAGTTTTTCCCTCTCCAATGGTCCATCTTCATGATCCACTATTTGGCTATCCCAGTTTAGTCCATCTGTTATCCTCTTTACTTTGATCAATGTATCTACATCATCTCTTATTATTACACTTCCTTCTGGCCTCAATATTCTGTCCATTTCAAGTAATATATCCTCCATTTCACATCTGTATTACATACACACACACAAAACCGAGGAACGAATCAGAATATAACATACCAAATAGCTAAGGAGATTCAATATCTACTATATCGTTAGTACAAACCTGTCTTTATACAGAGTAAATACAGAGTCAGCATGAATAAGATCATAGGTTCTTGGATAAGTTGACATAGCTTCACACCTGCAACAAATGTTTGTGGTAAATTAAAAAAAACTATACTAATGTTTGTAATATAGTCGACCCTGACTTGATTGGGATTGGGAAATTACCAGCTTTGATATGTTCCAATTAATCCTCGTTCGTAGATAACACCAAGTGTGTTAACCTTAGCTTCAGCAGGAACTATGTTCATGACCCAAACAGGATCATCAACCAAATTGGCAGCGAAACCACCTAAGTAAGCATTCATATCTAATAGATTTCGGTATCTCCCTGGTTGCCCGAGTTGATTATTCACTGTTTTGTAGTACGAAACTCTTCGTTTCCATAGCTGTGAGTCCTCGTTGAAAGTATCAGACGTGACCCCATTTACAGTTCCTTGGCTAATCCTTGGTGGTATCGCGTGTAATCTTTTAGGCCATTTTTCCAACTGTCCACCAGCTACCTTTTCTTCACTCGAAACTTCAGGCAAAGAAGTTAAACATGTTTCAATATCTGTATACCTGAATAAGACCACTCAATTCGTCAGTATAAAACTATAGACTGTAAACAACGTTGTATGATTCGAAAAGGGACAAACCAGGCTTTATCAGGATCTTGAGCAGGACACATTGGTGGATTCTTGGACGCCTTTCGCAATTTCTTGCATTGTAAATGATTGTATGGCTTCTGCCATATAGCAATGTCATCCTTCTCAACAAACTTTTTCCAACACAAGCTCCTAGCCACTTTCTCAATTTTTGTTTGTTCCGCATTTAGGTCTTGTTTCGTTCTTTCCCAGCCTTTCCAGTATTTCCTCCAATGAATCGGTGGACCTGAAAGAATCCAATATCCGCCAGGCCTTAGGACTCTGTCAACTTCAATCAAGTACCTGCCATCTGAACGATCCATCCATCAAAACATCAATTACAATAGAATCACAATGTCATGCTATTAATGATCAAAACTAACAGGATTAGTACGCACCATATTCGCCCCAAGGAATAAGGCAACGAGAGCAATGAGCCATGTCAAAAGCTCTAGACGGATAAGGGAGTCTTTTCGAAGCAATAACTCCAATCAAAGCAGGAACACCACGCTCAAGAGCAAATTGAACCTGTGCTTCATGTGTATCTCTTGGTGCAAATGATATAGCTAGGATATTCCTTGACAAAAGGTACGCTCCCCAACTCGCCACCTGCGTAAATTGTTTAACAGTTTCTTAAATACTACTCCTTCCGTCCCAGTTTATAAAACCGTCATTTGACATTAACACAAAGTTATAGTAATCAACCATGACTTTTGAATTTTGTGATCTAAAATGCAATTTTATGCAATACTACCAAATTTCTGGTAAATGTCACTGTAGGATTAGGAAGAAACATACCAAGAGATGAACATGTGAAGTTCAACCAAAATAAGACTTTTTGCAGACTTCTCATGATTTCTAAAAATGTGGGGAATTAGCTTTTGTTACATAAAAAATCAAGATTCATGGAGCGTAAACAATGAAGAAGATAGCACACATAAAATTCCAAAGAAAAAGTAATTTGTGTGAGGTATTCAATTATACTCTGTTTTATCAGCAAGAAATTGATCAGATAAAGAAAGTAAAAAATTTACCCCACAGCCTGTATCAATGGCGGTTCTAATAGAACCATCTTTAAGATTAATCAATTTTCCGATATCATCAATATATGCATCAGCACCATTAGGGAACATAGTACCACCACCGGGAAATCTAAACCGGTCACCTTCAAACCGAATCCAGTTCTGAACAGCTTTCTCCACTGTCAATTCTTTATGAGGCACATTAGCATACCACGCTAGATCCCTACTCATTGGCCACTTGAACGGATTCTTGTAACCGTACGGCGCCGGTATACGGCATTTCAAGAATTCACTCTTTTCTGGACAATGCCTTTCTCTGTATATCAATCTGTCTCTGTTATACTTCAACGACCTTTTAGGGTCTTCACATGGAGTATACTCACTGTACTTAACGTCACATGGTGGGTAAATCTTGACTGTGTCATCTGGAACCACAGCTCCTCCGGCTCCATCGCCGGCGGAATGGTGAGTAGTGAAATCCAACTGGGAAGATGAAGAAACAGGGGAAGACGAAGAAACGGGGGAAGTTGTGTTTTGAGAAGAGAAACAACTAGAGGCAGTGTTAGAGAGGTGAAGGCCAACATTGGTGGTGGTGTGTTGTAATTGACCGGCGTAATAACAAGCACAACAGAGGAAAGTGATGGCAGCTAAAGAATAGTAAAGATTGAGTTTTTTCCAAGAAGAAAAAGGGTAGCTGGGTGGTGAAGGTTTGGAAGTTGGAGTATAGTATGGGGTTGGGGTTTGGTTAGAACCCGCCATGGCAGAGCAAAAATGGTCCTCTGGTTTTTAAGTGATATGATAAATTTTGGTGGCCGGTAATTTTATAGGAGTTAGGAAGAAGACAAGCAAGCTTGGGGTGGGGTGGGGTGGGGTGGGGGTGTGTGTGTGAGGGGGAGTTTACTCTATCTTAAATTATAGGGAAAAAGGGTCTGATATACCCCTCAACTTTGTTTGATATACCCCTTGTTATGAAAGTGACTCACATATACCTCTACTTGTAAACAAATGACTCACATATAACCCTACTTGTAAACAAATGGCTCACATATACCCTTTTCCTTTAACGGAAATGAAAAAATAATAATTTTCAATCTAAATTTTTATTATTTTTTTCTAAAAAATATAATCTCATATGAGTAAATTTAATCCTCGTCAAACATATTTTTTTTTACTTTTTTTTGTTTCAGTGACTAATTTATAATTATATTTTGATAATCAAATTTATTTATGTTTCACTAATTTTCTTGTAAAACTTATTGTAGATGACCAAAAATTTTCTTTGAATATGAAATTAAATTACAATACACACAAAAAAATAGTTTAATTTTTTATTCTTTAAATTAAGGAATGAAAGAAAAAACAAAATAAGAATAAGAAATTCAAATAATTATAATAAAAGAAGTCAAAAAATAATTTATGTATGAAAAAAATTAAAATATACATTGTACTTTGATAGAAGAATCATATATACCCCTAAATAATTTTTTTAAAAAAAATTAGAAGTAATAAATATGAATTTAAAACTAACTTTTTAACTTCCGTTAAATGAAGGGTATATGTGAGCCATTTTATAACGGCAGGGGTATATGTGAGTCGTTTGTATAACGGTAAGGGCATATATGAGCCACTTGTATAACGAGGGGGTATATCAGCTCCAAATGACAAAGTTGAGGGGTATATCAGACCCTTTTCCCTAAATTATATTATGAAATAGCGGGTTTATATGACTATATAAATTAAAGACAATTTTCCATCATTATTTTCTTGATAGTTTTCAAAATGTTGTTCTAAAAAAATGTAAAGTTATTAACAAATCTTATTAAATGAAGAATAAAATTGCTAAAGAGGAGTGAAGGAATATATATATATATATATATATATATATATATATATATATATATATACATATATTTAATATAGAAAAGAAAGTAGGATAAAAATATTGAAACTTGGAGAGTAATTAGTACTCTCTCCTTCTTGTATGAATTGTCTATTTTATTAAAACTATTTGCCCAAATTATTTGTTAATATATAGAATTAAGAAAAACATAATTGAATTTTCTTATTATATATGTACTTCATATGTATATCGCTTAATTTGAACCTTTTAGACTTTAGTATTTGTAACCAATAAACCTCAAAATTAGCGTTAACTTCATTGCGAGTCTAGTAGAAGAACTATGTCATTGACAAACAATATACATCATGGTACCTCTCCTTAAATACATCAAGTCAATATCTATCGTCAAGGCAAATAAAATAGATTGAGAGTTAATCCTTGGTGCAACCCTATCACAATTGAAAAGTATTCTTAGTTTCCAAATATTTTCTTTATCTAGTTCTTAGCTCTATCTTATATATCCTAATCGCTCTAGTATATATATAATATAAACGTCTTTAGCCTCCATGCACCTAAATAGAACCTTCCTCGGAATCTTGTCAATAAATAGTTTCTAAGTCAATAACCACCATGTGAAAGTCAATATTTCTTTTTTTACATTGTTTCGCCAATCTCCTATGCGCCACGCCATGATTCTCAAAAATAGACACGACCCTTACGTGGTTTAATAATTTGATATTTCTACTGTTAGTGCAATACTAAATGCCTCCTTTACTTTTAAATAAAATTAGTTAAAATTAACACTTGTTTAGAAAAAATAAAAGAAGTAGAGGTAAATTAATTGAAATAGGAATACCGTTAGAATTAGGTGTTGACTTCTCCATCCCATAGATGTCTCTGTTTTGCCTTTTAAATGAATATCTTACTTACATTGGTCCCTTGCAAATTGTGAACATAAAAAAAGTGAAATATCACATAACAATTCATTTTCTTTGTCTATTCTACAGTAGTGAAATTCTGCTGAGCACATCCATTAAAAAATAAATAATATTTTTTTGTGTGTTCGTATATATGTTAAAAAATTGATAAAAGTCTCAGATCGATGGTTAATGAGATGGGTGGACTCCTTATAAGACTTAGGCAATCCTCCTTCCTTTAAGCTAATTTTTGGGGTGTGAGTAAGGCTTAAGACCTAATTTCACATAGTATCAGAGCAGGACCCGTCTTATCCGATGTAGGGGTCCCAAAAATCAAAATTGAAATGTTAAGCACGTACAAAAGTCTCACATCGATGATTAATGTAAAAAATATTATCTTTTACGTCATATGGTTTTTCATGGGAAACATTCGAATAGAGGAGGAGTATGTAATTAATGGTGATCACCAAACGTGAAGGCAACGGAGGCTCTTCTCAAATCCCCAAATGCTCTTTTTTCGACTATTCGTTTAATTTTTCTTTTTTACTTGTCTATTTGGTAGATTAAAAAAATTATAATATTTTTTATTTATTATATTCTCAAATTAATTACACTGAAAAATATCTTGAAAATCTTAAATTCCAATTCAATTACTTGATAATTAATAAAAATAAATTGATAAATTCGTTATATCAATTTTTTTAAAAAATATATCTGTCAATTCAAAAATAAAAAAGTAATTATAAATGTACGGCACTGGTAATTGAACCGCATGCGTTAGATTTATATTTTGAGATGTTTTTGTGTAAGTTGTTACAGCATGCTGCTACAACTTTATATTTTTGAGATATTATGTTACATAAAATTGATTATAGCTTATAGCCTATACTTAGAAAATGTAGATTTTTAGTTTTAAATATTTATTTACAAAAATAAAATGTTGAAATCTGGTCTAGATCACTGAGCTCGTTGTGGCACCGACATTACGCATTCTCTTTTTTTTTTTTACTCTTTATATCAACTAGTTCATACTTTAATGTTTTTCTTTTTTTTTTTCTATATTAGGCGTTGAGTACAAATTACACAAAAAGCTAAACGTAAGGTTGGGGGTGTATACTTTGATAAAAATAAATGTATTATTATATCAAAATCGAAAACTTTTCTAGTTCAATTTATCTAGATATAATATTCATATATGTTACGTACTCCTATGTTTGAAAATTTTTGCAGTTCAATTAGTCTACATATAAATCAGAAAACAAATGAATAGCTAAAATGTATGATATTTTTTTATATTTTAATAGAATTTGATCAATCGAAATTATATACTGAAAAATCTCTCCTAAAGAAGTACATTATGAATACTATTATATATATTGTGTTTAAAAAATTAAAATCCTCTATTTGTAAAAAAGTTTAGAACTTCTCCTTTTGAAGTAAAAGTTTTTTCTACCAAATAAACCATTTTAAAGTATAATAATTATTCAGGATAGATAGCTAGTGACATCAAACTATACTAAATTTAATCTAATATGATTATAATATTATATTTTAATAAAATAAAAAATAAAAATTATTAAATAAAAATTTCCAATATAATACCAATGGAATACTCAGGTGGAAGAATAAAAGAATAAATATTGACTAATTCTCCCACCAATTAATGAATATTTAAATCGGCTTCTTAGATTTGAAAGTCATTACAATATGCCCACTAATGGGATTAATTAATGAATATATTAATTAATTTGGTTAATTTGTCTAACTACACAGCTAAGTGCATAAATTTTAATATTTCATTGAAAGTAACATATGGTATCGAAGCGTGCGCGAACGACTTTGACTTATAAAAGAAAAATATTACTAATTTATTACTTCGAGATCAAATGGGGCCACACTCTTGAACTAAATAAAACTAAAATTACTATTTTATCGGAATCTTTGTTGAAGAAGAAGAAGCGGTTCATCAGCCATTACATATGTAGATACTACCAAATCATTAAACCGGGCTACTGCTCGCTCTTTGATCAGTATTCAGTACTCATCTTTAACTGGTTTATTTGTACCCAGCTACATGATGGAAGTCCCCTCAGTCAATCGTCAACTCAACAGCTCAAAGCTGGCAGGTACAAACCACGTGCTTGCCTACTCGTCTTTCATGAGCCTATTTATAGTGGAGTACCTCTCTATTCTTAATCAACGTTGACGAATTTAAGTTTTATCAAATATGAAGTCGCTATTTTTAGGAAATCTTTTACTCCTAACGTGAAATTTTTCAGTGCAAATCTAGATATTTAGACAAACCCTAATGTTCATAGAAAGCGAAAAAAAATAATTAAACTAAATTTAAATAATTAAACCTCCAACTTGACATGCATGCTAGTCAAATAATAAATGGTTTACGTACCTTAATTTCCACCCCCATTTATCGTACGTAATCTCTAAATTTATAATAATTATATAATATAGTCTACTTCTAGTAGTAGTAAGTATATATTCTTTTTCAAAACTATATTCTTTTCAAAAGTAAGATTTTCCTCAAATGCTTAATTAGATATATTCATTTGTTTGTGATCTCAAAGCAAAAGATAATTTGCACGTTAATTCACCTTTGCATTTAATCTTGAGTTAACTTTTTATAGAATAGCTATAGATTAGTGCATGTGCACAGTTATATTTATAGCTCTCTACTAGTGCCAGTTGTTAATTACTATTATTTTTTCTTTTGAAATGTTTGCATGAGAATATTTTTTAAATAGAAAAAGGATGATCACGTACTAATATATTTGTCTTAAATTTTAACTTTGTTGAATCATATATAAGGTAAAAAATTCTCAACCTAGATTGCTATATAAGTTTTAGCTATGATTTAGGCATATCCATTATAGTTCTCTCAAATAAAAATTTCAAACGATTAAGATATTGTTACGTTTCGTATAATTTTTTTTTATCAACTTCCCATTGTGAGACGTTAGTACATGATCTAATTATAGATGGATGCATAATATCTCGTGAGAGGTACCCCTAGGGAATATATCCAATGAATTTTATTTAACATTATTTGAACTAACCTACCAATTAGTTTAAGATCATTAATTTTGATCTTCTATACTAAAAATAAATAAATCTCCATATACAATAAATTCATGCATGATTTTTTCTTTCAAGAAAATTATATGTAGCTAATAAAAGAAAACGCGTTTTACTTGAAATAACACTAACCACAAAACACTTAACGACAATAAATTTTGATAATTGAGTTGATGATATTACATTCAGAGTCTCTCTAAAATTTTTAGCAGACATCTATAAAGTATTGATTATAAATACTTATATTCATTATTGTTACTAGATATAATATAGCGATAATTATATTATTGCTGCTAAAATGTCCCTCCTATTATTCTATATGTATTATTGATTAAGTTTTAAGTATGAGTAATGAATTAAGCTCTTATTCAAAGATGTACTAGGGATTAAGAATTTTAATTTGTTAAAAGACCAATTCATATATATTTAATTTTGTTTAGGATTTGATACTTGTTATAGTTTATCTAATTCATGTTTAGATAGAACTTAAAGTCAAATTTGTATAGGAATAAGTTTTTCGCTTTCTGTTTTAGTTTTTTGTAGTAGAGAGTTCTTAAAATTATTGAGAGATTTATGATATTATGAATAAATTATTTTTCTTCAAGCTCTTGTTCATAACTCAAGAAAAGATAAATTGGGAAATTTTTTAGAAATAACAAACATTACCCCTTAAATAGGACGTTATAGCTATAGTTTAACTAAATTATAATTCATTACAATATTTTGTTTTGTTACCATTTGTATATCTATATTTTTTTCGTGAATTTTGGAGAGAAGAAAAATATAAAATATAAGCGCTACAATATATATCAAAATGAGTATATATTAGGAGGAGAAACGAGCGAGATCGAGAGAAAATTGTATTTTGTATTTATTTTGCATTTGTATTTTGAAATTTAGTGCATAACTGTTCAGTATTATGTATTACTTGTATTCGAAATACAACAAATACAATAATATTCATCTGCTATTTGATTGGATACCATTAATATTGAATATATTTGACAGGGAAGAGATGAATATTATATTCGTATGAATACAAGTACAATTGATACAAACTGTTTTTCATAAAAATCTAGACATTTTTGCCATTTTCCATAATTTTTTCTAAAAAGAACTATAAATTAGTGATACGAGTACCTGGGCCCCCAAATATTTTCTCCAGCCTTTTTTGTTCTTATAAAAAAGAATATACATTAATCGTCGTCGACTCAAGAAAATTATATACAATAAGCGAACTCGATTAACCAATATTTGACTTTAAGTTTTCAAATATTCTTGATAAATAACATTTGGGCTATGTTTTGGTGAAATTACACCACGTTAGTCCTCAAGTTTTCCCAAGAAATTCGATTATTTTAAAAAATATGATTTATACATATAAGTTCTAAAACTATTAAAAATATCTATAAATTTGTATTATCTATTTATAATGAATATGTTCAGTTAAAAAATAACATGATAACATAATTGATAACAATCAATAATAATGAAATAACAATATATGGAAGAGCAATACATTAATTGCATATTTTAAACTTGTCATTGATTCAATTATAAATATAATCAATTAAAACAAATTGTTCTTTTTTCTCAATTTTATCACTTAAATTAGAATTCAATTTTTTCCAAACGAGATAATAATAAATATTAGTTGAATTTAATAAATAATAAGTATTTTTTTACAAAATATAGAAGCTTGGGATAATTTTTTAAAATTCTCAAATATTAGAACATGGCCCAATTCCAAATACTAGTTTTTTGGGAACTTGGCAATATATAACTAAGCATCACTTTCCAATTTTCCCCCAAATATTCTTGGTGCCAAACGGGTTGAATTTTTTTTTTTTATCAATTTATAATTTTTCCTACAAAATAGGCTAAAGATAGAGTCATCAAGTGATATGTGTGTCAAAATTTTACTTGGTAAAAAAGAAAAACTGCGGTAGATAAGCCTCATGGAATTGCTTAGTTGGGTTATGAGGCCCAATATTACTCGCCCAGAAAGTGATCATAATAGTTTCAGATCGACCCTACATAGTCCACCAAATTCGGATAACTAATACACGCTATTCAATATTATTCTTAAACATTTTACCGAAACGATACGTAAGTCCAGTAATATATACATCCCACACATATCAGAAATACACTCATTTCACAATCAGTTACATCCATATCTGATATAGGAATAATAGTATAGTTTTTATTTGTAAGTGAAGGTACATGTTGCAAATGGAGAGAGGAAAAAAAAAGATGTACATATTACATTGGGACAATGAGTAGAGGCTTCTCCTTCTGTATAGTAACACCAAACTTGTCTTCCATATCTAACTGCATTGGATCCTCACCATTAGGAAGTGACCACTCAAAGTAATGGATCAAACTAGCTAAAATCAAGTGAATTTCTTGTCTAGCAAAACCTAAGCCAGGGCATATTCTTCTCCCTGCACCAAATGGTATGAACTCAAAATCTTGACCCGTAAAATCCACATTAGAGTTGAGAAATCGCTCTGGACTGAAAGATAATGCATCTTCCCAAGTGTTTGAGTCGCGCCCTATTGCCCAAGCGTTCACAAACAATTTCGAGTTCTTTGGGATGGTGTAATCCATGATCTTACACGTCTCAGATGCACGACGAGGAATCAAGAAGGGAGTAGGCGAATGGAGTCTCAATGTCTCCTTGACACAAGCAGCCAAATAAGGAAGTTCAGTGATGTTTGATTCTGTGATTATATCATTTTCCCTGAAATTAATTTTAAGCTCAGCCTGAAGTTTGTGCATAGCGCCCTTGTTCCTCAGCAGTTCTGCCATTGCCCATTCAATTGTTGAGGTTGTGGTGTCAGATCCTGCAACAATTAATTCCTGAAATTCATGAACAGGATTGTGTCATGTCAGCCTTGACTAAAAATTTCACATCAAATTTTCTCCGGTTGATTTCGCATATTGTCACTCAACTTCGTCACTATTAATCGAGTGACCGCATGAGAAATCAACTCTTTTATAAAAAGATTGAGAAATTACTGTTAGTAAGATATCGATCTGTAAATCTGAGAATCCACTATCAATCATGACATCCAAAAAATCGGAGCTATGACGGTTAATTGCCTGTCTTTTTTCCTTTACAATTTCACTCCAGATGTTGATCAATTGATTCTGATACATTTTCGTCTGCTTTCTCAATCCCTGCAAATCCAGAGCCTCTAATAAAGGATAGAATTCTGATATATTTGGCATAGCTCCCAATTCTATAAATTTCCTAAAAACACGTTTGGTTTCACTGGTTTTTGTTTTATAATCCAAATCACATAAATCTTTTGAGAAGAAAAGGTTCCCTAACGTGTTTAAAATGGTACCAAACAGAATTTCAGATATCATCACAGTTTCTCCTTTGTTGGACCTAAGAAAATGTATCATTTCCGATACTTTTTTCTCCCTCAGAGCAGTCTGTGACTCTACCGCTTTGGGTGAGAAGAGATGTGTTCGACAAAATGCCCGCAAGAACTTCCAGTGATTGCTCAAATCACTCGAAAAGACAATCGAGTGTTGATTAACAACAGAGAGTTCATATGGAGCAACACTGGGCGGAGACCGGGCTGAGAGAAGACGATCTTGAGTCTTGAGGATTTCAGCTGCAGAAGCAGGGGACGAAGCTACCACAACCAGTTGAGTTCCCAGCTTGACAGAAATCAATGGGCCATGAATTTGGGCAAATTTTGCCAGTGAAATATGAGGGGTTTTCCCAATTTGGAGAATATTTCCTAACAGAGGCCATGATCGAGGACCTGGTGGAAGATTTACAGATTTTCGTGTGATTTGTTTAACGATGAGAAACAATAATGGTATGAAGATAAGAAAGGATGGTGGCAGCATAAAATACTTCATTGTATTGAGAAGATATTTCATAATTGGTCAATACCACATGTTATATAACACCAAAATGTTCCAAGTTGTCATACTCACCAACCCCATATACGATTTCACTTCCATTTTTTAGAAAAAACAACTACCATTGAACTTCTCTTATATTATATTTATAGGGATAAATAAATATATACTAGTTAATTAGATAATATAGTTATAGTTTGAATTAATTATAATTCGTTTTGTAATTTTAGCTATAATTACGCCATCATCTCTCTATCCTCTATCCTCTTATCTACATATACAAATACAAATTAGTATCTCTTCCCTCTCTGCCCTTTCTTGCTCGTCTCTCTCCTCCCTCTCTCAATCTTGCTTGCCAGATATATAATTATATATAGTTTGATAGATATACATATATAATTCGTCACTCTCTCTTGCTCGCCTCTCTTCTCCTTCTCCCGATCTCGCTTGCATATCTCCTCTATCTAACATGTAACTATGAATTGTAATTAGCAAACTATAGCTATGAATCATAAATAAGTTATTTTTGAGTGGTTATAAGTAGTGACAGAGCTACGCTACGCTGGATGTTTCCAAAGCTAAGTGTTTGCAACTTGTTGTGAGCTGGTTTAATTCACTCTACCTACATTATCAAAAAGGCTCCTAATTAACTTTTAAATCATAATTAATAGATCTTTTATTTTAAAAATAGTATTATCTAGTAAATTATCTTAAATTAGAGACTTGCAACAAAAAGAAAAGGTTAGTAGCCAATTGAATTTTTAATTGATTTGACTTTTGATTTTTTTTGTTTTACCTTAAAAACTTAAATAAAATTCAAATGTAATTATCAAATTTAAATTTAAAAAGCAAATTCTATTTATTAATTTTTTTTGATAAAGCTACTAAAAAGTGATAAAGGCTTCATATAAAGTTTCTTCTAATAAAATTCGTTTAATTCGATTTTTTAATTTTCATGTCTCGTTGTTAGTCATCAAATATTCGTGAAATCTTGAAGTATAAAAGAGATTACCTTTTAAACTAAACTTTCTCTTCGTTTTTCATTTGTCCATTCACATCCTATTAAATAAATATGAATATTAAAACTAAATATTATGTAGTTAATTTTAATTTTTTTTGGTATACTTTTTAATTGAGAAAATTAATCATAATTTGATTTACAAAATTTTAGTGCACCCATTCATTAAAAAAATAAATTTGACCTATTTAATTTTTGAACACCATTCGTGAATTTTCTGGCTACGACACGTGTTAGCAAAAAATTCTATTTTTAAGCTCATTAACAACAACATTTACACAACTGCTATTTTCTTTTATTGTATTAATAATAGTGGGAAAAGGGTTCAAAACACACACAAACTTTGACCTGTTTTTGCTAGTACACACTTTAACTTTGCGGGGATCCTATGACTCCCCTCGCATTATTTTGAAGTGGAATTATTACTCCTTCCGTCCACAATTGTTTATCATGTTAAGGTCATGCACATTTCTTAAGGAAAATTTAATGCAAGGTGTAATTTGACTAATATCACATACAATAATGTCATCACTTTTACGAAAATTTAATGCAAGGTGTATAGGAGAACACATATCACATACAATAATGTCATGACTTTTACGAAAAATGTTGATATCTCAAGGCACAAGCTATAGTTAATATTTTCTTACAATTTTATTTATCACACAATAAATCATTTATTTTGTACTCCCACCAACATTATATCTTGGATATAGACTATAAAAAAAAATACTTGTATTACATAGGAACAATGAGTAGAGGCTTCTCTTTCTGTAGAGTAACACCAAACTTGTCTTCCATATCTAACTGCATTGGATCCTCACCATTTGGAAGTGACCATTCAAAGTAATGGATCAAACTTGCTAAAATCAAGTGAATTTCTTGCCTAGCAAAACCTAAGCCAGGGCATATTCTCCTCCCTGCACCGAATGGTATAAACTCAAAATCTTGACCCTTGAAGTCCACATTAGAGTTAAGAAATCGCTCTGGCCTGAAAGATAATGCATCTCCCCAAGTGTTTGAGTCACGCCCTATTGCCCAAGCGTTCACAAACAATTTCGAGTTCTTTGGGATGGTGTAATCCATGATCTTACACGTCTCAGATGCACGACGAGGAATCAAGAAGGGAGTAGGCGAATGGAGTCTCAATGTCTCCTTGACACAAGCAGCCAAATATGGAAGATCACTGATGTTTGATTCTGTGATTATATCATTTTCTCCGATCTTACTCCTAACCTCAGCTTTAAGTTTGTGCATAGCATTGTTGGGCTTTGTGGAGGCTTGTGAGCCGGCCCGACCCATTACTGAAACCCTAGGTTAACTATTTGGTTTTCCTATAAATATGATCCTTGTATTTGTAATTCAAAGGGAGCACAAGTGAAATAAAATCCTCCTGTTACAGTCGTGGAGTAGGGAAACCGAACCACGTTAAATTCTTGTGGGTCCCGTTTGTGTTCCGTTTCTCTTTTCTCTAGATTATTTGTGTGTGTTGTGTGTTTAATTCCCAACAATTGGTATCAGAGCGAGGTTTCAACAACACTGTAACACAAATTGTGAGAAATTGTCACCTAGGGTTCTTGTGTGAAGAACTGTGTGCAGGAAGGAGTGTGCCGCCGCCGTTCGCAAGCTACAGCCGTGCAAGACGCCGTTAAGGGAATTGCCGAAGGTGTGTGCGATTTTTTTTGTGGTGCAATATTTCTGACGAAATTACCAAGATCTGAAATTAGTTGTACCGAGTATCTCATTTAGTCCTTTGAGATGACAGAAGATGGGAAGTTCCGAATTGAGAAGTTCGATGGTACAGATTTCAGTTGGTGGAAGATGCAGATTGAAGATTTGCTGGTTCAGAAAGATTTGGACGTAGTGTTGGGTGACAAGCAAGGAAAATTGTCTGATGCAGAGTGGGCAGTTTTGGATCGGAAAGCTATGTCAGTTATCCGACTCTCGTTGACCAAGAATGTTGCGTTCAACATTCTTAAGGAGAAGACAGCGAAAGGCATCTTGGAAGCCTTGTCTAACATGTACGAGAAGCCATCTGCAGCAAACAAAATTTTTCTGATTAGAGAGTTGGTGAACACAAAGATGAAGGAAGGCAGTTCAGTTACCGAGCACATCAACTCATTGAATTCGATCTTAGCCAGACTTTTGTCAGTTGGCATTAAGTTCGATGATGAAGTTCAAGCTTTACTACTGTTATCATCATTGCCTGACAGTTGGTCCGGAACGGTTACAGCAGTTGCCAGTTCAGTGGGACCTAATGGATTCACCTTTGAAAAGATTCGTGATCTCGTTCTTGGCGAGGATGTCAGAAGAAGGAGTTCTGGAGAATCATCAGGTGATATGCTAAACGTCGTCAGAGACAGAGGAAATAACAGAGGTAGTGGGAGCAGGAACCGAAGAAGGAGTCAGTCGAAGGCTCGGGATGGCTCAGGTGTAACATGTTGGAACTGCAAGGAGGTGGGGCATTTCAGGAATCAATGCCAGAAAGACAAACAAGTCAACATTGCAGAAGACAGCGCCAACGAGGATTTGTTTATCTGTTGCGCGCAGAGCAATGTGGATTCTTGGGTCATGGATTCTGGTGCTTCTTTTCACGCTACCCACAGCAGTGAAGCATTGCAGAATCTGGTTATTGGAGACTTTGGAAAGGTAAGGCTTGCAGACGATAGAGCTCTTGATGTTACGGGCATGGGTGACATGGTGCTGAAGACGCCAGTCGGTTTCTGGACCTTGAAGGATGTCAGAGTTGTTCCAAGCTTGACGAAAAGTTTGATTTCTGTTAGGCAGTTGGATGAACAGGGACATCATGTGAAGTTCGGAAATGGGCAGTGGAAGGTCGTGAGGGGCAATCTTGTCATGGCTCGTGGAACAAAAAGAGGATCGTTGTATATTGTCGGATTACCGTCTGAGGGAGTGACCGTCCCAGTTCAGAAGAAAAACAAAGTCCGGTTCACAGAATCTCGTGGGCAGAAGAAGGTTGTCTTTGCAAGAAAGAAACCCAGAGCCACAGGTCAGATTCAGGATGAACGAGCAAGGAAAGGTTCAGGAAGACCAGTCAGAGGCGTTTGTGGCAGTGGGAGCACCGGCCGTGCTTCAGCCAAGGCTCCTAGAAGACAGTGGGTCAAGAGAACCATTATTCCAGCTGTTGATACGTCTCCAGAAAATATCTTGCTGAGTATGGAGAGTGTTTGTTCTCAGGGAGTTCTAGGATCCGGCAGTTCGTGTCTCAAGTGGGAGCCGGTAGGGACCGAGGACGAGTCAAGGGCAGTTTCAGCCGTGACTGATGTGTTGAAGCTTCGGGGAGCTTCAACGGGCCTTTCAGTTGACTGATGAGAAGGCCGCTGTAGCAGGAGAGAGTTGAAAAAGATTACTAGACATACAAGTGTTCTAAGTGGATGGCAGTTGAAATTCTTCAAGCCTCCAAGTGGGAGATTGTTGGGCTTTGTGGAGGCTTGTGAGCCGGCCCGACCCATTACTGAAACCCTAGGTTAACTATTTGGTTTTCCTATAAATATGATCCTTGTATTTGTAATTCAAAGGGAGCACAAGTGAAATAAAATCCTCCTGTTACAGTCGTGGAGTAGGGAAACCGAACCACGTTAAATTCTTGTGGGTCCCGTTTGTGTTCCGTTTCTCTTTTCTCTAGATTATTTGTGTGTGTTGTGTGTTTAATTCCCAACATAGCGCCCTTGTTCCTTAGCAACTCTGTCATTGCCCATTCAGTTGTTGCGGTAGTGGTGTCACTACCTGCACCTATTAATTCCTGAAATTGATGAAAAAGATTGCGTCATGTTCCGTCTCAATCATCTTTTAAAAACAAAACTCACACCTATTTCATCAAATTTGTATATAACTTAGTTTTTAAGAAATTGATTCAAAGAAATTTACTATGAATAAGATATTGATCTGTAAATCCGAGAATCCATTATCAATCATGGCATCCAAAAAGTCGGAGCTACCACGACGAATTGCCTGTCTTTTTTCCTTTACAATATCACTCCAAATGTTGATCAATTGACACTGATACATCTTCGTCTGCTTTCTCAATCCCTGCAAATCCAGAACCTCAAATAAAGGATAGAAATCTGATATATTTGGCATAGCTCCCAATTCTATGATTTTTCTAAAAACACGTTTGATCTCACTAGTGTTACTTTCATAATCCAAATCACATAAATCTTTTGAAAAGAAAAGGTTCCCTAACGTGTTTAAAATGGTACCAAACAGAATTTCAGAAATTTTCACAGTTTTCCCTTTCTTGGACCTAAGAAAATGTATCATTTCCGATACTTTTTTCTCCCTGAGAGCAGTCTGTGACTCTACCGCTTTGGGTGAGAAGAGATGTGTTCGACAAAATGCCCGCAACATCTTCCAGTGATTGCTCAAATCACTGGAAAAGACAATCGAGTGTTGATCAATAACAGAGAGTTCATATGGAACTACACTGGGCGGAGACCGGGCTGATAGAAGACGATCTTGAGTCTTGAGGATTTCAGCTGCAGAAGCAGGGGAAGAAGCTACCACAACCAGTTGAGTTCCCAGCTTAACAGAAATCAATGGGCCATGAATTTGGGCAAATTTCGCCAGTGAAATATGAGGGTTTTTCCCAATTTGGAGAATATTTCCTAACAGAGGCCATGGTCGAGGACCTGGTGGAAGGTTTTGAGATTTTTTTATGAGGAAGAAGAATGGAACCAAGAAAAGAAGGAATGCTGGTAGTGTATAATACTCCATTGACATATACCAAGTATGATGAGAAGATTTTCTATTGCCATACGTACCCATATATAAGTATTGTAAAGTAGATGACGTTGTCTAGAATTTCTTTTAATCATTATGTGATACGTGTTAATTTAATTTGAAATATTTTTTTTCTTTTTATTTCAAGTTTTTCTTTATTTCTCTCTTTTATTTTTTTAAACTTATTTTAGTTATATTGCTTTAGTTTTAATATCATATTAAATTATACTTCATCTTCCATCACTATTTTCAAGCTACCCCTCCCTCCATTTTCTTTCTTTCTTCTTTATCTCTCACCCTCACCTCACTGCTTCCCACGTCAAGTTGAGCCCTTCCATTTTTTTTATATTTTTTTTCTTCTTCTTCTAACAAATTCCTTTCTTTGAAAATCATATTATTTTCTAGACTTTGTTGAGTTATTGATAACAAAACTAATAATTTTTCTAAGAAAAATAATAATTTTGAAGGTATCATCAATTAATTTATCTCATTTTCATATAACTTCAAAATTAGAAATGATAGTTTTAAAAGAATCAATGAATCTCCGAAAATTGAAAAAGTTTAATTGAATTTTGGATTAAAAAGAACTAAATAAATCCTAGTAATTATCTTGAAATCTAATTTAAGATTGAAGAGAGTTAAATTAATAGCAGTATAAAAGGAAGGTGGAGTTATAAAAGTGATTTGAAAGTGAGAAGTTTCAACGAGAATTTTTGAAGAAAAAGAAAAAAAATAATAATGAGAAAAAGTTAAAATGATCATTAAATAATAAGAAAATATATTTTATAGCGAAATACTTATAAATAAAATTATATTCATTTTTTTTATTTTGTACACTCTATTTAAGAGAGTGCATACACTCTTTATTTCATATGGACAGAAAATGATGTAATAATATCAGCCCATGATTGTTTATGGGTACTAGGATGTTTGTATAGTTTAGTTGTTTTTTTGAAAATTTGAAAAAATTTCAGATTTCATTTTATGTTTTTTTTTCTATTAGTTTAAATACAATATTTGTTTTGATTGTTATTTAAATTCTATTGTAGTGTATCGTTTAGATCTATTGTTTGATAATGATGAAAACACCCATTTCGTATAAGGATCGAAGTGGTGTGATCTTGTTGTTATCAAAATAATTTCCCATCATTTTATCTTTATTTATTACTCCTATTTAATAATCATATTTCATCCTTTATCATGATCTTTTCATACCAGCTCTATTCAATGCCCTATTTTTTTGTAGGTTAGTAATTCAAATTATGGATATGTGACATTAGGTAATAATAGAAATCATACAATCCATTCAAACAATAAATTCATTAAAATAATATAATACGATACATTATGAAATAAAGTGTAATAATTATCCAAACAAAGTGTAAGGGAGCAAAACGACGAGAGTTATAGGATTAAAAAAGAATATTATAATCCAAAATGAATATTTTTTAAAAAACTTAAAAAATTATTATTAATGAGTATATATTTATTTTAATAGATTTACCCTTTTTTAAAAAAGTTTTCGAGTATAAAAATTCCAAATAATAATTACCTATACTTTTAGAAGAGTCAAAAAGTATATATTGATTAATTATTACTTAATTAATATCTTGTCACGTTTTTAATAATTTATTTATATTTATTACTTATGTTGAACTAGACAATATTACTACAAATAATTCAAGTTGACTTACATTACATGTCCATCTACGTATAGGTAGGTGACTTTACTTCCTAAATACTCCTCCCATTCATTTTCATATGGTACTTTCACTTGGAATATATTTTTCTTTTTAGTTAGTTACTTTTGATATATAACTTTTTTTTAATTCTATTTTTATAATAAATATTATTTTTTAATATTAAATATCAATTAATAGTGAAGTGTGGCAAAATACGTATATCAATAATTATATTTTCTAATTGATATGTCAAATTAAATAATGATAAGTAAAACGAAATTTATAGATTTATTCAGTATCCTACTTTTTTATAGAAACTTTATTTAGTATTCTACTTTTTATAGATTTATGTTTCAAATTATGCCTATGTGACATTATATAATGATAGAAAATAATTATACAAACAACATATTCATTATAATAATACAATATAATGCATTATAAAATAATAGTTAACAACTAAGCAAGTCACAAGTTTCGAGAATCTCAACGTTCATAAGAAAATAAGTAATTTCAATAAGCATGAGTGTTTTCCGGGTAAAAAAAATAATATTATACTGACTTTATTAACACTTTTCTTATTGTGCACGAATGATTTGAAAAAAAAAATGTATTATTATTAATTTTTTTCTAGAATCACCCTTTTAAAAATAAAATAAAATAAGTTTTCAAATATTTTTAAATTCCAAATAATAATTATCAATATTTTTAAGCAGAATAAAAAAGAATATATTGATTATTTTTTATTTAATTAATATCTTGTCACGTTTTTAATAATTTGTTTATTATTTATATTGAACTAGAGAATATTATACAAAATATTTAAGAAACTAAAGGAAATTTCCAAAATCCCGGCATGTGGTTTTCTTCCACGGCTTAATCGCACGCCGAATTAAACGCTCATAATATTAACCGATTATCTTACTTTAAAAAATTAATTATCTCATATTAGTTATTTATTTTACTAAATCAAAAAATATTAATTAAAATTTATCTATTTTATTTTTATAATTATTTCTTTTGAAAGTATTCATATTTATTTGTAAATTTTTATTTTTAATAAGAAATAAAGCAATAATTTTTTTATATCTATAATTTCTTGATATAGTGTAAAAAGGAGTAGGCAAAAAATATTATTTTTAATGACAGTGGCTAAGTTAATATGCAAGCGTCTACTCCCTTCGTTCATTTATATTTCTCATGTTGCGCTTTTTGAAAGTTAATTTGATGCATTTTTAAAATTAAATTCGATTACATTAATTCAATTTTTTAGACAAAAAATTTAGATATTTAAAAACTATACAAAAAGTACTATACATTGCAATTTTTTATATATCAATATGATAAAATAATATATCTTAAAATGTTTATTAAAACTTTTATAGTTTAACTGTAAAATAAAAAATATGATAATTAATAATGAATGAAAGGAATAATAATTTTACTTGTATTCGCTACTTTCGGATAGTGCGAATATTGTATATTTGAATGTACTATGTTCAATAAAGTTAAGATGAATTTAAAAAAATCACTTAATATTTTTGTTAAACCGATAAATAATTTGAAGAAAACAAAGCTAAACTGTACTTAAAGGGAACAAGTCAAACTCACGTTTAACATTATTTTTCTCATTTTATTCTAGATTGATCATAGGAAAAAGAAAATATTTCCCCCATTTCATAAGGAATAAGCATAGTTGACCTTTTTTCCCCGTTCAATATTTATAATTCACATTAGAATTTTGATTAAATTAGATTTATTTTGCAAGGTTTATTTGGAGATGCATTTTCAATAAAAAAATAATATATATCTAGGGTTAAAAGTCAATATATCTGACTATGAATATAAATTCTTATCATTGTGCATGTAACAAACCAATAAGGGGCGGAGCTAGAGTGCATTTATTTTTAGTTTCCTTTTCTTTTTCCGCTATCGTCTTCTCTGAGGCGGATGAATAGTTAGGAGGATTCGTTTAGTGTACTATATAAATATAATATTAAATAGAGTGTATTAGTAATATTTGCATTAATAATATTTGTATTAGTAATTTTTGCATCTGATGATGTAATATATCACAAATATAATAAATCACAGTTGAAATAAAATGAACAAAAATGTATAAACAAATCTTTAGGCTGAAACACGAATATCTCTCTATCTTTAAGGAGATTCAAGCTCACTACGGCATAATCTACACCGATCCAGCAGTATAAATCTTGACTTGTCCCCTCCAGGATACAACAGCCTAACAACAGTGTATAACTCAAACAACTTCGGATTAGTTGAAGAGTCCAAAGCTCCACAAAAGAACACCTTCCTTCAACATATAATACTCTATTTTGTATAGTGAATATAGTTGAAAACTTAGAATATATTCTATGTCTCAACTCCCTCTTTCACTACACTAACCTCAATATAATACCACTCATCTTTTTCACTCTATATTTTCTTGTACTTCTCTTGTTTCTTCTCCTTTTCAACACAAATGAAGACTACACTATTTACAGGCGATGAATTCTTCCTTGCAATGAATAGGAGATAGTGGGTAGTAAATTTGCCATATGAATGACTCAAATGTCACATAAGTTACAAGACATAAATATAGAATAATTGATGAAATTAAGAGTTGGTGGTTACATAAGTTACTAAAAGCTAATGACCATTTGTTCCACAATTGATGAGAGTAAAGAGACACAAATGTAATGCACATCAATAGACATAACATGATATATAATGTGACATATAATATATATTTTTTATTAATATTAAAATGTCACGTCAATAATTCCCCAATATTAAAAAAAATTCTAATATTGTAAAAATATTGTTGTTACCTTTTTTCTCTAATTTTACAAAATATTATATACTAATATATAAACGTAAAATAGATTATAATATTTATTGTATAAAAATAAAAAACAAAATTTAACCAACTTATGAAGTATGCTATTTAATTAATAAGACATATATTATTGAATATGTATATATGAAAAAGATATTTTAGTCTTGCGGAATTTTTTTTTTTAAACACTCTTACTGAGTTGTTAAACACTTAAATTTTCAAGAAAAATATTTTTTTCTTCAAAATAAGTGTTTCTGACTTCCGCGAAAACATGATCTTATTCTTCTTCTACTTTTCTTCTTTCCTTTTCATTCTTATGTTTCTGCTCAAGTATAATCATTAAAGTCAATGCCTTAAAAAAGTTCGACGTACTGTAAATATGAATTTACATTGAAAAACTTAAAATATCATGAAAATTTTATTGTTTATAGGTGATATTGAGTTGATCGAAATTAAATAGTCGATATATATTTTATGTATAATCAATATATACTTAATGAATAGATAGTTATATTTAATTTTTTGACTGTATCATAATATATATTCGTAAAACTCACGTATATGTAAGCCATACTGTACAATCAATGAATACTTTTTTGACTTTTGACAAACTGTATGATATCGTCAATGTATACATTTTTTTATGACTTTTGACTATATTTTATGTAAATTAAGCATGACAATATTTATTTTAAACCAATTACTGTATTGTATGAATTTGAATATGACCCTTTAACTATCTTGCATTATTAAGTAATCAAATAATGTGCGACTGAGTAAATTGAGTTTTATAAACGGTTGAAATTGGAGATTAAATTGAGTAAAATTAAAAAAAATTAATAATAAATCTAATTAAAAATATCTTGAGCCCAACTATTAAAATTTTGGACAGGTTACTTATATTTGAGCTTATTTTAGACACCCCTCTTTGGTACTTGGTACTTATTGTATTGTATTATACTATTAATTTATATGACATTTGTTTTGATTACTACTTAAATATATTGTATCGTATTATTTAAACGTATTGTTAGGTGACAACGACAAGCCTCATTTTGTATACCAATCAATTTAGTGTGATCGCATATATAGTTAGCTTTTCATTTTCTTCTTATAGTATCTTTATTTATCATTTAATAATGAGATAAAGGAACTGTTAGTACAAAGAAACTGTTAGTACTACAGGATTTCTACAGACATTATCGCGATATATTTCTGTCTGCTTTTTATGGTTTGTATAGCATTTTTGTAACTTTTAACCTATTTTGTAGGGTTGCTTGATAGATCTCTCTCTAAGCCGTACATATACAAATTTCCACTCTATATATATCTACGAGATTGAGTATGAAATCATGGAGTTTACTCGCTTTTAAATTTGAGTATTTTGTTCTCTCCGTTTCCTGCGAACATTGGAAATCCTATATTTTACATATCAATATATCGATAGGCATTATAAAATGTCATTGGTGTCATGGATTTTCTATTTGTAAATCCTATTTTATCCATGGATACTTATTTCGGGGAGTGATTGTTCTGTCTACAAGTTTATTACCATCTTGTCTTCTCAGTAAGGTCTAAGGCACCGACTCTGATGATGATGCTTCAACAACGCCTTTTGGGCATACATGTGAACAAATCCATGGAGTTTTCGTATGACTTCATGTTAAAGAATGACAAAAGTCCCACATCGGTGATTAATGAGATGTGTGAACTCTTTATAAGGCATGGACAATCCTCTTCCCTTTGAGCTAACTTTTGGGGTGTGAGTTAGGCCTAAGATCTAATTTTACATGGTATCAAAGTAGGGTTCGTCTCACCCGATGTTGGGGTCCCCAAAATTAAAATTGGGCGTGAGGTGCCTGAGAGGCAAGGTTAATTTTTCCTTTATATTTTGCACCAGTGACCACAAAAGTTTGTCTATTTGTTGGTCAAAATATGTAATGAAACCAAATCTCATTGATTTCTTGATACAACAGTTGGACAAATTGCGGTAGCCTTGGAAGAATGGTTAGAATTGATGACAAACCACTTCAGTATCTCTATTTCTTGAAAAGTAGTACATCAATTTGGCTAGAACTTTAGTCCATCTCCATATAAAAGATTTTAGTAACAGATTTTACAAGATTATTTTTTCCTTCTAAGTACATACTGAAGGTACTGATTATAATGTGCACGCAGGTAATTGATTACAAAGTTACTTGTAGATGATCTCCTATGTAATGCAAGATGATCAATTATTTCCTATATTGACAGTTCCATGACGTTCATTGTTCACAGTTCGGGTCAGGCTTCCACCATCAGTATCTAGAGAGGAGAGGAAGAGCTACACTTTCTTGGAGTAGAAAACATTCCATCACGGGACTTGACCCGTGTAGTATTATACAGGGACAACTAGTAGAGACTTTTCTTTCTGTAGAGTAACACCAAACTTTTCTTTCATATCTATCTGCATTGGATCCTCACCATTAGGAAGTAACCACTCAAAGTGATGGATCAAACTAGCTAAAATCAAGTGAACTTCTTGTCTAGCAAAGGGTAACCCGGGGCATATTCTCCTACCTGCACCAAATGGTATGAACTCAAAATCTTGACCCCTGAAGTCCACATTGGAGTCAAGAAACCGCTCAGGTTTAAAAGATAATGCATCTTCCCATGTGTTTGAGTCACGCCCTATTGCCCAAGCGTTCACAAACAATTTCGAGTTCTTTGGGATGGTGTAATCCATGATCTTACACGTCTCAGGTGCACGACGAGGAATCAAGAAGGGAGTAGGTGGATGGATCCTCAATGTCTCCTTGACACAAGCAGCCAAATATGGAAGTTCACTGATGTTTGATTCTGTGATTATATCATTTTCTCCGAACTTACTCGTAAGCTCAGCTTTAAGTTTGTGCATAGCGCCCTTGTTCCTTAGCAGTTCTGCCATTGCCCATTCAATTGTTGAGGTAGTTGTATCAGAACCCGCAGAAATTAATTCCTGAAATTGAAGCACATGAGTCTCAATCATTTTTGAAACAGGGCTCAACCTGAGTATATTAATTCTATGAAATTAATCCAAAGGGGATTTGAGAAATTACCATCAATAAGATATCGACCTGTAAATCCGAGAAACCATTATCAATCATGACATCCAAAAAATCCGAGCTACTACGACTAATCGCCTGTCGTTTTTCCTTTACAATTTCACTCCAGATGTTGACCAGTTGGTTCTGATATATTTCAGTCTGCTTTCTCAATCCCTGCAAATCCAGAGCTTCTAATAAAGGATAGAATTCTGATATATTTGGCATAGCTCCCAATTCTATAAATTTTCTAATAACATGTTTGATCCCGCTGGTGTTCGTTTCATAATCCAAATCACATAAATCTTTTGAAAAGAAAAGGTTCCCTAACGTGTTTAAAATGGTACCAAACATAATTTCAGAAATCTTCACAGTTTCCCCTTTTCTAGACCTAAGAAAATTCATCATTTCCGATACTTTTTTCTCCCTGAGAGCAGTCTGTGACTCTACCGCTTTGGGTGAGAAGAGATGTGTTCGACAAAATGCCCGCAAGAACTTCCACTGATTGCTCAAATCACTTGAAAAGACAATCGAATGTTGATCAATAACAGAGAGTTCATATGTAGCAACTTTGGGCACAGATCGAACCGATAGCAGACGATCTTGAGTCTTGAGGATTTCAGCTGCAAAAGCAGGAGATGAAGCTACCACAACCAGTTGAGTTCCCAACTTGACAGAAATCAATGGGCCATGAATTTGGGCAAATTGTGCGAGAGAAACATGAGGGTTTCTCCCAATCTGGAGAAGATTTCCTAGCAGAGGCCATGGTCGTGGACCTGGTGGAAGGTTTGTAGATTTTGGTATGAGTTGTTTGAGAATGAGTAAGAAGAAGGGAATGAAGATGAGAAATGATGCTGGCAGCGTATAATACTCCATTGAAATGTTCCCCTTTCTTTTTTTTTTTTTAAAGAAATTCACGCCATCAACATTTATATGTTAAAGTCGAATGAATATATATGTCCACGTGATTAAACTAATTAAGTTAAATGTTTTTTTTTTTAATTTTTAGAAATTGAGGATCTAAAAACAAAATGCATTCAAATTCTAAATATTCTTTGAAAGAAGTATGGTCATACAACTCCGACTTCAAAAATTTCAAATAAAGTAATTATTTTTTGATTTTCATAACTAAATGCCTACATAATTTCACTAAATTTTTAGCATATATGTACATGGTATAAAATGTGAATTGAATTATATATATAGTACATACGCATTAAATATTTTATTAAAGAAAATCTGTAAATAGTTAGACGTAGTATTTTTTACATAATCTTTATTTGAGTCATAATTGAAAAATAATTTTAGCCAAAAACTCATAAATTACTCAATATGTATCTTTATTTCTATCCTTAATGATGGACGAATATGACAAAATAATTTACTTATGAAAAGACAAGGTTACACTAATTTTCCTTTAAAAAATGCTTTGAATAACTGAGAGAAACAGATCAATCCAAGAAAGGATAATTGCAGGATTTTAAATAAACTTTAAAATTCAAACACAAATTAAAGTAACATTTTCAGAAAAACAGTATGATTTTTTCTTTAAAAGTAGCTAGGGGTTGCCTAGTATTAGGAGTTGGTTCTTAGCACATAGGAAAATATCATGACGTGAAGTACACCATAGTCGTAAGTCGTGACATAACATGTAGGATCTCAAGAGACCCTATACAAGTCACTTATCATGCACATACACGATAACTCAGGTCAACCAATCTTCAAAACCTAAAATGATCAATAATTATAAGCATCACTCTCAAAACTCATGTCAAAGTGTTATTGTTTAGGGGGTTCCTATTAAGGTAAGGTGTGCTAGGAGACTCTTGTTAGTGGTTGCATGTAAGAACACATGCAGGGCGGACCTACTTATAGGGTTGTGGATGCTCGAACACCTATTGATATCAAAGTTTTCTAATGTTATTTTATTTTCCATACAAAACATTAAATATTCACAAGCATTAGCAATGACATTATGCATTATATCCAGTCCAAAATATATGTCGGAGCGTACATTTGTTATTTTTGACTAGTTTTCTTTCACAACGGTGATACTAATGGTAATTCTTTCATTACCTTGTTTTTACTTGTAGAAAAAAACCATTGCAATCAAATTATTCTACATGTGTACAATTACATGCTATCTAATTAATAAAAAAATTATATTAAAATAAAAAAATTAAGCATTCATTGTCGTAAAATTCTGAATTCGCCACTTTACACATTTAAAAAATATATAATAAGTTACTCGCTATATCAAGCGTTATATCACCCTAAAAGATTTTCTCAAAAATAACGGCTTACAAAAGTGTTGCTAGGCTGGAGTTTGATTTTGAGTTTGAAGCAAAACATCAATAACGATTTTCAATAGTGGCTTTCTCATGCTATAATCTCTTGTAGAAAATTATTGGCTAGTTTACTTTATATTGTTATAGTAATACAAGATTTTTTTTTTTTTAAAAAAAAAAAACAATCTAAAACTATTAAGGATGTTTTGATAAATATAGTATCTTAAAGTCAAACTAAAATGAATAGTTTGTATTTATAAATTAAAAAATTCATATATATATATTTGGTCCAATATTTATATTTTACAATGTTCCCAATAATCACTTTGACTTTAGTTTCTCTAATTTCCTGTTATTTATCTCCATTATACAACTTCCAGACAATTTATAATTTTCAATTTAGGATAAAACTAAAAAGTATATGTGAAAGTATATAAGCTTTTGTTTATCAGAGAATTTATCCTACTAATATATATAATTTACTACTTATTGAAGCAACAAGGAATTGGAAATAAAAACTTACAGAGCTTCTGCTGAAATTTCTTAACATAACATTGTATCAAAGTAGTAACTTCGTTGGTTCTTTGTCTTCATATAATACAACTTATTCGACTCAAATGATACAAAGTGAATATTCATTTTCTAACATTAAATAAAAGGAATATGACTACATAAAATTATAGTATCTTTGTCAAATGTATCTTACATGATAATGTCTAACTCAACAATATCATGTCAGGTGATTATTTTTCAAAAATATGGATATAAACTATTTCAAAATTTTAGTTTATACAAAGCATTAGAATATAGAATCTGCACAAGCTAGTAAAGTGTAACAAATGACTTTTTTCCTACTATATAGAAACATGAAGAGTGGAATGACCAAAGGTAACTTTATTATTTCTAATGAGCAAGGGTAAAGTTGTGCTTTATTATTTCTTTTTTGTAGATATAGCTACAAACTGCTATTATTATCAACAAATACTTAGCTAAATTGGTATATTGGCAGATTCCGTTAGATGCAGAGAACAACTTGCATAATTATGTAGGCATATATTGTTGGTCTTGCTGACCCTCCTGGTGATGAAAAGAAGACTTTGTATCTGAAGTAGCTAACTTTATAGGTAGAATTTTCTAATTGTTTGTTATTATTCATGTTGCTTCATTGGATTGCTATATGTAACAACACTGAGAATGAGAAAAGAGCAAACATAGACATCCAAACACGAACTACATACTCCAGCTTTAATATTTCTGAAAAGGAACAAAATTTTGGAAATAAAAATAGTTTATAAAAATACATTTGAATAGAAAAAAGAAAGCGCGAATACACCAACACAGAACAAGATTCAAATTCAATTGCAGCACTTAAGAAGAGCGTCAACTCATTCTGAAACACTTGCACTAAATGGCAGGATATAGAGCGCCTTAGAGTACAAAATATCAACAATTAGAAAATAGAATTCAAGAATAAGGAAATCCTTACAAAACCTCATACCAAAAATATATAAAAATTGCGTGTTCGAAAGAATTTTGTGTTGCTTCTTCAAGAGAAAACTCTAAAATGAAAATCAAAGGATGTACTAAGAATGAACCATGTGCCACATTTGCTCTTAAGCAACTTCATTTGCTCTTGCAATCATATAGTTGATACGTGGGGTTGTTATGATTAGCCGGAAAATACACTAAAACAAAAATTACTTTTAGTTAGTGTCAATAAATAGACATATTAATAATAAAGAAGACATATTAATAATAAAGAGTGCTAAAAATTTTAGTGGCAATTAGATTTAATGTTGATAAAGGTTTAAGGAATATATACAAAATATGCTAATTACTGCTAAAAATACATATTTAATAATATTTGAGCTATTGTCGTTAATTAATTGTCGAGCTAAAGACATGAGAGTGATGAAAAAAATATTTTGTTGAATATTTGAGTTCTTTTGCGATCTTAGATACTGATAGCAAGTTAATTGTAAATTGTGGAACATGAAAGACATTTGTTATAGTGTTCCTATATCTGAAATAGAGCTAGCTCCTGTGTTTGTGACTTGAGAAATATATCTCCATTAGATAGAAACACTTTTTTAGGATTAAATGTTTTTAACTATATAGTGTGTTTTTGTTCATTAGTTCAATATCATAAACCATACGATTAATTGAGAATAAATAAAGAGAAAAAAGATAAATATACCCTCAAACTATCATAAATAGTATGCATATACTTTTTGTCATTCTTTTGGGCATTCATAAATTAGAGCATATATGCCTTCACTCTAAAGAAAAGACAGAGGCACCAATGTCCCAAAGTATGACGGCAGGGGCATCAATGTCCCAAAAGTATGATGTCAGGAGCACCAATATTCCAAAAGCATTACAACAGAGACACCAATATCCCAAAAATATTATGAAAGATATTTTACATGCCATTTACAATAGTGTGGGGATATATCTGTCCTTTTTATGAATATAAAGGTCGAATGGTGTAAATGTAGTAGCTCATCACAAAGTGTTTTTCTTGTCGTTGAGATTCCTCTTTGCATCTGCATTTTATAAGAGTTGGGAACCAAAATAAGCCATAAAAATATAAAAGTAACTAGAATAAGCCATTATTTTAGTAAGTAACTAAAATAAGTTTAGTGGAAGAAAAAGTTCCACTATAGCCAATTTTCTAAACGTTTTCCGTTACTGCCATAACGTTTGTTTTTAATATATAACTAAACTTTTTCTTACACTTTATAAAGTGGAACTTTTTATTCCACTTTATAAAAAGTTACCTTTTCATCTTCACCTTCACCTTCTCTCCTTTTTCTTTTCATGACTTCCAAAAAAAATCACTTTGAAGATGGTCATCTGCATAAAAAAATTCACTTAAAAAAATAAGTGTTAGACATAGCGATAATCATCTATATCAAAAGTAGGTGAGACATGAAAATTTGAGGATGTCCAACATTTTCCGTCATTTCAAAGTGTGAAGACTAACCAAAATAATTATTTAGTCCATAACTTGGAGCAATATCCCTATCTTGCTAAGATAAACCGCTACAAAATATATAATAATAAGAATAATAAATAATATAAATTAATAAATAACTGACAAAATTAACAAACAATAATTGAAATATAATAATTGAGCATTACCGATCACTATCATTGATAGTTTTGTTTAAATCAAAATCATATCATCTGGTAAGAGTATTTTGATAATGAGACATTTTAGGAAAATAAGTAGATTGAGTTATCGGAAATCCATCAATGCTATTATGATTTTCTAATTAGGGATGAACATCGATTGATAAATGAGAACGTTGTTGACTAATCTTAGGCTCCTTCCTAACATAGATTCCAAGTATTGTTGACTTGATTTGATCTATATAGTAATTTGGAACCCTTAAAAAGTCGGTCAATGATTCGTCATTATATATAATTCATTCTCCAAAATTTACTTGTCCTTGTGATAAAAATGAAGTAGGGTATTTTCCGGCTATAATTAAATTATAATCGTACTGTTTATACCCATTCATTTATAAATTGATGAAATAAATTTATGATGTCGGACATTTATTGGATATTTAGCATTGTGTTTGTGAGGACAATTATAATAAATGGTATTTCCGTCATGTATAATTTCATCATCCCAATAATTTGAAATTTTAACTTTAGGTGTAGAAGATATTTTTTTAGATTGAAATGAACAAATATAGAAGACTTTATGTTGTAGGTGTTATCGACCATGTATAAACGTCCTTAAATAGATTTTTCAGAATAAAATAATAAAAATACATAATGAAATATTTTTTTCCGTTTTAATGACATATCAAATCAATATAATTTATATGACAACACTGAAAAAGCTTTTTCCAGACGTGAAAAGTATTCTTCTTATAAAGTGTAATAAAAAGTTCCACTTTATAAAGTGGAAAAAAAAGTTTCACTTTATGAAATAAAATAAAAATTTCCACTTTATAAAGTGGAATAAAAAGTTTCACTTTATAAAATGGAATAAAAAATTCCACTTTATAAAGTGGAAGAAAAAACTCCACTTTATAAAGTGTAAAAAAAAGTTCCGTTATATATTAAAAATAAACGTTATGAAACTAACGGAAAACGTTTAAATTATTGGATATAGTGGAATTTTTTCTTTCACTAAGCTTATATTAGTTACTTACTAAAATAGTGACTTATTTTGATTATTTTTATATTTTTGTGGCTTATTTTGATTTTCAACTCATTTTATAATATACTTTTAAAATAATGTGTCATCATGAGCACCATCTTTATTGTGTGGTAGAAGTGCTTTCTCTAATGAATAATATAATAATAATAAATCTTGTTTTACTTTTCCCTTACTTCCTATATGGTCACCTTTAGGAAGGTAAATTAGCAATAATCATATTTTTTTACGCAATATTTATGTGACAATATTATTATTTGAGACAAGTGAAAAACACAAGCTTCGACCGTAACTTAGTCATTGTTTTTTGCCGTGTTATTTCATCACTCATGATCCAAGTCAATATTGACAAAGATTTTTTTAATTTTTCATGATTAAAAGATTTTTTTAATTTTTCATGATTAATTATTATCTTTCTTTTATAATCACCTCAAATAAGATAACTTACACCTATAGTATATACGCTCTCATAACAAACCAATAAAATAAATATAATCGAATAAATTATTTTAATTAAAAATTTATAGAAAAATTAGACTCAAATAAATTAAAATAGGACCAGGCCAGGCCGATAAAATAAGAAACTAAATTGAATTTGAAAATTATATAGATAAAATTAGAGCAAATAAAGTAACCACTATATAAGATGTCACGTGCAAGGATAGTTTGACATCACATATCAAAATAGCAAGTACAAATTTTATTAGGACAATTTCAATAGAACACGACTTTTTGATTTGATTTGATCCATTTTAAGTTAGTTTTTTTATTTTTTGAAGTATTTAATATGTATAAAAAATTAATTTAAAATAAGTTAAAGAAAACATAAATCAGTTAGAAAGTGTTTGACAAGATAAAAGATAATTTTTTATTTTTTGATTGAAAGATTATTTAAATTTAATTTTTTATTTTTAATTTAAAAATTACTTTGTTTTAAGTCAATTAAAATAAAATTTTATATTAACGACTTCACGTGTCGATTCATCCCATAAGTAAGTACTAAATACATCCGTAGTTGTATTTTTGTTGTTTTTACAAATTGTTACTTATAAATATAATAATGACGTATAGAGAACATGGAAGCCTGCTAATATTTTTCAACCATTTTAATGTATTGTAACGGGTACGTGATAAAAAAAGTTAATTTATCATGAAATAATTAATTTTAATACTATTGTGACACTTTTTCATGAAATAAAAGTTATGTATTGATTCTGATTATAATATAGTTTATTTTTAAATTTTATAATCATATTGTAATGAATAAAACAGTACTAAATTTTTTTCAGCACACCAAAAGAAGAAAATTCACTGTGGGTGGACCAGTGGACAGTCGCCTTCTTTACCGTGTCCATATGCCTTTTGTATTTTATTAGTTTTTTTTGTTAAAATTAATATTTGATATTGACTATAGAATGTAATTTGAATTTAATATTTTTGTTCAATAAAAAAATATTTTTAGTATATTTAGAATTTGAATTCAAAATTTTTTATTACAACAGTCTCACTGAAGAATTCAAAAAATTTTAATTTTAAAAAAGATATCATCTCAATTCATTGCATTATGTTCTTTTGATGTTCATACTGTCTTTTATCTTTGTGTATAAATACCAGCTTTTTACTGTGTTTTGCAAACAAACAAACACAGTAAGTACACATTGCAGACTTTAGGTGACCTCTAGTAAAGGATGAAGCTTTTATCCCCAAAAATCAAACAAAAAGGCAAAAAGGCTATGTAAGAAGGATTTGTATCTTCTTTGTGAAGAAGGGAAAAGTTTTCACTGTTGTGGCTTCTTCTGAAACTTACCATGAATAGCACCATTATACACCAGTACCATTTTTCATAAAGCAAAGTGGACCCCTTAATGTCTACCTTACTTAGATATAATATTCATCGGTTCCTTTCATTCGACCTATTTTACAGTCTACAGTTACAAAGATGAACTCACAGTCAAGAACCCCAACTCGTCTTCTTCCCTCAAAAAGGTAAAAGTTTTCACCTTTAATGCCATTTTCATGAATAATTGAGTCAAAATTTCAAGAACCCATCTTGTTTGGATTTGTATTTCAAGATTCTAAATGTAAAGTGACAACCTTTGAATCTTGCCAATTTTACTCATGATTTCATCTGTCATAATTGAGTAAAAACAAGATTTTCCCGGGTCGAACCCTGTGACCCGGTCATTTTACTGTGGAAAGGGGAAATCAATGTAAGGTGTTGTTATGAAATTAAATCATGATTTCCTGTTTTTGCCTTTCTTGTTATCATGAATTCTCCAGATTTGTGAATTTTGGGGTAAATTAAGGTAGTTTTAAGTTTTTAAGCATGATTTCTATTTCAGTATGTTACTTGGGTGGAGGGTCCATCGATATCAGCCTCTCTACGGTGTGTAGGTAGGGATAAGGTTGCTTCGCCACACCCGTGTGTGGGATTACACTGGTTATGTTTGTTGTTGATTTCTCTTTCAGTATTAACACAGTGTGGGAGAGTAACTTGGTACACCTCCTTGTTGTATCTTGATAATGTCTTCCATCCACTTCTCTACCTGCTGGACCCCTGTATAAGCCTTAATGAAGGCATCTGCGAATGACCCTATTGAGTTTTCAGGCAAGAGTCAGTACCAGGCTAATGCTCCCTTCCTGAGCGTTTCTCCAAGCTTTTTAACTAGTACCAATTATATCTCTAGCTTTGTCAGGTCATTCTCTTTGATTCCGGTTTTATAGGCTGTGACATGGTCCCTGACACCTTTTGTTTCCATTGTACTTCACGAGAATCTGGCATTCTGAACTTAATGGATATAGGTAGGGGGCAGCACTTAGTTTCCTTGGTTGTTGAGAGTATCTTTCCACATCTATACCCTTGAGTATGGGTGGAGCCTCTGAGTTCTGATCGATACACTTGTTTTGCTCCTTAAATTTGTCTCAAAAGAGTCTCCTGCGGAGCTAAGGGTTCGTTTGGCCATGTGAAATTTGAAAAAGTAATTTTTGTTTTCAAAATGAAAAATGGTATTTAGAGATTGACATGCAGTTCGGGAGCACCAGTGCCTTGACCTATTCTACCAGTTATCGATCCTTCAGTTCCTAAGTCGCTGGGAAGTCCCTCGGTAAGAGAGCTTCCTGGTATGAAATGTGGAGTGTCCCTGCCCTGGTTCCACTCTTGGTGGTGCAGGCGATCACGTGTTGACATTCGCGGTCAAGGCCATCAACACAATCTGCCTGTTCCAATCTTGTTGTTCGGTATCATTGCACCTTTTCTTCCCAACCGGGTTGTGCGATTTCTTTCCTTTTGTTTGGAACTCTTTGAGGTGACATCTCCTTTGACAGTCGTGCTTTGCTGAGTTCCCAGGAGATTGGCCTGAAGTCGGTGTGGCAATTGTGATCTGCTTTGTCCTGCCATTGTACTCCACAGAAACAACTATTGCAATATCGATAAAGGATCAATATTGTTTTGGAACAGCCACACAATTACTAGGGTCCTACTGTGGGCGAAAAACCGTTTGACCTATGTCAACCAGTTAAATTTATAATGTTGAGGTCACAAGCAGTGCGATTAATCCAAATCTAATTGATCATTTGATAATGAGTTTAGTGAAAATAACATGATAACAGTAGCAAAATGAATAGTCAAACTGAAGCAATAGAGAAAGAAATAGAGAGAGTGATTCTTATTGAATTTTCCGGGCCGACTGATGGCGAACAACAATGAACAACAATAGATACATAATAATGTTGCTGAACCGTAGGCATAATAATGTGTGTAATCAGATGTCTTACAATGATGGAAAGATGGGAGTATCTATAGGATAATCTAATCGTGACCGGCAATGTGAGTCTCGCACGTTTCAGTGATAAGATCGTGACTATTAGATGTGATATAATGAAATTTCGGATATCTCAAAGTTTGGCTGTCGTAGGGAATTTAATGATTGGGATACTTAGGACTTTCTGGTTGTATCCTTCTGGAAAACTGTTGTCTGATATGGGTGAACGGGACCCAGGGACAAGTTCTGAGGTGGCTAAGGGTTCTTTGGTTTTTGACCAGGCTGACTTGAGGAAGACTATGAGTTCCTTCTGCACTTGCCACATGTCCAGTCAAATAGTCTTCGCCCTGGTATATTTATTACCTATACCAAAAGGCCTTTCAGATAAGTGTTTGGCATTTCCCTATCTATTCTAAATGACATTTTATCTTGCCTATACCTGAATTGGTACATTTTCTTGTCTGGTGCTTGTGGCGTGTTTATTATGAGTCTTCATAGTTTCTAAGGTGTCAAAATCAGTCATTATTGGCATTTTGTGAAGTTGCAGAATTTGTTAATTAATTTGCAGTGTGTTGTTGGTCATATGCAGTGTCTGATAGCTTTCGAACCCTTCTCAAGTAGTCTTATTTTCATATCTTTTCAATCTATGGCATTATGTACAATATTTTGAAGAGGGGAGAGATTGTCAAAACTAAAAGACAATCTATTCTGTCGAACTCACTTGGTTTGCAGTCATGAATGGTTCATTATAATCCCTCTACGGATGTATATTTCTTTGTCTTTATCCTATCCTTAATTGTACACCATTCTATATAAGAGGTTAGTATATGAGGTGAATGTGAGAAAGACACCTATTTCTGGAAATGGGTGTTACTGGATATTCTGTGTGTGAAAACTTGATATTCTTTATAAGCTTCTTTCAAGTCCTTTTATCATCTTCACCTGATATATCTTTTACCTGATCAACTCTAAATTCTACAGACAGTGAAAGGATCCTGCAGTCTGAAGAAGAATAGTGTGAAATCGTACCTGAAACATTTACAATGAGTAACAGCTTGTTACATAGTCATTATTCGAGTGGTGGAATCCCATCAGAGATTGCTGAGAATCTAAAAGATTTTTTTCCTGAGGATGGCGATTTGAGTTATGAAGAAGTTCTTTTGCAACAGGTACCACAGAAAGAAATAGATGCTTTTGCACAAGGTTCAACAGGGGGCAGCCCTTTTGTTGACCATCTTCCTATTCCTTATTCAGTAGTTAACAGTATTTTCTGTTGACAGTTGGATTGTTGTCTTGCAGGAAACTGTTTACTTATCATTTCAAGCAAATGGAAAAAACAAGAGTATGAGCTCTGAATACGGTCAAACCAGTAGCGGGCATCCGTTATCAGCACAAAAGGGTGATTCTTCTCAAAGCCCTGACTCACAGTTGGCTCTGGATGAAGCTATAGCTAGATCTTTGCAGTTGGGGGATGATTTTGAGGATTTTTGTAGAGATGAGCTTAATTCTACTGTGGCTGGTAATTGCATAAGAACTTCATTTATTCAGTAAAATTTCTTGGTCATACAGCTTCTATCTCTGCTTTGTCTAATGGTACAATTTGCATGATATTACCTGTTTTTATTTTCTACTTTTAACCATAGATGTTCTTCTCTGTGATTATAGAAGATGTTAGACATCTTATTCTGAATGGTTCATATGTATAACCTTGAACCATGATATATAGATGCCAAGATGTTAAAACTATGCTAAAATGAAGTCTTTCTTACACTGATGAGTGAAGACTGAACTGTAGAATGGACAAAAGGATAGTAGCTTGTAGTCTCACAACTTAAATACAAAGGACAAGGAACTCACTGAATGAACATTAATATCGAGATAGTGAAAAACATGAATTGTACTTGTAAATGCTTGAAAGAATGGGGTTTTCCCTGCATACCAGTTTTATGAACTGTTTATACCAAAAAATGCAGTTGATTACCTTTGTGATGCAAAGTGTGCATGTGAATCAAGTATTTGTTATCCTGTTTTTATTTATAAAGAAAAGTAACAATTATATTAAAATACATGTGTGATTCACTGGTATGCCTGTTTTTGACACATAATAGGTGATTGTAAGTCATGTGTGAAAATTTGGTGGACACGGGTGTCCACAAGGCACACATATGATCACTACCTTAGTTTAGATGGCTAACTGGCAGTTGTTACCAACTTTGAGTGTTATTTATGTATTTTGCCAATGTTTTAGCTGAGTGATGATTAGTTGAGAATTTCATTCGTCAATAATGGAGTGGAGCATGAGGATTTGGTGTTTGGTGATTATTAAAAGTTGCAAAAAGTGAAAATGGTGTTTACCTTTATAGGAGCAAGTGATATGATGTAGGAGTGCGAAAAATATTTCGTGTCACGCTATAGTGTATTATTGTTCTTCAGTCTTCTAAAACCATTTCAAAATAGGTGTGTGCATGTTCAGTTTACTCAAAAAGCTAGATTGTACATCTAAACAACTTTGGTGGGTGAATAGAAGAGTAGGAAGTAAATAAATAAAAACAGGTTTTACTTTGCGGGTGTTTGAAACATAGTTTTTTTGTTTTGGAAATATTCAGTTCAAGTATATGATTGGATTAAGTGTCCACATTACTCATAATCAAGTAACCTCCACATCATCTGCAGGCATCAGGGAATCCCCTCCTAGAGAATCACCTCCGGTCAGGGTTTGCTTCAACTTTATAGTTCTCTTGTTGTTTTTATGCTTAATAATATCGTATCATGTATGCAAGAATTAATGCAAGCTTCTATTTGTTAAGTGCAGGCTGAGAATCCGAACACGAGGAGACAAGATGATATTGATCCAGATAGTATGACCTATGAGGTTAGACTGGAATCACTTTTTCATCTTTTTGATTAAGCTTGAAATAGTAAAAATTGAGTGCAAGAACTTTAATTTATGCACCAGTTTGTTTACTCAGATAAATCTTGCTCTTCTATCTTTTGCCACCAGTTGAATTTTCTTTTATTCCATTTCGATTGTCTTCTTTCATTTTTGGTAGGAATTGCAGTCTTTAGGAGAAGCTGTTGGCCAGCAGAGCAGAGGGCTTTCACAAGACCTCATAAGTCGTTTACCAAGTTTCAAATACAAGACTGGATTCTTCTCAAAGAAAAAGAAGATGGGAGAGTAGGAATAAATTCCCTTCTGATAGTATCTTTTCTACCCTGACTTAACTCTTTTGTGTCGGCATTTTGAAGAAGTGCACTGGTCCTTGTACAAAAGTTTACTGATAAATGTGCTAGTTCAATAATTGACCCATTCTGTTGATGATTTGTGTCTCATTCTTACCAGCATAAAGCATTACTGGCATTTTTTTTGATGTTTCTGACTCTTAGTTCTAGTGTCTAGATGAGAATGGACCATAATGAAAATGTTACTCATGATGAGCGATTCCTCTTCTAAAGACCTAGTCCTGCATCTTAATTAGAGCCCCCTCAGCATATCAGAAGAACGCCGCCCCCTCTGCATATAGAAAAAGAAAAAAGAGGAGATGTTAAATTTCTCTTTTTGGCATTTTTCTGTGGTCAACTGTTGTCACTGCCCTCCATAACATTATCATTTTTGTCTCCATTTTTTTATTAATTAAAAAGTAAGTCTGTCGACATAAGTTGCCCTTCGGTCCTGTTTCCACCATTTACCATTCATACATTTTTAACAGCTAAAACAGCGGTCAGTTATTGTTTTTAAGTAGCCCATTTGACAAAATTTTGAGTAGGTTTCCTGGAAAAGATGTTTGTAGAGGTTGATCTAGTCAATAACTTCATTTTGATTAGAGTGTAGAAACAAACACCTTCAAACAAGCTGAGAAAAAGATATGATCGTCTAACTTGGTCCTTCCAATTTCATTGTATGCAGGTGCGTTATATGTTATGCTGCATACAGAAGCGGAGATATGTTGACCACTTTGCCTTGTGCACACATGTTTCATTCAGAATGTATTAACCGCTGGCTAAAAGAAAGAAAGGTGAGAAATCATATCCTCACACTTAGGATCATGTCCCCTTCAATATTTTCCTATTTTAATTTTTTTTTCCTCCAATACTCAAGTAAGAACATATGACAAAAACATCAAAGAGGCTGAACGAGAAGTTTTGGCATTGCTTCTCACTATTCGTGTGAAAATGAGATTTTGGATCACAGCATCCTAGTCTGATTGAAATGTGCCAACATTTTTTTAGATGCAGTATCTATAAGGAGTTCTTTCTCGTCTCTAAGACCGGTCATATTCTCACCAACTTATAGTAGTTCTTATTCTCATGTTTAGGCTTTCCTTCTGAAGCATACTTGCAGAGCTTTACAAAGTTAGAAAAGCGAATAATTGAAACCTAAAATCCTATTTTGAAACAAATAGTATTTTCATCTTTTAATCGGTTAAACACCAGAAGTTCTAGAATAAACTCTCTTTAGAGGAAAAGGATGACTAGTTCGGGATTAAATTGAAACGGATAAACGTGCAAAATTCACCTCTGGGATGATTAACATCTTGGTGCTAATTGCTAAAGGATACCTCTTTGGAAGTTTCAATTTGTTATTCATTTGAACTCAATACTCCACTTTTACAGTCTCTCAACCCCTAAAGGTAGGGGTATGGTTTGCGTACATTCTATCCTCCCTAGACTCCACTTGTGAGATTACACTAGATAATGTTGATTGCTATTGTTGTTCAATACTGCCTTTTTTTTCCACTGCAGCAAAACTGACCACCATCTTTGTCTTTTGTGCATGTGTTGTTGTCACAGAATTGCCCCCTCTGTTATGAAGAGGTGAAAGATGAATGACCTTGCAGATCCAATGCGTTGTTGCTCAACTGATCTGCCTTCAAACATCACTTTTCTTTCATGTAATAGAGAGTATCAGCCTCCTTTAAGGGCTTATATTTGGTTTGTAAATATCCTTGTGGTTTGATTTCCCATATTTCACTATCTGGACATATGAATGAGACCATTAAGCAAACAAAACTGTCTACTCCTGCTCTTGGTATCAGCATATCTTGCTAGACATTGACTTTACAACATTATGCCCCTAAACTATGTGAAATTAAGCGGATATGTCCGTAGTGGTAATACTTTAGCACAAATTCATCTATATCTATCGTATACAAACATTTGAGATATTCTTCTGTATTTTCCATTTGCATTACATTTAGTAGAAATTTAACAATTTCATAGCGCAAGAAAGTAAATTTCATTCTATTTATACTCTTTTTCTAATTACAATAATCTCTACTTTTACATAATCCGGATACATAACTCACTATTTGTATCGTTAATGATGATATAAGTTGTTATGCTAAAAAGGGAAATCTCATATATTACACTTGCACGTTTGTTTTTACTGTCAATTAGTAAGACACAAATTTCAGCAGAACCAACACTTCAAAATTCATTTTTTTCCCCTATCCATCAATGAACTATTCAAATTAGATTTGAATTTTTCGATAATTTGATAAAGATCCCTAGTGAATAGTTGTTGGACAAACAATCTCTTTTGAATCTCAAATCTACCATTGCAAGAGATCGATGAGATGAGGAAAAACTTAAAATCCTATACATAGTATAAGGAAATCACGGGATTCAATTGTTGGCAAATTGTTAACACAATTCAAAATACTTATGCTAGTTATCATAAGTATTAGTTATGATAACTAATATCGTATGTTAATTAGCATATCTAGAATCTTATCCCTAATTTCATATTATGAGTTGAAGTAAATATTATTTATATTCATATGATTGGAAAATTCTCAATTTAATACGTTCATATATTTTTTTCCCCCAAAAAGACAGAATTAAAAGTAAGTGGTTCACGTGTTTTAATATTAATACTAATAATTTCCATTTCAAAGTTGTAATTGTTATATTATATTTATAACATGGCCAATATATTTGTTTTTGTCTATTTAATATTTTATATATATCCAAAGTCTTTTCAAATGATGAAAGCAAATTGGAGAAAGCTAGGTAAACGACGTGAGTCGTGACTCACGTGTTTATGAATATTAATTTTTAATTTCATAGTTGTAATTATAGTTAATAGTCGTAACATGGCCAGCTTGTCTTAATTACACTTAAATAGTACAAATAGAGTGCGATAATTAGAGTAGCTTAAAAGGTTACATAATAGGATAAGACCCTAAACGTGAAGACAAGTTGAATGCTTATTCTTCATGACAACCATAGATGATAATACAAGTAAACTATCTTTCTTGACAGATAATTAAGAGTGGATTTGGTTTCATAATTAATAAGATTATATTCCACTCAATATATAATTAGCCTATCATAATTATTTTCATCTTCAAACTCAGATTCTTATCAATTAAATGAGGAGTAGTATTCGTTGTTATTTTTTTAGTTCGTCGCTTAAATTTTTTTTAAAAAATCACTTAACTATCGTTATGTTAAGTGAAATGAAAAGAGTAATTTCTTTAAAGGGAAACTTACATAAATATAATATAATAAAAATATTTTTCACTTATAGTAATAATATTTTTTTTACTTGATCACTTTTAATTTATTTATAATACAAGTTTAATACATATTACAAAGAACAATTTATTATTCACTATAATACAAATTTTAATGATGAATAATACATTTATCACACATTTTAATACACTTATAATATTACGTGATAATTTTTTATCAAACAAACATGATATATTTTAAAAAATAATTATAATTCATATATATTGCATACATAATTCACTTTTAATACATATTACAGATTTAACAAAATATTACTATAAAAATAATAAACAAAAAATATGACGAAAATCAATAATTATTTTTTAAAATATATTAATTTATGTAATTTTTACTCCATTTAAATGGACGGTTAGCAGTGTGAACCAAATTTAGACACGATGCAAATAGCTCTAATGAATGTGGGCTCAAAAATATTTAGTTGATTTGACATATATAAGTTGTTGAATAATAATAATCGTATGTCGTTGCATATCTCCACAAAGTCATTATCTAATTATGAAAGTGGGGACATTTTTCTCTCATAGAATACATGGTATGAATTAGGCATTTTATTGCACTTTTTAAAAATTAATTTGATTAATTCTTTTATATTTTAACTTTAAAAGAATTATAAAAATTAAAAATAAACAAAAAAATTTTTATATTACATGTTTTGATTTATTCAAAGATGACGTAACAAATGAAATCAAGACTATAAAATCCAATGGGATCTGTCAAAACTAATGTGGAATTCGAAAACAAAATTATATATGTTACTATCGAGATAATATTTTCTTGTATGTTGGTGAGAAAATGATCAAATTATAATGTTCCTTGAATGTACGGGACTGGGAATTGTTTTTTATATGTAACACATAATCAAAATAGTTTTTGATGTATAAAAAAGTATATCATTTTGATCTTTATACATACCATATATCATATAATCGAAATAATCTTACTTTATGGAGAGAAAAAAATTATTCTTATTTTCATCTTAAATCTTCAAGGTAACAATGTAAGTAAAAAAATAAATTATTTAAATTTAACCACCTATTTATGAAAGGTAAGCAAAAACTAATCTCTTGTATTTATTAGACTATATATAATAAAATAAAGTAAAGTATTGCCCAACGAAAGTTGAATTTTTTTAGTAAATTGTTATTTTACTTGTAATTTAATTATGATTGTTACGAAAATTGAATTTATTAATAGATGTAATTTTACGTAAGGAGCAATATCATTCATTATACGATTCTGATGAGCTATGTATTTTGTAATAACTTAACCATGGTTGAGAAGAAGGCAGTCGATCAAGTTCTGCCGCTGCATCACTAAAATTGGTAGACAAAAGGACACAAGACCCTTTGACAGATGTTCCCAAGATGACCTGCATACTTATTACTGTGACCACATGCTCATATTACAACTTTGTATTTTAAATTTGGGTAACTTTCACCTGTATGAAAAAAAAAATTATATATGTATACTATATCAATATTTATATAATTAATTTTTATAGCAAACATATATATGTATAATAATATATAAATGTATAATTCGCTATACATATATAATTGTATAATTCGTTGTTTATTTCACTGTAATTGTATAATTGCTGGCCTATTTCACTGCAATTTTATAATTTACTGGCCTATTCGCTGTAATCTATAATTAGCAGGCCTATTTCGTTGCAATTTTATAATTCGCTGGCCTATTTAGCTGTAATTTTATAATTCGCTGGTCTATTTCGCTGTAATATCTGTATAAAATTTGCATTTGTATACAATTGAATCGAAGTAAAATGTTTATATATTGTATAATTATAAGTGTATAGGAAGAAGATATATGTTTTTGCATGTGTATATACAACTTTCGCTTTATACAAAACGGAAACACAATTTATACACTTCTGTTGTATAAAGCGAGAGAAAATTGTATTTCGCTGCAATTGTATAATTTGCTAGCCTATTTCGCTGTAATATCTGTATAAAATTTACATTTGTATATAATTAAATCGAAGTAAAATATTTGCATATTGTATAATTAAGTGTATATGAAGAAGATATATGTTTTTGCATGAGTATATACAATTTTCTCTCGCTTTATACAAAACAGAAACGCAATCTCTGTTCTATAAAGCGAGAGAGGCGAGTAGAGGGAGAGTGACGAGCGAGAGTTTAGGGAGAGAGGCGACCGACAAACATTTGCTACGGGACACAATTAAATCAAACAGTAGATACCCAATTTATTTTAGATTATTAATTTATTATTCTATACAATTATCCCTTTTAATATTATTATTTTTTCTATCTCAATTCTTTATACATATTTCATTTTTATATATATTTCTAAATTATCTAAAAATATGATAAGTCACGGTAATCAATAATTTAAATATATACTTCATCAAAATGTCTCTACTACTATAAAGTTGAAAAAGTCTTCAATTCCAAAACCACAACAAGTACTTTCTTTCTTCTTCCTTAATTAAATTCTTTTTCCTCTCTTTTGGAGAAAGTCCTTCCTTCCTCTTTACTCAACAATTCATTCATATTATACCATTCCACAATTATCATTATTTTGCTTTTTTATGATCACAATAGGAGTTTTTATTTTCATATATGGGGGCTACTATTTCTGGCTTGGTGGATCATGAGAAATTAACAAGTAATATGAGTCCTTTAGAGACAGGACTTGGAGACTTGCCAGAAAGCTGTATAGCTTTGGTCCTTACACATCTTGACCCAATCCACATCTCTAAAATTAGTAGAGTCAGTAGAACATTCCATCAAGCTTCATTAACTGACCTTGTCTGGGAGCCAAAGTTGCCTCAAAATTATCAAAGTCTTCTCAAAAATTATAAAAATCTACTGTCAAACGCTAGCGACGAACACTTGACAAAGAAAGAGATATTCGTCAGATTGTGTCGTCCGAATCACTTTGGGAGTAGCAATTACAAGGTGTGCATATGACCTTTTTTTCTTCTTCTGATATTATGTTGAATCCATTGTATTTTTTAGTCAACTTTAGCTATTCAATTGTTATAATCAATTGTTAAAAAGAAACAGTAATTGGAGTTGAAAATAAAAGATTTGGTGGTTGACAAATTGGTAAGATTTGCAACCATTAGAACACACCAAAAGCTAGAGAGAAAAATCACTTTGAGAGCAAAGTGAGGTATTTCATAGATTATACAAGAAAAATAGTCCGTGATGAAAAATAGAGTGTAAGCAATATTTTAGTAAAGTGCAAATCAAAAGAGTGTTCTTTCTTTTGAGTATGTAGTAATCACTTTGAGTATTGCATTCGTGACTACACTGTAAAATTCCTTATTATAGTGATATCAGTTGCCCTCTAGGCCCGTGGTTTTTTTCCTTGTTGAGAAGGGTTTTCACGTAAATTTCTTGGTATCGTTATTTTCCTTTTTTATTTTTATTACTTTCATCATATATATTATTATATTTATCCGTATTTTCTCAATATATTATACTGAATATGTTATTATTGTTGGATAAGTATAATTTTCTTTTCAAAAATCCTTCGGTATTTGGTGAAAGGAAAATAAAGAACAAGGAGAACAAAATTTACAACTTTTTTTAAAAAATAATTAATTTATATTTCTTATATAAATATATTTATTAATTATTTGATGGAGATATTAATGTTTATATATGTCAGGCATTTTGGATGGAAAAAAATAGAGGAATGTGTGTTTGTATATCGTGGAAGGAAATGAAGATAACAGGCATAGAAGACCGCAGATATTGGACCCATGTTTCATCTGATGAATCAAGGTTTCTCCGTCAACTCACTTCTCACGTCTATTTTTAACTGTCGTTTTAATTTTTTCTACTATATAATTTATTAGGTTATCTCTTTAAACAAGACATTGAAAAGAGTAGTACGTTTCAATTTTAACGTAATAATCATGCATTACATTTTCATTATAAATATTAAATAAAGAAATTAGAAATGTCTTTGATTATGGGACATGAATGTTGAATAATGTAAAAGAAAATACTTTGGCGTGTTGGGTGTATCAAGAAAGAGATTGTTTTGATCAATAAGCTAATTAAAAGATTTTTTAATTACTATATTAGAATATGAATAGGGAGTTGGAGTCATTTTTTATTTTTTTTTAAAAACGATGCATATCTAGCTGTCAAAAAAAATTAATTCCTTCCACATATACACATTATATATATTCCACGGCTACTATTGTAGTTATGATTCCTCTTCAGTCTAGACATTTTTCATTTTTTGAGAGTCAAATATTTATTCTTCAGATTTTTTGAAATGAAACTTATATATATATATAGACTATCTAAAAAGTATCATAAGTCGTAATAATTGACAATTTAAAATATTTAAATACTATTTGAAAAATTTAAGACAAAAAATAAATTTATTTAAATTTTTGAAATTCAAATATACCATCTAAATTGGGGACGGAGGGAGTAAGTATTTTTTTTTTTAACTTGTTATATTTAATGGCTTTTTTTGACTTCGGTGTATATTTATTACTCTATATATATATATATACACTCAACTCTCTTCTTTGATATTGGAGAAAACGTAGGAGGATGAAAGTGAACAAAATAAATGAATTGCTTTTACTTAAAAAAGATTGGGAAAATTTCGACAGAAAAAAATTGTTTACTGTTCCAGTGAGTTACTATAGTTAATTACTTATAAAAATGATTTAAGTGTCGGCGATCAACCAATTAATAGTACGTTCGCATCATATTATAAATATAATTTATAATAAGATACCTTACATCAAACGACAGATTAAAATGCATGATTTGAATGAGTGAAAATCTTTTACACGTGAATATATATAAGACACCTTTCTATATTAGATCTAGCAAATGTATGTGGCTGGCAATTTATATCATTTAACGACGATGTTTTAAAGAAGTCAACTAATCGTATGGTTGAGAAAAAAATAATCCTTTTGATAAGCACTTTTATGATTATTGACTATAGTCTTATCCAACGTAAAAAACGTGGTATATATATAATTCTTAATGTTGGACTTATGAGTGTGTTCCAGCTAGCGTGAATATCACTTCAAATTATTATTTGTTTCAAAAATACATTTGAACTATTGAAAATGTTTAAATATGTCCTTTTAACTGATCAAGAGTATAACGATAAGGGTATTTTTTTCACCCTTGTCGATTGGTTAATAATTTAGAAAACTCTACAGGTTCAACACATTTGCATTTCTTAAACAAATATGGTGGGTTGAAGTGGAAGGGAACTTAGAATTCGAATTCCCAGCGGGGAGCTACAGCGTGTTCTTTCGTCTTCAACTGGGAAAAACGTCGAGAAGACTAGGGCGACGAATCTGCACCGTTGATCAAGTGCACGGGTGGAATATCAAACCCGTTCAATTTCAATTATCAACATCAAACGGCCAGCAGGCAAGTGCACAATATTACTTGAATGAGCCAGGAAAGTGGATAAATTATTATGTTGGAGATTTTGTTGTGGACAGCATGCAAACAAAGTTAAAGTTCTCAATGACTCAAATTGATTGCACTCATACTAAAGGTGGTCTTTGTTTAGACTCTGTGCTCATTATCCCTACTCACATTGGACCAAACAAAAGTATGTTAACTTTTTAAATTGTTAATGCCGGAGTTTGACTTAGCGATTAATGAAATGTATGTAAGGGTTTAAGTTTAAGTAGGGCAAAGATTGTTCGATAAGTTCTTCTCAACGGTTAAACTTTAGTGGACATAGCTAATAGTAATTGTAGCAAGTAAAGATAGATTCAGAATTTAAACTGATGCGTTGAATTATTTTAATTTTCAGCATTGAATCTATAATGTTGAAATTGCTTGGTAATTTCTTCTCCATGGTTAAACTTTAGTGGATAAAATTATTGGTAATTGTAGCAAGCAAAGATAAATTCTGAATTTAAATTTATTTTTTGAATTTTTATGAGTTCCGTTCAACGTTAAATTGAATTCTCGTTAAAATTAGGGAAAATTGTACAATATAACAAACTATTAAATCAAAAATATATGGTATAGCTACAGTTTCATTTAATTCTAATTCGTAGCAAATACATTGTCATTCTCGCCTCTATCTCCTATATCTCGCTCGCCATTCTCAGAGTCTCTCTCGCCTCTCTCATTTTTATACAAACAAAAATGTATAAATTGAGTTTGTGTTTGTATTTATACAATACGAAAGAGACTCTATATATAAATACAAATACATAACTCTATATCTTATACACTTATAATTACACTAATACAAATTTTTCATGCTCAATTCTCGTCTTTCTCTCTCGCTTTATACAAAACACAAATTATACATATACAATGTACAAGTTATGTTTGTATAAAGCGACAAAGAGATTTGCTACACAAATATAAATTTTTTAATCTATTCAATTGTATACGAATTCAAATTTTATGCAGATATACAAGTACAATCATTGATATATATATATATATATATATATATATATATATATATATACACACACACACACACACACAATTATCTAATATACATATACAGTTCACCTCTCTCAACTCGCTATCCTTTTTGGTTCGCCTCTCTCATCTCTCTCCTATTGTCGCTCACCATCTATCCTAACACAATGAACATATACATATACAAATGTCCTTTTCATAGACACAAACACTCGATTTATACAAATCGCCGCTATTTATATAAATCAAATGTTTATGTTTGCTACGGAATGCAAATAGCAAAATTATAACTATAGAATGCTAATATGATCTTTATGTTTGCCATTTCTAAAATTTACTCTTAAATTATGTGTTCAGATCAAAAGATATTTTAGTAAATCTTTATTTTTTTTAATTTTTTTTTCTTAATAGCTTTATGGACCATTGGTCCTTTTATTTCTTATAATATTCATCACATTCAAAATAGGCTGAGATCCAATAAGTCTATCGGCCCAATCTAGCCCCAAAATAATGCCAATAGCCCCAAAAAGGGAATAAAAGGACAACTCGATCTTGGAGACCAAAAACTTGTCATCCCCTCTAAAATAGTAAATCTTAGTTGTATATCTTATATTTACATTTTCATGTCGAATGTTATGAATTCAAATAAATTGTAATCAAAAGTTTATATCCGGTTTTAATACAATTAATATTTATTGAAATAGTTAAGATATGTGTTTGCTGATCGCAACGTAAAACAAAAAAAAAAGTAACTATATGGCTTGCTCACTATCCTACTAAACAACTACCACCATGTTCCAAATGGAGATAATTAGTTGTCTTACTATCTAGAATGACTTTGTAATCCATAAATTATATCAGGTCATGGTCTTGTAGTCATGTAGACGTTTAATACGATTTTTTTTGTATTACAACACAAACAGTTGTGAGTTGTTAGTTGTTATAAATTTTTTTTTGCAAGTCAAATTTGATGAGCCAATATAAGTAGGGGGCGTGCAAAAATTGAATCAGAAAAATGTTATTGGGTTATTAGGTTAGTGGATTTATAAAAAGGTTATTGGATTATTGGTTTGATATCAATTTTTACTATTGGGTAAACCGATAACCCAATAAGACGATAATAATTATAAGTTTACCCTTCCTAAATATTAATTATTAATAACTTAATATATAACTAGACATTATAACTATATCAAATTATTACTACTCTATCCACTTCACACTACGTTCGCGATTGTAGCTATTTAATTTTAGTTTTAATTTGTAATTATAGGTTGTAGCTTTTGCAAGTTTGTAAAAGTCTTAATTTGATTAAGAAATTTCATTTTATGTTTTGGCGGTCGTGACATGTAATTATAGTTTTGAACTATATTTTCTTATTGATGCAATTTCTCATTATCTTTCTTGTTTCACTATATCAGAGCATTTAGAGAAGTGGGAAGTCATAAAATATTTTACAGATATATATGTATTGGGTAAAAGAATCGATAATGATAAAAAATCGATCATCAAAAATTGATTAAAAATATCTTATTGATTTATTATTGGATTAGCATATTTAAAAATCTAAAACCAATAGATCGAACCGATAATATATAAAATCAAATCGAACCGATCGATACACTTTTCTGACTCATTGCGTTAGATTATACTTTATCTTTAATAATATGATTTGAATTCTAATAGTAAGTAGAAAAGCAAAAAAAAATGATAGAAAAATACGAAATTAATGATTTGTGAAATACTACTAGTTAAAATATGGATATTTCCAACTTTGGTATAATTGAAGTGGTAATTTGACAAAATATATAAAGTTTTGTTCACCTATCTAATTCCACATAATTTTAACACAATCCTTGGGTTGTTGTTTGTTGTGAGATAATATGGTCAAATAATTTTCCTTTGATACTTATCCTCTTCGACAACAAATCTTTTTTTTTCATTATTAAATCACATAAAAATAAAAATTTTATTGAATTGATGCGGCTAAATTTTTTCCTCCAAAATAGCATGATTTGTAAATGGGATCATGTTTTCCTAAACAATATATGTAGTAACTAATTCTCACCCGACATGACATGCGTCAATTAGAGATTTTGGTAAGAAGGAAAATATTTTCTGGAAAATGTTTTTTAATTTTTTCATGTTTGGTTATGACAAAAGTTTTTGAAAAGTGTTTTCCAAATCAACTCATTTTCTTCAAAATTAAGGAAAATGACTTCCCTTCAAAAATTAAGGAAAACATTTCCCAAAACTCTCCTCCAATTTCAAATTATATTTTTTTTGGAGAAAAAAATTAATTTAAAAAAATACACTTTCAAAATTTTGTTTTTTCACCCGATCCCTGACTCCCCCCCTCCCCCCCCCCGGCCTGCCATCCAACCCTACCCTCTCCCCAAAAAATTAATTTTGTTTTTTAAAAATATTTTCAACTTCAAATTTTTATTTTTAAACTCCTAACCCCCCACCCCAACCCGAACCCCCTAAAAAATTAATTTTGTTTTTTTAAAAATACTATCAACTTCAAATTTTTATTTTTTCACTCCTTCCCCCTCTCCCGCCACCCCCACCCCCACCCCAAAAAAATAATAATTTTGAGTAAAAATTATTTTTAATGTCATAAATTATTTTTTATACTAGTAAAAATAAAAGATGTCTCTCAAAAATATTTTTTCATTCATAAATAAAACACTAAAAATTATTTCCAAAAAATATTTTCTACTCACCAATCAAAATGAGAAAATAAGTTTAAAATTTACTTATTTTTCAGAATTTTTTTTTTTTTTTTAAAAAAAATTCTATGGAAAACATTTTCCTCTGTACCAAACACACCCTTATGCCCGTTTGGCCATAAATTTTCCAAATAATATTTGGGAAAAATTTGGCAAATAATGTTTGTCCATACAATTTGCCAATATTTGGCAAATATTTTTGGCAAATATCCCAAATTTCCAAATACTAGTTTTTTCTAGTATTTGGACCAAATCTCATTATTTGGGATATTTTGAAAATTAAAATTTTACCACAATCTTTTATCTTTTACACAAACACCCTCTCTAGTAGTTGCTTGCGTTGTATTACATAATTTTTTATGTGAATACCAAAATGGTGATGAAATATTTAGTGAATATTAAATAATGATATGATTGTTGATGAAAATTATTAGAAATTGGCTCTAAGTAACAAAGTCACGTGCTTTGTCTACTTCACGATGTATGGAATAATTTTTGTTGCACTCACTCCAAATTACCACATTGCTTTAGTGTCATGGACACTATTTGTTATTGTTGTAACAAACATCCTATTGACTTGTAATACAAACTTTTAGTTAATTTTGATAGTTTTTAAAACTTGTGTATATAAATCATATTTTTCTAAAAAGGTGAAATATATTTCCCAAATTCTATGGCCAAACACATAGTGAAATTTCACCTAAATTTTGACTCAAATAATATTTGCCAATAATATTTGAAAATCTATGGCCAAACGCTTTCCTTTAATAAAAGCAAACTTTTGATAGGACATATGGATAATTATTTAAATGTTATCGTAGTTGCCTTTTTTGTCTAATGAAAAAAGGTACATTTATACAGCAGCAAAAATTAAGCAAGTAACAAAAATATCATTGTCGTAATAGTAAAGTAATTAGGGGCCTAGTAATAAATATATAATTGTGTAAGTATACATAAGTATATATAAAAAGTAAATTATCTTTTTTACTTTCTTTTTATATGTCTTCTTTATTAAATAGTTAGTTCATACTAATATTTGTCATTTTATAAAAATAATACATAAATTGTAATATTATTTCTATTTTAATTTGTGAGTTATTGAACTTGAAATATATATATTTAACTAATTTAAAAAAATTAAATGAATAATCTATATTCATTAATTTAATTAATTAATCAAAATAAATTAAGTTACATTCTTGACTTTAAAAAAATTAAATAAGCTTAGAATAATAAATTTATTGCATTGATTAATGCACATAAAATAAAAGATGGTGGTATACAAATAGCAAGGGAGAGAGTAATGTGCTATTTATTAAATTTGGAGAGTCAAACAAGTATTAAATTATTATGACACATAAATATTTTTATATAATTTATTAATATTTTAAATTATTAATTATTATTACATAATAATATTTTTATGTAAATTATTAAATATATAATCAACTAAAATAAACGTACGACCTAAATTAAATTAAAAACAATACAAAATAGTAATTAATAAAGTAGGTGGACTCACAAAAATTTAATTAAAATAAATTTTTGATAGAACATATGTGTAATTATTTAAATGTCATAGTAGTTGCCTTTTTTGTCTAATGAGAAAAGGTACATTTATACGAAAGCAAAATACAAAAGACTTCAGTAGCAAAAAATAAGCTAAAGTAGCAAAAATATCATTGTCATACATGTAGACATGTTGACTAACAGAAGCCTTCTAGTAAACTCTTATATCATTGCACGCTAATAACATATAGTGGTGTGTACATAGAGCTGTCAATTTAAGTTAGCGAAGTTCATTCAGTTTAATTTATACATGATTTAATATTTTACAGATCAGATTATATTAATTTATTTTTTGTGTAGGTCAAAAAACGATCAACTCAATTCACAAGTCCGCTGCTATAGATTTGTCTGTTTGGTTTACTTTTTTAAAAAATTATATTATTTTTATAATTATTAAATTAAATTATAATTTATAATTTAAATTATCCTAAATATCGAAAAAATATCACATGATGTTAATATTATTATTTGTTAATTAAATCCACAAATAAAATTATCTTTATAATACTTATCAAGTTTGGACTATCTTTAATTTTAAATTTTAATATTGTATTATATAATTATTTTTTATTGACCCATCGCTCGGCCCATTGAAAATTTGAAGAAAACTTATTTTCCTATAAATTTTCATACTAGTGCCCATGAAAATCCACATGTAATTCACAATTTTCTTATAGTGTTCTGATATTCTCAAACCCCACAAATCAACAGGCTTATTCAGAACTAGCCCATATTGACGGCTCTAAGTGTAAGTATACCTATGTGTATATAAAGTAAAAGTAAATTACTTTCTCCGATCCTTTCTATATGCTATTTTTACGATAAATAGTTACTTCATAATATTTTATCATTTCATAAAACAAAAAAACGCATAAATTTTAATATATTTTCTATTTTAATATGAGTTTATTAGCTTTAAAAAATATATATTTGACTAACATAGAAAAATTAAATGAATAACTCATAATCATTGATTTGATTAACTAATCAAAATAAATTAATTTATATTTATTAATTTAAAAAATTAACTGAATTTTTTTTTAAATTTACTGTATTAATTAATGCAAATAAATTTTAAAAAAAATAATGGTGTATAAATAGGTGTTGAGTGTACACGTGCAGGACAAAATGTGAGTGTGAAATGTCATAAAAACCCATGTTTGTCATTTTCCTTGTGTGTTTATCTTCTTATCCCCCTCTCTCTCTCTCTCTCTCTCTCTTTCTCTGCACTTTGCTTCAGAAAAAAACTCCAAATTTAGCAGGTAACTACTACTTACTTTATCCTCCTTTTTCTACCTAAAAATAATCTGAAAATTGTGTATCCAAGAACCACATTTGATTCTTGAATCTGTATAAAAACTTCTTTTTCTTTCTCATTGAAGTTTTCTCTCACCTGGGGTTTGTTTTTTATTCCAATTCTTGCAAAAAAAAGGTGAATTCCTTTCTTCACTACCCTTTTTTCCCCCTTTTAATTGTACTTGGGTTTCACCAGATTCATTGTATGTTTTTTGATAAAGCTATTTAATTTAATTATGGGTTCTTTTTGTTGCTGTCTGAAGTACTTGTTTGAACCCAATTGTTTTAAGAACGTGAAATTTCTGTCTTTTAAAATACCACATTAGGGGTAAATTGATTGTATAGATTCAATCAACCCAAGTTTCGGAAAAAAAAAAGGAGGGATGAAATTTCTGTATTTATGTATTTGGATTGGAATTGTGAATTCAACTTTAAAGATGCTTTGGAGTAGTATGTTTTGAATGACTTATATGTTCTACAGTTTTTTTTTCTTAATTCAAATTATATGGTTTTAAGTTTGTCTTGTTGGGTTTTTGATAGGTGACTGAACTTGTTGATCGTTGAAAGTGATAAAGATTGAAGCTTTACGAGGTTTCGTTTTAGGGGAATAAAGTAAAAAGTTTGTAACAAAAGAAATGGAGGGTTGTGGGGATTTTGTGCAATGCCTTTTACCTGATATGTCTATAAAGATCTTAAGTTGTTTGGATGACCCGTCTGATCTTATCCGGGTTTCTGCTGTGTCTAGTTCTTGGCGTCAATTCGGTAAACTATTCTATTCTATTTATGCTCTTCATTTTACTACTGTTTCATTAGCTTATTTGTGTTAGCTGTAGTTTTGTTAGTCTCAGCTTCGATCAAATTGAATAAATTTGAAGGATTGGTGATTATGCTATGCTCTTTGATTATACTTGTTGGATGCTGGATCCTCCTATATCTGTCCATCACTTGGCATGACCATGAGAGGGTTTCTTTGAAAATGGCTATGATAATATGAAAGGCAGTCTCTTGTTCTTTGATTATTACTTTCAGTTGTTTCTTGTACTTTGACTATCGTATTAATTTGTTGTAGTACTGTTTTGTTACTATTTGTTGTTTCTTGTACTTCAATTATTCCTTTTTTGACTGTTTTCTTCTTGAGCCAAGGGTCTTGCCGAAAACAGTCTCTCTACCTCTGAGATAGGGGTTAGGTTTATGTAACACTCTACCCTCCCCAAAACCTACTTTGTGGGACTACACTGGATATGTTGTTGTTGTATAATATAAAATGCCATTCCTTCATCTCTTCACATTCCATTACTTCCATTCTATATCGATAGGCTGACGGAGGTGTCCTTATTTCTATTGACGAGATTTTAATTCTTTTTGGTATTTATTTAGTGCCATTGTCAATTTTTATTACTGGCCTTGTGCTGTTAAAAGATTTGGATCAGAATATGATGCAAGAGTTTCTTTGATGGAACGAGAAGATCGAGATTTCCTCATCCTTTGTTCTTTTTCTCTCTTTCCCATGTCACATTAGTTCAGTGTACACAATGTTGAAATCACCATGAAATATGAACAGTCTCTAACCCCTTTTAAAATCCTTGGAGTAGCTGCTAAAGTTGCTTCCATGTGACCAGGAGGTCACGGTTTCAAGCCTAAGAAACAGCCGCTGGCAGAAATGCAAGGTAAGGCTGCCTTCAATAGGCCCTTGTGGTCGGGCCCTTTCTCAGAACCTGCGCATAGCGGGAGCTTTAGTGCACCAGGCTGCCTTCTTTTTCTTAAGTGCATTTTCCTCCTGTCTGGTTCTTTTGAATTTTGTCAGAACTGATAGTTCCTTGTGTTTACTCAGACCAAGACATCCTTGTATTCGGGTTGCTTTTACTTTGATCTCTTAAATCATTCATTTAGGAGTAGTATGCAACTCTGTTTTTTCTTATTGACTGCCTTTTATATTTGATATTCAATTCTTTTGCAGTGATTGGAAATGACTTGTGTAAGCATCTCTGCTTAAAGAGATTTCCTGAAATATCAAGTGTTGGAAATATGATTGAAGTTGAAAACACTGTTTTACCAGTGGTTTCTCAGCCTGACAAGTCTACAGAGTGGTTATGTCTGGAGAGGAATCATAGAGTTTATGCATTTTTGTCACGCGGCCTTTCCAACTGTATGACGGAAGACTGCTTAATAGATGCAATTCATGCATCAAGCACTGATAACTATCCTGAAGAAAGCATTCTGAATACATTAAAACCAGGTGATCGTGTTGAGCGCAGAGCTTCTTACTGGTCAAGTGGAGGACAAAGTGATCCTACAGTTCCCGAGACACTAACATATAAATTAATCTCAAAGCTGTGCCTGATTTCAGAAATTCATGTACAGCCATTTCAAGGTTGCACCTCAAACTCTAATCTTCTATGACGTTTTGGATTTGTTCCTTCTGCTTATTTGTTTATGGTTTCATTAACCAGAAACATTATGATTTTGTTACAGCATATTTCCAGTTTGGCTTTCCCATTTATTCAGCAAAAGCTGTGAGATTCCGGGTGGGATATCCTAATGTTAAAATAGACGTAGAAAGTGACAATGGACAAGAATCTGTGGCTGGTCAAGCCCGATCTTTCTCTGACAAGATTGTATGGACATATACCTCACCAGAATTTCCCTTGGTTCAGGTAATAAACAGTAGTGGTATTTCCGATTCCTTTATTCTGACTAGTTCTTACCCCTTAAATGGTCAAATGATACTCTAGGCTGACATCTTTCTTTGGGATAATAATTAGTTCCCAAGTCATAGTACTGCACGATTTCCCCAAACTTAAATTATTCCTGATCCTACTAATGTTGGAGCATGTCTTTGTTGGAAGTACATCACCTATTTAAAAAAATTAGTAGTTGTTCAACTGTTCATTAATGAACTAATCTTCTTCTGCTGACGAAAGTAACCAACTTAAAACCAACTTCAGCTGCTCCTAAGTGTTGGTTAAGATTTCTACTTTTATGTGTCTCGACTTAGTGACAGCCAACTTTGGCTTCTTATGGGTACAGGACAACATCTTGCAGAAGTTTAAGCTGCCAGAACCTGTTCTTTGCATTGGCGGGATCCTACAAGTCGAGCTCTTAGGCAGAGTTCAGAAACAACAATTGGATGGTCTATATTATATATGGTTAGTTCCCCTTCTTATGATTTGTCGGCCTCAAAATTCTAATTGACTTCTATTATCTGTGATTAAGTACTACCGCCATAGTCTACCATAAGGTTGTTGTATATCTCTATGAACTCATCGGTTTTAAATGTCATGAGTATTAGCTCAGGACTTGAGAGGTTTCTAAGATAGCTTTTTATTAATTTGCCTTTTTTATAGTGTGTCGCATGTCCAAGTTGTTGGAAGGCCACTCTTGTCAACATTTGATGTTGAGATACTCGATGAATCCGGGAAGTGCAGTCTGAAGTACTGCCCAAAAGAAAGGTTGTTGTGCGAGTCAAGTAACAAATCTACTGAAGGAGAGTCGAGTAGTCCTCCTCGGTTTCACAGGTTCAGGGCAAGCTTAAGGGGATGGGAGCAAATGATCCTGAGTACACTACTTGGAGCCGGAGCTGGCGTGGTTGATGACGATTCAGATGACTAAGACGTCTAGCTTTCGTTCGTTTCAAGGCGTAGCAGTTGTTTCTGTGTTAAAATATGTCACTAGACTTGCTTTTGGGCATCACTGCTGTAGTTTTATCTATAAACAGATGCCATGTCCATGTATGGAAGGCACATATCGTCATAAACATGTTCAATAATCTATAGCTTTGTTTTCTATTGCCATTCCAAATGCTAAATACTGTATTACTAATAGAATGGGTATAGCCCGTGCTAAAATGTTCTTTAAAATTTGTATAAAATAGAGAAATCGTATACCATGCTAATTACATCCTATTTCGAAAGTCTTCTTAATTACAATAATTTTGTAATTTTCATTGCTCTCAGATACATTACTCGGTTGTTCGATGCATTGCAAATTATACATTACTTAAGATTCAGTTGCGTCGGATATATTCCTCTACTGTCGAATATATTGGTCTTTACTTTGTTATTGTGTCAGATACATTTCTCTATTGTCGGATACATTGATTTCTACTGATTCTGTTGTGACAGTCGTTGGATACATTTGTTTCTACTATGTTTTGGTGTTGGATACATTTCTTATTGTCATATACATAACTACGATGATTTAGAATGGGAGCGATGTATTCAAGAGGAAATTTTAGTAATTTTTACGAATGGTAGAAAATTTAGAGATTATGATATCTCAAGTTATATATTCATGTAATTTTTTCTTTAAATTTTGTGGTACTAAATTAAAGATATGTAAAATATACTAAATACATTTTAATCTTATCATCTTAAATATAGTACAGGAAAAAAGATGAAATAAAATAAACTAATCAAAAAATTCAAAATATGGAGCAGTAAAGATGGATGAATATATGTATATCATAGTTTTTTTTTTCCTTTACAATATGTGCAGAAAATACAAAGATTTAGTTAATACATTTTTTCCAGCTATTGCTTTACTCAACAGTGATTGTTTTGGCATTTAATTGAGAAATAGTATAAATTACATACAAGCAAAATAAAGATGTTGTGAATAGTAGAGGACCAATTCTAAAGAGTAATAAAATTGTGAAAAATAAATATTAGACAAATGATATTCCTTCCCCAACTTGGTGGGGTTCAATTTTCTTTCGATAGCATTTTTATGTTTTTTAAATATTTTAAATTGTTCGTTATTATTTCAAAAAAATTTAAAGTTATATATATATATATATATATATAGATTTAAATTCAATAGTAGTTTGAATTTCAAAATTTTAATTAAATCACTTGACACAAATTGCGGCAGACGAACTATAACACCGAGGAGGACATATAAAATGATAAAATTGTTAAACTGATGAAATGAAAATAATTGATGTCAAGATTTTGATGTGAGCATCATATTTGACATGTATACAATTACATAGGCAAATTTTAGCACAAAAAAGACATGTATGAACATTAGAAATAACCAGTTACCATTTAGCTAATAATATTTTAGAATTCTTATCATTTGTCACATTTTTAATATACAACTTTTATAATTTTTAGTACCATTCATAATGTAGTGTTCGCCCTTAACTGCCTTTTCTAAATAAGAGATGAGAAGATATGAAAAAGAATAATTTTTTCTATTTACTTTCACTCGTCCACTTTGAACTTTGCACGTCTCTCAGAAAATAATGATTAGTTAATCTACTTGTTTACAAATATAATGGTGCTTGACCTCGTGCCAGTGATAAATTCTTGTAATACTCCCTATTACCGGGGAACTTCAGAAATAGGAGAGTATTACAAGAATTGTGTTTCGGTAATAGAGATTAAGGGCGGGCATGCTTAGATAGATATCGAATTACATGTTGGAAGAAAAATAGGACATTTCATATTGTATTGAAATAATGAATATTGCATTGAAATATTTAGTTATATATATGATTCATATATGTTACTTTAATATTTTTACTTACAGATATTTAAAATAGCATTAGTACAACATTATATATCACATCTCATTTAATGTCATTTTGTATCTAAGAGAGGATTGGTTAATATTGTTAATAATATTAATAATTTTAATTATGCTGCTTTAATTGAAATGTTTTTTTTTATAATTGATTAACAAAGAGAAATACATTTTTAAAAATACTTCTGCTTGTTGTGAAGTGCTAAGTTTGATATCATTAATTGAGAAATTTTTTACAAAGTTAAAAATCATAGTTCTTTAATACATGAGAATCCGTAAATCAAAATCGAACAAATTATGATGATTAAATTTATTGTATCATAACATATCGAGATCAAACTTCAAATTTCAATATACCAAATTGATTTGATATGATAATATTATAGTATAATATGTTTAAAAGTTGAAAATTGAAATTATTGAATATTTGTATATTGTTACTCTATTTTTAAGGTTACTCATTACTTCTTATTTTGTCTTTACGATAGGTAAGATAATACAATTTGTAATTATTTAAAATTTATTGGATACAAATTTCAAAAATAAGGCAAATATATTAAATTAAAGATATATTACTTCAAATAAATATTTTAGATTAACATAATTAAATTGATTATTTAAGATTAATAAATAAGCATTTACTTGAAGTTCAATTTTATGTTAAGCTCTACGTCATCTCATTCTAGATGTCGACGTTACGTGTTAATGACATGATATATTAAATTAAATGAAGAAATAATAGAATCATGCCACGTGTCAAAATGACATACATGTATCCAAATTAAAGGATGGTAGAAATATATCACATGTTCCAATCAATAATTCGAATGAAGAAACAATAGAATCATGCCACGTGTCAAAATGACATACATGTATCCAAATTAAAGGATGGTAGAAATATATCACATGTTCCAATCAATAAGTCGAATGAAGAAACAATAGAATCATGCCACGTGTCAAAATGACATACATATATCCAAATTAAAGGATGGTAGAAATATATCACATGTTCCAATCAATGAAATATTTTCATATCACTTAAATCTGATAACATTAAAGAAGTTTGTTTTATCACAACTTTTTAATTCTACAACTATAAATAGGGGTATACATAACTCATAAAATTCACCAAAATTCTACAGCGCTTGTGGATTAAATGTCACAAATTTCTCTATAAACACTCCAATATTTCCCTACAAGTTCTAGGATTCAAGATCAATCTCAGAGGATCTTGAATTCAAATATAAATCAAAAACAAGTTCATCAAGATCCGAGAGAGAAAACAATTCTATCGTACCATTATTGCAATATATTCCAGTCTTCTCGATACGAATTTTACTCTTTATAATAATATAACTCGTCCATGTATGCAAGATATATGATTTCTCGAGCGTGACGGTCAATAGAGACTAGGTATTTCTCATCACTCGAACTGACTGTATTTCAGTTTTTGGGCCTATGTTACTTTGTTATTAGTTCGGATTTGGACCAGACCGCTTCGGCTGTTCAGAACCAAGTTGCATGCTCAGTGCTCACCTACCTTGTAGTAGTTGTTGAGATGGTTTTCTCTGATTTTTAGACGCGTATTCAAAATTTAAAATATATAAATTATTGAGCTAATCTCAAATTGACTAATATATAGTAACAATAATTGAATTTATAGGTTATTCATAAATATATTTAATAAATTTATCAACAATAATACACCTAGTAAATCATACAAGTGGAATTTAGTGGGTAAAATGTAGGATGGCCTTACCATTACCTTGTACAGTCTTCTCAAGTGAAAAAGGAGTTAGTGAGAAAATGATAGTAAGTACCAAGGAAAAGGTGCAAAGTCTGTCAGAAAAGAGCAAAGACAACAATAGGATACTGAGTAATTAATAAACAAACATATTAGGACAGATTATTAAAAGCAAGAACTAACAATAGTATACATCAAAATCAGGAACTACACTAAAACAATTAGTAGAATGGCAGACACCAACTATCCTATCTAATAACCTGCTATTCTAATACGTATTTTTCTACACCTTCCTATCTAAGGTCATAACCTTGATAACTTGAAGTTGCGTCATATCTTGTCTTATCACCTCTCCTCTTCCTTCTTTAGCCTACATCTGTCTCTCCTCGTACCCGTTATAACCAACCACTCCCATCTTCTTAGTGGTGCATCTACACATCTCCTATTTACATGTTCAAACCATCTCAATTGCGCTATTCTCATCTTATCCACCACGGTAATCAGTCTCACCTCTTCCTGAATATCCTCGTTTCTAATCTTATCACTCTTAGTACGATCACACATCCACCTCAACATGCATCATCTAGACATGGAAGCTTTTGATTGGCCAACAATGCATTCCGTACAACAATATCAGTTAATCCGATGTTCCCACTCCCCTAAACTATAGGCCCACTTAATCCGGTTCTGCATTAAAAAGGACGTGTGATATCACCATCGATGTCCCCACTCCCCTAAACTATAGGCCCAAGACACTTGAATTTATTAAAAATTATTGAATTCTAACGATGTACCTCCTAATTGTTAGCGTGTATTTAGATGGAGAAGTATGGATTCTGGTGAACCCGTGTTTGTTCCCCTCGTCCATGTATATGATAATATTACTATAGTTTTACAAAAACTAAAATTTATTCGTGAGCTTTTGGTAGTTTAGGAGGATCTGGTTAACATAAAATAGTTTGGGTTTCAATTTTTAAAAAGTTCAACAAGAGTTAGAACGATCAATCCTAATATGCGTGATAGTAGATACATCCAATCGTTAAAGCAAATGGAGAGAGCCAGAAAGTCACAAGGCAAATCTTCCAAGTTCCCATCAATTTGCATGACAGGAAGTATTTGGATATCCCTACGAACAGACCAAAAAATAGAAAACAATGAACTGAACAGAAGATCAGTAAGCAGTTGATAATGTGTTTTAAAGTACATTTTCCATAGATTACACTTGTGCATGACTTTCAAGGTGTAAACAATCAAAGAAAACAGGGCTTAATACCTAAAGAGTGCAAGTGCTTAAAACCACAACAGCCTCAAACTAGAAAATACGGGAGAATCACAAGGAAACAAAAATCTAACACAAGCAACCTGTACAAATGTATATTAGCAGTACTCTTTATCTCTCATCAAAACCCACCCACCTCACGGAGCAACTCAACCCTTCCATCCAGGATAACTCATATTGTTGTCAAGATCACTGCTAAGAAAACCATTTTCAGCAAATTCCTGAACCATCTCAGGGGTAAGAATATCATCATCTGATACATGCATATTTGTGGGCAAATCTGGACCTTTTCGACTGAAACCACTGTTTCCAGCAGATGAAGACGGTTCACAGTTAGATCCCGATTTGAAACTGTAACTTCGGGGCAAATCTGGAGCTTTTTGACTGAAACCACTGTTGCCAGCCAATGGAGAGGGTTCACGGTTGGATGCTGATTTAAAACTGTAGATTCTACTTGGTGTGGGTCCTAAACTGCTCCCCGGCCCATGAGAAGATGTTGCAGCAGCTATAGAACCATTGTTGCCAAATGCAAGCCCTTCCCTCGAGGCACTACCACCTCCCCCACTCTGTCCAGAAAGGCACTGCTGTTGAACTCCAGACCCATTGTTGCCAAATGCAACCCCTTCCCTCGAAGCACTACCACCTCCACTCTGTCCAGAAAGGCACTGCTGTTGAACTCCAGACCCACCATTGTTGGTGTTCATGTCCTGGAGGAGCTGCTGGATCATTTGCTGCTGCAGGGCCTGGCTTCCTTGCGAGGATTGAGATTGACTTTGCGAGAGTAAACCACTACTCAGTAATTGCTGCTGTTGTTGCTGCAGACTGGTACTTGGCAACCCACTGACAGGTAAGTTCTGCACTGTCCCTGGCAACATACCATTGGACCCTTGCAACAGTGAAGATTGAGAGTTGTTTGAATTGTTGAAAGAAGAAGACGCATCTTGTTGGGTTGTGTTTGTGTTTGAATTCATTGAATTCTGCCGCATAAGCGAATTTTGGAAGTTTGACAGCGAAAGAGCAGCTTGTCCAGAGCCACTTAAAGCTCCCCGACCACCCATCTGCTGGTTATTGCTGATTTGGTTATTAAGCCCAGGGTGCAGAGACATAAGCTTGTTCAACGCACTGCGGTCGGTTGGCAGACCCTGAATATTACCCATTTGCTGCTCGGTTTCCTGTATATTTTGCATCTGAAACTTGGCTGTGTTATCATGTCGCGGGAAACTCTTTAAACCCTCTGCAGAAAAAGCAGAGCAGTAATCCTTTATTTAAAATTCAACATGCCCAAAAACAGCTAACGGTTAAACACTAATGTGGTACAGTTAATAATTGGAAGGACGGATATTTTTAGTTTTATCTACAATCAATTAAAAAAAGAAACAAATTTATTTACCAATGGAACCAGCTTTATGCTCACTGCAAAAATCCATCAAATCCTTCATGCTATTCACGACCTCAGCAATCTGAACATCACATGTCAAAGAATCAAGTACTAAAACATTAGAAAGCCAGATAAGTGAAGATTTACACACTTTTACACATGGACTGAGACAAATTATAGTCCTCATATTTCTTCCCCAAAAGTCTATCTTCCCATCCCAGACTCATCCAAACATACCTGTAAGCATCTCACGTATCTTTTGGAAAATCCCAAATCATTAAGTGACTGTAACTCCAAACTCTTTGCAAGTTGGCGTCCACTCGTGACGACCCTAACGCACAACATAAAAAATGTGACATGAGATCATAGTTCAGACCAATTGTCAGATATAAGAGACAATACATCTCCCGAAATTAACGAGAAGTTTATTCTCTATGGTTAGAAATGCATAAACCACTATGAACTTCTGGTATTACAAAAATAGACATAATGGAAGCTTGTAGTTCAAAAGAAGTCCTCATCAGGTGGTTCTCTATTTACTTGAAAATCAAAAAAACTCCTTTCTTAGGGGCCTATCTTAGTTGTTAGCAGTATTAGAAACAAGCGTAGACTGGAAAGCATATACTGATATGGGCTCATCATTTAGGATGAGGTAGAACTAAGTGAGACAGCCCAGAAAATACAGTAACAGACACGACTCACAGTAGAAATTATAATCATATACACAAATTAGTAGACAGACAGGAAGTACATATCAAGCTAAAACAAAAGGAGAAACAAAATGAATTACATACTGAGAAAGTAAAACAAAGCCTTTTTTGAGGGTGTCGGGAGAAGGGGGGAGGGGACGGGTAGCTTTTCACTCACATGTTGCTGTTCGCTTGTAAATCCTCCTGAGAAACTCCATCAGGTCCAGTTTCTGTTAATGTACTTTGGCATTTCTGAGCAACCTGCACCAATTGATTTACCTACAAAGAACAGTGTTATAAGAGCAAGTTCTAAACACTGAAATTGCTTTTCATTCGCTGTCAGCTGAGTCATAAAGACTAAGTTGAAAGGGATTGTTCCAAAAGTGGTGGATCGGGTCAATCAGAATCATCTCATTCTATTCCAAAGTGAAAATCTCCAGGACCTCCACAGCAAAGAGGGTTTTACTCAGGCTTGTCCCAGTAAAATCAAATCACCAGGATACAGAACAGTTGAACAGATTACACATATCCAATACATTAGTTGCATGATTCCATTCAAGAAACAATCGGAGGTGGTCATATAAACAAAATTCAGAAATCCTCTAAACATTGATTTCTCCAAAAAGCCACAAAACTGCATACATATTCGACATGAGAAACAAACACCTGCACATGGGAATACTGGACAAAGAAAAAAAAGATATAGACCCTTGGCTATCATAATGAGTGAACATATTAAATATAAAAACCCTAAAATGCAACTTCATATTGAGGATGATCCAAAAAGTTTACTGGAAGAACAAAAAAAAAAAACTTAGAAGAGCTAGAGCCAGTGAAATTAAATTCAGTTCAATACCTGTGGTGCAACTAATCTCCTCGGAAGAAGCTCTTCATGACGCCGAGCACAAAATTCCCATGACAATATCTGGGGATAAGCAGAAAAGCAAAGCTATAAATGAATTGAGTAAACTAGGCACTCATGGTCACAGCTAATCATTTTTTACGGTACCTTCAAATCAGAGGTAAAAATGATTCGAAGTCGACCTTCCCGAACCACACGAAGTTGTTCATATACACTTTCCTGAACTGCTTTGGCATATTCCAGCATCATTAACCCTGAGGGAAATCTGCATTCGCGCGGAAAATCCAAAAACAAGAGTTCATCGATGACACCACTGCTAAATTTGATTTCATTCAGCCTGGGAAGAACTTCGAAAGTTGCCTCTGTTGAAGACCACCAAAAAGGAAGCAAGTAAGATATCAGGTATTAATAACTACGCAATCATTCCTTCTTCTTTTTTGGAAGAAATAGGGATTTGAAATCATGATTCCAAGTCGCAGTTGGAATCATCATTTAAAATCATGACTTCATATGCATGTCCAGACACAAGCTTGCCGCTCTTTTAAAATTCTGCCACCTGTAGCTAAATAAACAATTCTCACAAACTTTAAGAAGCTCATACTTCTAATTTCCAATAATGTTTACAGGGAAGCAGCCAAAGCAAAAAAGACTGGATAGCATGAAACATCAATGTCTGCAGGGACTTTAAGCACCAAGCAACTAAAGCAATTGAAAAAAGCTGATAAAGAAAGAGAACACACTCGAGTAAAAAAGCTGATAAACACAAAATAACAGTTAAAAGTATAAGGGGTCAAAAATGCAATAAAGAGAAATATATCAAGTAAAAAACATTTCTTTTTTTTCGAAAGTGAAGTATGAAACCGTGTCAATTAAGTTGCAGAATCAGATTCAGTCACTGATTTCATCGTGTACTAATATCTAATTCTCTTTTCCTGATCAGTAACAATTCCCCCTGTATATAAATCAGTTTTCCATCTATGTTCATTGTTTAGTTCCTCCTCTTCACCGCATAGTCTGATGATTGCCGGGTCAGATGCCTTAAGACTTAAGAGGCTTTACAATTATCAGTTTCCACATGTTCTGACAACTAAAGGTACAAAGGAAGGATGAGACCAGCAATACATATGTCAAAGGACAATCACATGGGCCAAGGATCAATGTATTATATATGATAAGAGTTGGCACAGTCACTTCACCAATCTGCTCTTCAATTTTAGTGTTTTTCCTTCATTTCATGTACAGACCTTTTCGATTTGAATAAAATAGTCACTGGGATCCACCCGTGACCTTTTCTTTTTTAATGTATTTAAGATATTACATCACGTATATTCGATATTTACAATTCTAAAGCAACACTTCAAGAGCACTATCCACCAACGATTCTAGCACTTATACTAATCCACCAAGACCGTACTGTATAAATGAAGCATCTTAAGAGTTCAAATATAGGTTTACACTTCTCTTCCTTTTTTTGGGTTCTTTTTGGTGCTTGAGAGACATTGACTCGAAAGTTCCAGGTTAGGAATTTATTGAAATTCTAAATTGGATATGCACGGTTACATATTCGACTAGAAACATTCAGGTTTAGCAAGGGACATGCATTTTTTAATGCTATATTTACACAGTTCCATTTAATGCAGTTTCCAAGTGTCAGTTCCTCCAAGAATTCTACCCTCTTCTTCAAAGGGGTAAATTGAAGCTTTGTTGCACAACAGTTCCTTTTGATCCAAGAAAGACCACATCAACTATCACTATGGCCCCAGGGAGGCGAAACTAGACAATATATAGTGTAATTATGCAGATGACTGTCTGATACAAACTAAAATTAACTTCCATGCAGACCAAGTTATATTCACCAATCCTACCCCATACCTCCTACAGCCCTAAGGAAATATTCTCAAGTTCAAAGTAAAGCAATTGTATTTCCTACATAAATAGTGGTTTAACTCTTTTATCAAGAATGGCTACTAGTTGATAGAACACAAGCAATAGAATTGATGGTATCGATAACATGACATACCCTAGTGATGTGCCAACTTCAAATCATAGACTATTAATTGACAACTGTTTCCACTTACCAAATCCTCTGCCTGATTTTGAGCCACAAATATCACAATGCCATGCATCCTGGTGCCCCGCATAAAAAAAAAAAAAGGAAGAGCGAGAAAAATAATTAGAATATGCTGCTTACGTCATAAGTTTAAGGAGAAAATGAATTAATGTAATGGAAGACCAGACATCATATTATATCAAGCAAGCAGGACAATAACACAAGAACAAAATAATAACCAAATATAAGTTATAATCCCAACCATATGATAAAAAAATACTCTCTCTCAATCAAGCATTCAGCATAGCACATAATGCTGAACAAAAAGAGCACAAACCAATAGCAGTGGTGGTAGACCAATTTCTAACTTCTGGAAACGGAAACTAATTCAAATAAAAAAAACATGATGGCAAACATTACCATAGTTGACTGCGGAAACACGCCAAGTGAATGATGTCCAACATTCTCGTATAATGACAAACACCATCTCTTCTTTGCCCGTGGGGAATAATACTCGGCGACAAACTTCCTCCAGTAAGCAATGGAGTTATCCTAAAAGACATGATAAATCAAACAGAAATGAGACGCATGAACGTGTTCCATATGGGTCTTCACAACGAGAAACAATGTCACTCACAGAAGGTCGTTGCCGTTGATGATATAAGTATTGCATTAACCGTCTAGAACACAACACACCATCAGAGGGACGCTTCATTCCTGATACAGGCTGCACGCTTTGTTGTTGAATTTGTTGCCTTATCTGCAGCTGCTGCTGTTGCTGCAGTAACTGGGCTCTCTGCAACGGCGGAAGATACTGCAACAACTGATGCTGCTGTTGCTGTTGTTGCCTCAGCCTCTGCTGCTGAACCAAGGCTTGTAACTGAGGACTGGGGTTCTGCATGTGCACAGGATCTTGTCTTTGCAACAACTGTTGCAGAACTTGCTGCTGCATAACATCATCTTGCTTGATGTCAAGCCGCGGTTTCTTTTGCATCTGTGACAAAGCAACTGGATCCTGGATGAATGATCCTGGTACCCTAAGGCCTTGACCGTTGGCCAGCTGAACCTGCCCAACTCGAGATGTTGGCAAAGAGGTGGCACTAGAAGTTCCATGAAGCTGCTGATTATGTTGAGGTTGTTGGGAGTTGGGATCTTGGTTAGAGCTTTGCTGAGCCACTGAGGATCCATCCATGACTGATGAACCAGACACACTTATATTATTAGAAGAAAATGATAACGGTGATGCAGGCAACCGCATGTAGGACTCCGTATTAATGCTGGCACTTCTCTGAAGATTGGGACCCCCTGAAAGTCCAGAATTGGCATCCGTAACCAATGAACTTGCCCCAACACTAGGACCTGAGCTTGCTACACTATTCAAAACTGTATTACTGACATCCGCAGAAAGAGGACCCAAGCTTGACCGTGCATTTCCAGGTAGTGAATTTGATGAATTCCCAAAAGATGAAGTCAAGTGAGAATTTCCCGCAACTTGAGACTGCCCATCTCCTTGGAAAAAGATACCAGAACTTGAAGAAGAATGTGCCATCCCTCCAGCCACACGAGAAGGCGCCATTGGAGGCACAATCCCCTGGTGGCTGGAATCCAAGTACCTCTCCAGTGCTTACCCCTTGTGTTATTTCAGGCTCTAGAGCGCAGAACTTAATTTAAGCCTTTGTATATGACCTTCAAAATTTCATCAACCAATCTGGAAACATCAAATCATCCAATTATGTTACTATCCTTGCCAACCAAATGAAGCACCAGATCTTTTTGTCCTGTGTAGTGACAAAAAATTTACTCACATCATTTTTTTAAAAATAAAATGTAACCTACGTATGAAGAACCCAGTTTGACATACCAAGCATTGAATAAAAGTAAAAACTTCCTATCCTAGCAGCTACCAGGGGCAGTAGGGGGTCCGGAGGGTTTCACCCAAACCCCCTTGTATATACAAAAGTAATTTCTTACTTTTTTGGGTATATATATATAGATGATAGATTTTGCCCTGAACACAAGACAAGAGGTAGGTTAATTGGTTTAGAGGGTTCAAAATTTACCTTGAAATTCCAAGTTCAAAATTTGAAAAGGTACCACATTTTAATTTTTGGACCTCCTAAGTGAAAATCCTAGAGCCACTATAGAGATCATGTATCAACCAGGTGAAGAACACAACATAAAAAGTGTTCTCAATGCATATATAAGAGAGCCAAAATCGAAACCCTACATCATCATTGTAGACAAAAAAGGAAGAAAAATCCATCAAAACCCTAATCTTACAAACAACTAAAAATAAATAGAAAAAACCAGATTCTTTTTTTTTTCCAGACTTAAACACAGATACTCTTCAATTAGAAATTCCAGTGGAAAATGTGAAATCAAACAAACACTCCAAAATCAAACATTTAAGCATCAACCCAACCCCCAAAAATCAGTGAAAATTACTCAAATCCTGTACAAATTCAACACAAAAAACATCCCTATAACATTAATTCATCTTCTGATTAGCAGCATCAGCTTCACCCCACTGAAAATTTAACATCATAAAGATCAAGCAACACAACAAAATCAACACACAATTTCTCATCTTGCAGCTCATCAAAATCATGCTATTAACAATTACAACCAACATCAAAAAAAGAAAAAAAGCTTAACGCAACATAGATTAAAATGAAAGAAAAAAAAAAGAAGAAAAAAGAAAAACTAGAGTGTAACGGAAGAGCTACGAACCTTGAAAGAGCAAAAACCAGAGAGAGAAAGAGAGAGCGATAGATTTTAGCGACTAATTAATCGGAGAAAACTTCGATGACAAATATTTATACCTAGCGGGAATTGTCCAGGTAAATGACCGGCTTGACCCGTACTTAACCCTACAAAAACCGGTTGTAGCAGGTTGATAATGGACACGTTGCAATTGTAATAAGATCACGTAGGCGTGCTTAGATCAGACGGTGGGCATACGAGGCCGTAGGGTGGATGAGACACGTGGCGTTATTTTGTTGGTTGATCTTATAACAGAGGATTTAACAATGTAGGTCTCGTTTAAAGGCAGTGATTCTCTACAGTCATGCCAGCTAGAGATGGAACCATCACCACCGTTAGATCGTAATATTTTTAATGATTTTAGAAATATAAAAAATTTGGTACATGTATATAGAAATTTCCTTATATAGGAAATAAAATTATTATTATTACATTTTTTCTTTAAATTTTTATGGAATATATAGTTAATTATTTAAAGAAATAAATTTATTATTATTATTACATTTTTTCTTTAAATTTTTATGGAAGATAAAATTCTATGAAAGGTTTTAAATAAGTGCATATAATAATGTTTTTTACATTTTTAAAAGAAACGTATAAAATCAACGACGTAATTATTCTAAATTAATTTTTACACAAAATAAGATTGTTCACTATTACATTTTAGGTTTACGATTATTGTATCATTAAATATAAAACGATCTAAGATCTATATCAATTTTGTTATTTATAAGTAAAGTTTGTTATTTGTTTAACACTTGCTGCATAACATATATTTTTATTGTAAAACTATAGTTAGATATTTTTTTAAATTTTACTATATTCAGATTTTATTTTTTTTGGAAAAAAAATGGAGGAGGATAATAGTGCCTAGTTAAGTTTTTATTAGGAGGCCAACTTAAATTTTTGATTAATCGTTGATGTATGGATCATGTATGTTGGTATTTAAATAAATTATACATGTCATTCTTGTAATATATAGAGGAAGAAGTGGTGGTCTAATATAATAATATCAAATATTTATGATGTTCGATTTTATGTTATTTTGGAAGCATAAATTTGATGAATGCGACGCTCAAGCGAATTTAATCTCATATTATTCACAAATAATTATAATTATAATCTAGAATGGATTTTATTTTTTAAAACACGAAAAAGCGCTTCATTATTTTATTTTAGATTTCCATCTCATCCTATTTGCGTATGTGTTTGAGGAGTTTTGTATGACATAATTTTTTTTATTGATCCAAACAAATATAATTACATTTTTTTCTTTAATTTTATTTTATTATTAGGAACATTATGTGATAATAATATTTTTTTTAAACGGTATATAATAATAAATATATGTCACACGTAAAGTGTGTATTTTAAATTATTAGTTAAGTACTTTATAAGCATGAAGATCATGTTGATTAGAGTTTTTACCTTTTTTATTAAAAACTTCATAATAGACAAAATTCTCCTTTACTTGTACTCCTTAAATTATTATTTAATTATCTTAATAATATCTAAAATTAATTAAGGACTTCTAAAATATATGGTACCTATTCAAATGGAGACATACTGGTCTGAGGTTTTTTTCTACCAAATAAAATGACTAAATTATTTACTAATATTTATTGCACATTATTGGAATTGGAAGTTGTAAAACCTCTAAGAAAATCGTTGTTGTTTGGAAGAAGTAGTGTATACTGAAAAATAACAAAAGGGTTATTTGTAAATAATTAAATTAATAAATGAATTAAATTATCAGAAATTTAATGTATTGATATCAATAGATTTAACACGAGAAGGTAATAATAATTATAAGATTTAATGAAAGACGTCAAATTAAATTGAGGAGTGGAATTATATTTTTTCTAGATAAATATTTTATAATTTTCTTTGGAGGATCAGTTTAGTCATATTACTAATTAATGCAATTGATAAATAATTTTCTAGATATGATATGCCTAAATAATTTATGAACTTGGAATAGATAAATAATTAATTTTCTAGAAGGCAGGGTTGTATACGCTTTAGATAAATAAATATGTTATATCAAAAAAATTATTTAACATCTATATCAATATAATTTGTAACGACCTGTTTAGTCGTTTTGAGCAGCAGATTTTATTTCTGGAAAAACTGTCTGAGTCGACGGAACCCACGACGGACCGTCATGGGCACGACGGACCGTCGAGGGGGTCTCGTTCCAAAACACTTAGAATTCTGAAAATTGGGTACTGAAATCGACTCTCTGAACTTGTGACGGAATGGCAGGACGGACCGTCGTGGGCACGACGAACCGTCACACATTTTCCACAGAAAATTAGTCTCTGAACTTTGTGACGGACCTGCAGGACGGATCGTCGCAGGCACGACGGGCCGTCACAGGTTGCGTAATCCCAGGCTGGGTCGGATTTCTGTAAATATTTTAAGGGGCATTTTGGACTATTCCTGCTTATAATTATAAAGTTAGTGGTTTAATATTAATAACTCAATTACTTGGGGGTTAAAGGAGGTAACCTTGAGTTAATTAGTGGGTTAATTCCTCATCTTTTATACTTAATCATATGCTAATTATGGTAAAAGAAAGAGGGTTTGAATAAGAAAAATAGAAAGAACAAAGAGAGGGAGAAACGATCGAGAGAGAGAGAGGAAAAAACGCAGCCTTGGGGAAATTACTTGCTTGATCACGAATTCTTCGGTGGAGGTAGGTTATGGTTTTTATGCTATTCGTAGTAAACTCTCAATAGCGAATGATATGTATTGGTAGTATTGTAAAACCCTTCTATATGCTTAATTGTATGCTTGCATGAATGTGATTATATAATTGTGATAAAATAAGCATGATGAAGCTATTGAATCCTGAAAAACCCTGATCTACTTTGTTAATGATGATGCCTTGGTATAAAAGAAGGCGTGACGAACTAAAGTAATGAGATTGATGATGCCTTGGTATAAAAGAAGGCGTGATGAACTAAAGTGATGAGATTAGGGGATCGGAGTGTCACGTTCCGACACATAGAATTAGGGGATCGGGTGTCACGAACCGACACGTAGAATTAGGGGATCGGGTGTCACGAACTGGCACGTAGAATTAGGGGATCGGAGTGTCACGTTCCGACACATAGAATTAGGGGATCGGGTGTCACGAACCGACACGTAGAATTAGGGGATCGGAGTGTCACGTTCCGACACCAGGATAGTATATGAGTATCGGAGTGTCACGTTCCGACACCAGGATAGTATATGGACCGGAGTGTCACGTACCGACACGAGAGAAATAAAGATAATGAATCTTGAAAGATGTTAATATACTCAATCTAATGAACCTAATTCCCAAATGAGTATGGTATTGAGGCTTGAGTCCTCATGGGTGAACTTGGCGGTACTTATTAATGCTTATAATACCTGTTGTTGCTACATGTTGAGTATTGTAGTTGATTTATGATATTATCTGATATATACTGTTTTCTATTTTGAGTTGGCTGATGATACCTACTCACTACTTGTGTTTTGTACTGACCCCTACTTGTATGTTTCTTTCTTTGTTATTTGTGGAGTGCAGCAAACGTGCCGTCGTCTTCAACTCAACCGCAACTCTAGTCAGTCTTCATTACACCGGATTTCAGGGTGAGCTAATGCTTCTAGCTTGGACTGGATCTTCCTCTTCATGTCTTGATGCCTTGAACTTCCGGCATGGACTAGCTTTTTACTTATTTTAGCTTCTTAGATACTCTTAGATTAGTAATTTGAGGATAGATTTTCTTGTGATGATGACTTCCAGATTTTGGGGATAATAATAGTTATTGAGTTTTTAGAAGTTATTGAATTGATTTTTATTAATGAGTTTAAGTCTTCCGCATTGTATTTTGTTCATTATGTTTGAAATGTTGGGGTTAGATTGGTTGGTTCGCTCACATAGTAAGATAAGTGTGGGTGCCACTCGCGGCTCGGTTTTGGGTCGTGACATAATCTTTCTAACTAAATATAATAATTGTTTGGAATTACACGCTAGCCTCTTTCTCTGTATTTTTTCCGCTTACTTCTCTTCTTCTGTTTATTCTTATTCTTTTTTGTTTCTTTATCTTTCTCCTGTTTGTTCTTCTTCTTTAAAATTTTGTACAAATAACTAGTCTTCGGTCAGTTTTTGTCCATGTTTTTTCATTTTTATCCAAAAACACGACAAGAAAAGTAATAGAAAGATAGGAAATTTGCACAAAATTATGTTTTCAAGCAGAAATTTGAAATCTATAAAATTAAAGCAGCAAGAATTTACCAATGATGGTCATTATAAAGCTTCAAATTTTAAATTTATTATTTGAATTTTACAAATTTGTGATTAGTTTTGATACATTGTTCTCACAAATAATTGAAAATGTCATTTGGAGATTATATCTCAATTTTAAGAGGGTTTGTGTAAGTTTATAAGTGATTTTAGGAGAAATATTAGATTGAAAGTAAAAAATAAAAAAGTTAATTTTATGGAACTATATCACAATAGATTCTATTCAAGAGTAATACAAGTATAATTTAGTCTGTAGAATATTATCATCTTTTTCGTTAGTGACATTTTCATTTATTCTTAATTTTATCTTCTAATTTAACTTTAGTATTGTGTAATACACTTTTAATGCAAATTTAATTCATTTTGTAGTTTGTTATTTGTCACTTTTAGATTATTTATTTAATTTATTATTAATATAAGTTTAATTCACCCTATAGATCATTGTCTTGTCTTCATTAGTTATATTTTTTTCATTCATGCTTAATTCCCTCTACTAATTCAATTTTAGTATTTGTGTAATACACTTTTAATGCAAATTTAATTTATTTTTGCAGTTTATTGGTTGATTTGTTTCTATTGAATTACTTGTTTAATTCATTATTGATACAAGATTAATTCATTCTAAAGATCAACGCTTGGTCTTTCATTAGTTACATTTTTTATTCATGATTAATTCTCTCTTCTAATTCAACTCTAATATTTGTTTTATACATTTTTATGTAAGTTTAATTCATTTTATAGTTTATTGGTTGTTACTATTAAATTATTTGTTTAATTCATTATTAATACAAAATTTATTCAATTTACAGATAATAAGATACTCTTTTGTTTATCACATTTTGCATTCAATTTAGTTGCTTCTCTTTTTTTGAGAGATAAAAAAGAGCTTATAAAGAAGTGGGTAAAGAAAAGAGAGGAAGAAAGAGTGCGAGAGACTGAAAAAATGAGTGAAAAAGAGAAGAAAAAAAAGAGCGACAGAGAAGAAAAAGAGCGAGAGGGACAATTTAATAAAATACATAATATTGTCATATATTGCTATAAGTTGTAATAATTAAAGAGTATATTTAAAATAAGTAATTATTTTAAAAAGAAATTCACTCAAGTAATTAATCTTTCCTTAAAATGATTGAGGTGTTGGTAAAAGGTTTTCTCACCGGAGAGTTAATGTCGCTGTCATTTACGACGATCTAAATCGTGACAAAAGGCTTAAAAACAGTGTTTAGGTTAGGGGTGTGCAAAAATTGAATCGACCGATAATCGAAAAAAATGTTTATTGGGTTATTGAATTTTTAATGGGTTTATAAAAAAAATTATTGAATTTTTGATTTAGTAGTAGTTTTTTACTATTGAGTTATTGGGTAAACCGATAACCCAATAAGACGGTATAATTTATTATCTTACCATCCTAATTAGTAAATATTAATAATTTAAAAATAATTAGACACTATAACTATATCAAATTATTAATACTCTACCAACTTCACACTGGACTGATTCACTAGTTTTTACTGCAGGGTTCGCATTGTACCTATTTGATTTTAGCTTTAGTCTTGTTGGACTATTTTATTTTAGTTTTAGTTTGTACTTGTTGGTTATATCATTTGCAAGTTTGTAAAGGTCCGTAATTTGATTAACATAAAAAATTCCATACAATGTTTTGGTGGTAACATGTAATTATAGCCTTCATACTATATTTTCTCTTATTGATGCAATTTCTCATTATCTTTCTTGTTTTACTATATCAAAACATTTCGAGAAGTGAGAAGACATATAATGTTTTACGGACATTTTCTATTGGATAAACCGAAATCGAATCGATAATGATCAAAAATCGATAAACTGAAATACAATAAAAAATATCTTATTGATTGTTATTTGGTTGGAATATTTAAAAACCGAAAATAGATAAACCAAACCAATAATACATAAAACCGAACCGAACCGATCGATACACATTCCTAACTTAATTCTCGTTTTGTAATTATTTTATATTTTATATATAGGTATATTTGATTTTATATATATGTTTACGGTCATTTGCATGTTCCATCATATAGATGGCTGGTGTCTTACTAATTATATCACATCCAATGTGTTCATTCTTCTAGTTTCCTATCATTTATTAAAATGTTGTATTATTTCAAATAAATAGGTTTGATTTCATTGGCGTATATACATTTTTATTTTTTATTACAATGTTGTACTCCTAAATATATTGACTTTGTTTGATTTGCTTGGCAACAACGTTACTATCAATTTAAATTGATGAACGTGACAGTAAAAATCATTGAAATCGAAACTAACTAAAAATATATTCTAAAAAATATCCTTACGAGTTTTCCATCTCAAATAAATTATATATGTCCTACTTCTATTTTTCTTGATAGATAGATTGTAGTAAATATTATATAATATTTTTTCATGAGTATTTGTTATGTCTTTTCTTTTGTACTATTTTTTTTAAAATTGCTTTGATATCTGTTATTTAAAATTTAAGTTTTTTTTTTAAAAAAACAATATCTCTATACAATATCTATGTAATAACATATACTTTATCCTTTTTAGACTTTATTTATAGAATAATATTTATGTAATAACAGTACCACAATTTTATTCATTATTAGATGATTTATGATAAATAAATAATTAATCGAGCTATTGCGATTTTTGTTTTAATTAGGCAGGTGTAATGGAGGTGGGGTATTTTTTTTAAAAAAAAAATTGTTTTGATATCTGTTATTTAAAATTCAAGTTTTTTTTAAAAACAATATCTCTACACAATATTTATGTAATAAAAATAAGATGTTTATATACTTTATCTTTTTTAGACTTTATCTATAGAAATTAACTATTATAACAGTACCACAATTTTATTCATTATTAGATGAATTATGATAAATAATTAATTAATCGAGCTATTGAGATTTTTCTTTTAATTAGGTAGGTGTAATGAAGGTGGGGTATTTTTTCTAAAAAAAAAAAATAATATACGAAGAAGAAGAAGGAGAAAAATATAAAGTGAAAAAATAAGAAGGATAGTGAGTGGAGAATCTTTGACCAGTTTGCTTTCAAAAGTAAAATAAATTAAAGCAAAGACTATATTTTATTTTTTGATTTTCTGTTGGAACTCAATGTTAGAATTGAATATAATATATAAATATATTGTAATTATAACATGTTTAATGTGCATCACCGTTGGAATTCGTTGTTGTTATTATTTCTTTTTTCCCTTTTTTTCCTTTTCATTATCATTAGTATATTCACGGGATGGAAAGATGAGGCTGGCAATATTAGTAATTGTTTACAAATAAAATAATTACGTAATAATAAACACTTGTTTTTTTCATTTTATTTTTTGACGTTATCCAAACTCTAGTACATCTATAATCTATATGTCAATGTCATGCGTAATCCAAAATCTAAACGATGGATGAATGAAAAATAAAAAATATTAAAATAATGTGATTAAATAACATTGGTTTCTTTTTTCAATTTCATAAATTTCATGTGAAGATTCTTTGAAGGTTTTTTTCTTTAAAAAGTATTGAAGCAAACGATTATAATATGTACGATTTTAAATTGTGATTTTTGTATGATATAGTTCGTGTTAATATACATGTGATTGCACTTTCTAACTAGTGAAATAATATTTAATGATCGTGCAAACTAAGTATTTGATTAGATTCTTTACAAACATTAAACTTCAAACTTACCACAAATATTATGAATGATATCATTACAACAAAAGTAACTTTTACCGGTATTAAATATTGACACTAATAAAGAGTGCTAAAGTCTTTACCGACATTAGTTAAGTGTCATTAGAATCAATGTCGCTAAAGACTTTAGGGACATATACAAAGAGTGACAATTGCCGCTAAAAATACATAAAATTAATTGTCACTAATGATTATTTTTGTTATAATGCATGATAACGGACAACAAACGTCAAACTCACCAAAAGAGGTGTAAATCATGTTAATAAGAAATAGTTGACAAAAATGTTTGATAAACGAACACAAACATAACAAACCTTGAAAATAGAATTAGGGTTTAAGTCTTCAAGATCTAAAATACCAACAAGATAAACTTAAAAGGAAAAATGTTCGAAATATATTCGAAAATATATTCGAACTTTGATCGAAATTATGGTAATAATTCTAATTTTTGAGAAGGACCTATTACCCCCTGCACTAATTAATATTGTATTTTAAATGTATATATATGTCCACATGGACAATTTACTATTTATAATTTATGATGTCCACTTCACACATAAATACCTTTAAAATGACTATTAAATAATCCAACGGTAAAATTTCCTTTCCAAAATTCGAGATTATTATAAAAATTTCAGTCAAAATTCAGATATATTTCAAACATTTTTTCCAGCTTTAAAACAATTAACATACTTAAAAATCAAAGTTCATTTTTTCTTTTAAAAAATATAACTTCAAAAGAATTAGGGTTGGATCTTGTAACTTCAAGAGCTAAAATACAACTAAAAAATGAATTTGAAGAAAATGTACGTACTAATAAAACTAGAGTTTAAGTCATGAAAAAATATACTAACACCCAAAAAATTACAATTTATATCTCGTAACATAAAGTCCTTAAACAACAACAAAACGAATATTGGACATAACATATTAATTTTAAACCTGATATGTACAAAACTTTTGATCTATTACTATAAAATTCTAGCGTGCATCTATGGAACATACTAGTTAATTAATTAATAATTTTATACTAATAAGTATTTAACTACATTGATGAAACTAATCTATCAAGTTTGCATTAACTAATTTAACTAATCAATATTAGCATTAAACTAAATAACAATAAATGTTACAACACACTATCAATTTTCATCAATTTGTTCGTCATATAAAAATAAAATCATGTTATTACATGATATAGTAAAATTTAATAGTTATCAAAGTAAATATCGTAGTCAAACTAACTAGGTAACCATCTAAACCAATCACATAACTTTGGGTAATATAATTTTTTGTGTGACATTCAAAATAAAATTTCTCCATAATTGGATGCGTCCTCACTCCGTACATTCCTTTTATTTTATCCAGTAAAAAAGAAAAAAAGAGAACTCCCAATTTCTTTTAATTTTCTTTTGAGAATTCAATAGAACACGCTCGTTACTGGAGCGTGGTACAACAACATCCCGGCGACGCTTAGCCGACGGCGAGGTTTTCACTGACATTATCCGTTTGCCGGAGGGAGACGGAAGCTACCGAAAATGAGCTATACCTGTCAAATGTTGAATTCATTAACGCCGTCAGTGTTTCCCGTGAAAAGATACGGCAAATCCATATGGCCGTCGGAATTCCGGTGCCGGAAAACCAGAAAGTCATCATCACTGATAGTCTATAGTCGTCTTGAGAATTCTAACGAAAGCACCAATGCTCAACAGCAACAGCTTAACCTTTCCGTGCTTCGTTTCACTCTCGGTAGACCCAAAAATCTTCTATTTGTCTCTAGATTTCAATCAGTATATACGCATGTATTGTCTAGTCTCTAAAATTTGTGCCTGTGTTGGCTATTCTTTCAAAGGAATACCTGGATTGGACGAATCTTATTTGCCGAGATACATTGGCTATGCATTTGGTTTTCTTTTGGTATTGAATCACTTTCTCGGTTCAGACCCATCAGCCATCACCGCAGCGCAGCTAGTGAGTCAACAATTTTATTCAACTCTTTTGTTGTTTGTTCTCCGCAAATGTAATCTTAATCCAGTGTATACTGTTTTCTACAGAGAACGGAAGTTTTAGGTCTTCTTCTGGCTTTGTTCTCTGTTATAGTTCCTTACCTTGGGAAGTTTCTTAAGGTAATTTCTCTGTCTACGTATTTTCTGTTGAGATAAATGCACCATTTTGTTCTGTACATCATTTGCTGCTAAAACAAATCAAGCAATTTACTTGAGCCTGATCAGTTTATAAAACTATCAAATTAAAAATCAGGATATATTTTATTAACAAGTGGAAATATGTACAGAAACAAACAAGTAACTGAAGTTGCATGTGTCTGCAACTATGTATCCAAGCTACTATTCTAAAATTAGAAATTTAGCTTCTCCAATCTTAGCTCATGTGCATATGTAATAAATGCAGCCAGCAAAGGACATTCGGCAGATATCAGCAGCTGCATTCTTCCCTTTCCCATGTGATTCTGCTGAACCTAATTCATCCAAATTCCAGCTATGATTACCACATCCAAACCTAGTTTTTTGTTATACCTCATTGGAGCCAATCTGTGTCTAGTGCTATGATTACCACATGCTGCTAAAGTCGGGATGAAGATCCACTTAGGGAATCCATGGTTATTACATACCAGCCTCCTCCATGTAACCATTTGAAATATCCCCCTCATCTTTTGATACATTCTTTTTATGGAATGCATTTCAGACGCCATGACTCAAGCATCTTCGTCATATTCTTTGCCTTGAAAACCTTTTGTACCATTCAAGTTGTTTGTCTAGGTACAGCCTCCCATATTACGCTACCTATTCCGTAGTATACATGTACACACTGTACCCGTAGAGTATCTTTCTTCTTGCACAGGTTCCATAGTAATTTGCCTGCAGCTCTATTTCATGTGAAAATATCAAGGATATGTACCCCTCCAGATGATTTTGGATAGCAAACCTTCTCCAAGCAAACAAAGCTCTTTCAGATATATCTGTTCCTCCTGTCCATAAGAATCTTCTACTTGTGGCCTCAGTTTGTTAATTGAATAATTCTCTTTGGCTGAACAAAAATTTGGGACCAGAATGTTTATATAATACATTGTTAATCAAATGGATTCTGCCTGCATAGGACAACTATCTTGTAGTCCAAGATGTGATTCCACCCAACAGAGATTTTTATGGTTTGTTAATATTGAAATTACAAGCAATTGGTTTCTTTAATTCTTTTAATGCCCGCCCCCTTAAATGCCGTTATTTTCGGTTCAGTTAAAGCAGTTTAGCTTTTGTCAGCAAATGAATGGACCAAGCATCAACCAAGTTTTAGGAAAAAAGAAGAAGATATGCTTAAATGATATTTACTTAAGTTTGAAACTACATCTGGTCACTCATGTTGCATTCGTTGTTCTATCTTTAGCACCAAAGAGGTTCGCAACATGCTTATATGATATTCATTTCGACGGTTAATTTCCTTTAACCTGTTGTATTCATATTTTATGTAGATATTTAAGAGATGAGGTCTATAGCATCCTTCTTAAACTGGAAGATATGCTATTGAAAAATAAATCTTTAAGATCTGTTAATGACTAAATTGGATTCAGGGTTCAGTTCTAGTAGAAGAAAGAAATCTTCCTGAAGATTCTGAGCAAGCCTTTGTCATTTCAGAGAACATATCAGATATTCTGAAGGAGGATTTGGCATGGGGAACCTATGTTTTGTTGCGCAACACAAGCAGCACATCAGTGGTATGTATCCATAATATCCATAGACAAGATTGTATCAACTTGGAGTAGTCAGAAGATCTTTCAAGAAGATAGTACAGATACAATTCTTAAGTTTCAAAACTTACAACTGTGAAGGTTACGTTGATTTTGTAGCTTTTCTCACTTCAAGATACAATTTGTGCTCGTGGCTACTGGAGAACACCAAAAGATGTATTGAAAGCTCACTTATGTGACTGGTTTGAGAAACAGATCCAGCAAAGTGGTCTTCATGATCTGAAGGAGACACTTTATTTTCCACAGGTCTCAGGTATTCATTTATTAATGGTGTTTCTATGAAGGAGATGTCCATTTAAATAGTAAATTACGCATTGTCTAGTTTGGATGAAGGTGAAAACTACACTGTTGATTATAACTAAGTTACGGTATGTGGTTCTCCACATTTTTGTGATAATCTAGACTCTGAAGTGTGGGAAATGCTTCCAAAAGGAACCCGTTCTCTCCTCGTGCAACCTCTAATACAATCTGAAACCTCAGCTTCCAGCCAGAAGTGGAAGAATAATGGTTTTGTGCTTGTGGCTTCCAGCAATAGTTACGCATACAACAATAAAGATAGATCATGGGTTGGAGCTGTTGCAAAGAAGTTTGGAGGTAAGTGTGTCCATGCAGATCTATAGAGCCTGTAATATTTCTTCAAAGTATGCTATAAACAAATGCTGCTGAAAATTACTTACATATATTTACAAAAAATTGTTCAAAATTTTCTCATTGAGCTAATTTAATGACATCCAAAAGCTTCAAAGCTGCGATTAGGTGCAAACTTGGTTGCAGATATGCTACGGTTTGTACTAGTTGAATTTCCGTTTTATGTTGACATCTCTTGGTTCTACTCGCTGCCCTAGGCAAATATTTAAGTTAACCTTTTTGCTGCTAGATGTCTTATTTCTTTACCATATACTTAAATCAGGGAAGTATTCAATGTTTACTTTTGGAAAAAGTTTCACCCATGGTGTTCATTGCATGCTTGACACGCTTTTGTGAAAAAGATAGTGAAGAATTATATTTTGGTAGATGGTACTTAATAAGCTTGCGATGGATATTATCCATGACATTTTATTCTGAAAGTATTTAATATTTCAGTTTTCTGCTGTTGAAATCTAATAGCTAGTCTTTTTGATTTAAGATTTATGTGTTAGTTCACCCTTTCCTCCCTCGTCCACTGTGGAAAGAGAATAAGTGAAAGCTTAGTTTCTGACCATAGCAAGATTAGCAGCTGGTATCCAGAACTTACGATATTACAAGTCTCATTCAAGACGCCGTGGTATTTGTAAATTAATTGAAGTCTTTCCCCTCCAGAAGGCTATAGACACAAATTTTTTGTATGTAGTAGATCCTCTTTTGGTTCAACCCGCCTGAATATAAGCTTATTCATTTTTTCATTTCTCTCCATAAATCAGGCTACATTCTCCTAGCTCGGTAGGGCATGTAGCATCATATTGAGTAGGGATGCAATAATATGGTCAAGAAATGCATGGCACCTGAACTTCCCCTGTAAAAAACATCACCGCCCCCCATAAGTTTCAAGAAAAATGGTCAATACTGGACCTAATCATGCCCACAAATTCCACGCAAGGACATTAACACAATTTTGTGAAAGTGTTACGCCCTGCAAGGACAATTGGTCCTCCTGATTTTTGATATCAAGATGCTGCATAAGATTAGGATCTTTCACATCTGAATTCTCTAAGCGGAGCTTGCACTGTACCTTAGTTTGGTTCTGATTTGAATAATGTTTAAAATGTTGTAGGGATAAAACTGTTTCTGGGACAAAGAATCATTTCTTAAAGACTTAAACTACATTTACTGTCTGCTTCAACCCGAAGGTTGCTAAATTTAGATAGGTGTAAGAAAACATCTAAGAGATAAGAGGACCCTATTTAGAATGTGGGTAGAAATCTATAAGAGAGTCTGGCCTAAAGACCAAATTGGTTATCTTCATGCATAAGGATACTAGATATCCTAATAGAAAAAAGAGTGCTTATTTATTGATAATGGTGGGTCATGATGCTGTGGTAGATCAAACTGGGAGTAATGTAGGTGACAATAACTTCTGTTTGACATGTTATGTAGGTGGCAACACTCTTTCTAATAAGTGCTTCACTATGGAGTTCCAATGAGACCCAGTGCATAAGTGTTGGCATAGTTGCATTCATGTAGGTGACTCAGTTATTTGCCTTTGACCATCAGTAAGTTCAAGCAATATTGGATACTAGCTCCAAAAATCTTGAACGAAACCATAAACTATCACAAACCATTAAATTTCTTCTGTCTTGCTGTGTAAATTATTTACCTTAACTTGTCCCCACAAAATAGTACTCCATATGTACATCTCAACATTAAAGATTTTCTTAGAACAGCAAATCTGGATAGCATATGGTTGGAGAACATTACATGCTTTAATTACCAAAAGAGGTTATTGAAAATTTATTAGAGTTTTAATTCCATATCCCAGATTTTAATGGGAGCTAGCAGAACATTTCTTAATGGTGCTTAGCAAATTAATGACCCAAGGTATGGCTTCCTTTAGTCTGTAGGACCTCCCCATCTGATTATATTTTCTTTATTGCTTTTATTGGCTTTACATGTCCTTTCTCTATTTATTTTCTGCAAATTACTATACTCGGTTCTGTTTGAGCATGTCAGTATATTGTAAATGATCCATCATAAGGATGGTTTGTGCAATAGGAGAAATTGATATCCATTCTATGAAGTTCAGATATAAAAATATTCCTCTGTTCTTTAGGCCTAGTGATATATATATATATATATATACACACACACACACGTATATTTTTTTTTTCTTTAAACAGTTAGAAGCTAACTGTCTTAATTATTATCTTTAAGGTTAGTCATTGGTTCGTATGTAAGCTTGGATTGAATAGTCTCTTATTTTTCTAGTCTTTGGCTATTTATCTTGATCATGTGAAATGTCAATTTAAAGTGTACAGCATTCTGTGACAATTTGCTTTGTTTCTTTATAGGCAAAATTTGAAATTTCCATTTATTCTATTGAAATCTGTCTTTGAGGGAGTTCTTTCGATTATGCGACTAGAACTACAACTAGTCTTCGAAATGCCATGGCTGGATTTGGTTCTTTCATGTGTAAGAATATACAACTAATGATGAATCTTTATAGAGTATGCAAGGAGCAAGAATCTAAAGAGGAAAAGGTAAAAAAATTAAATAACAACAATGATTTAGGGCTCCATTGGCTGGATTCAATGTTTAGAGCACGGAGATGGAAATGAGACCAAATTGCAACTTGAGCTTCCCTCGGTGTCTTAAGTAAAACAAATGCTGTTTACTAATTACTACCTGTCAACCAGGTGTGAGGCAAGAAGGAAAGAAGAATTGCAGTAAGAATGAAGAGCTGTCTCAAATTTAGATTGGAAGTATGAATTTCGAAAAAAAGGTGGGGTGTGGGGGTGGTGGGATATTAAACAGTTTAAGTTTGACATCTTTTAGAGAGTACAATTTCTATATTCCGGCTCGACATGGGGAAAAAAAATATTCTCAGATTTTATCAGCTCTTTAATAAGTTGCTTATTGTGATCCGACATTTTTGTAACATTCTTTTGACAGCAGTATATTGGGAATTTCTCTCTTGGCTGCATCTGTCTTTCGTATCTCTCCATTCATGTACTCTTTACAAGATATCTCAGTGTTGCCTATGGTCCCATTAGCCTCTTAGTATCTGTTCTTATAAAAACTTCTCCAAGCCATAGACCAGGTTCTGCCCAGGGAAAACAAAGAGAGTTGTGTAGTCTGTGAAATCGATGCTGAAATATGTTAAGAAATGGTACCTTGAGGCGAATAACTTTTCTAATGGCCAGAATCAAGCCTGGCATGAGACATTGCACATCTGTGATATCATGCTTTATTGTGTAAACCTGATCAACAACAGTTACAAATGAGATTCTCATAAATACAAGGGGGATCTATGTTGTAAATCTTAGTACCTTCTTCACGAACACTGTAGGAATTCTCCTTAGGTTGAGGTGTGTCGAAAGACACCGTCCTTGAGGATATTTGACCTACTATAGGTGCATCCCCAGGATTCAACAAGCTCTTCTAGTATCAAACTAGGAGCCAGAATCTAACAAAGATTTAATAGAGAAGAAAAACCCAACAACATAACCATAATCAGGAAATATTACACTTTGCAAACCCAAAGAATCTTATATAGGCAACAAAAGAGACAAAAGGGCTCTAACTTTTCTTTTTCTTTAATCTTTGGATGTTGTTTCAGAACGTTAGAGCCCTTTTGTTGCCTACATAGGATTCTTTGCATTTACTTTCATGAAATGGGCATAAGTATAATCCTGATTATGATTCTATTGCTGCGTTTTCTTCTCTATTAAATCTTTATTAGATTTTGGCTCCTAGTTTGATACTAGAAGAGCTTGTTGAATCTCGGGGGACACACCTATACTGGGAGAAATATCGGACAACGTCTATGGACACATCTCAAGCTATGGAGAATTCCCTCGGAGTGTTTGTGAATAAGGTATTTTCAATAAGATTTACAACAATCTATGGCCACTGTCTACCGTAGTGAACCGAGAGTATGGTTCAGCAACATACCTCTCCTGGCCTCGAGAAGTAAACTGATGTACTAGATGGGAGCCCTGGTAGAACCAAGCTGTGAACACGCACTCCGTCTTCCCCAAGAACTTGACCCCTTGCCTTGAAGAACAGAAGATAAAAGCAGCCAAATATCAGAACGTTCCTGAAGTCAAGAAATTGCCTTGTCCGTAGACCCAATTACTCCAAAGTTCTGCTGGGTTATAAACGTTCTTATGTTGTAAATGTTCTCATGTTATTTGATTTGGCTTATTTTGAAGGATTTACCAGTTCATAGTTCTTCTTTATGTTCAACTACAAGCTTGAAAACTATGAATTGCATGTAGCAAGCACCATGTCTGTAAGATTTGTTGCATCTTACCGGAATATCACTAGAAATGTCATCTCTATTATACAGCTGACCCAAATTGGAAAGGTTGTTAGCAATTTGAACTGCATCCTGGCTTGGAAAATCCTGCAGCCAGCAATAATTTCATTACTCTTGACCACTGATTTTGGTAATTCAATAGGTAGCATTTAATGAACGATAGGTTTCTTCTTCTTATACTAACTACTAATATCATTGAAATGCATGAAATGTTCAGAGCATGATGTACGAGAATATTAATAGTATTGACAGTTAACTCTGGAATGCATCAGTTGAATCTCTAGTCGCTTTCTTTGTATTAAGAAAATTAGCTTAAAAACTGATCTAGAGAATCAGAAGACGAGAGACAATTGAGATCTGCTCAAGTACTCTCAACCTACACGTTGAGGGTCCAAGTCATGTCGGAGAGTAAGTGGGAACACTATTGATCCTGGTCACTTTTAGACCTTGTAATTGTTCAAATTTCACAGGTGAAATACAAACTCCATGACAAATTGACAAAGACTACTCCGAAAAGTTTTTGTTTATGAATCATACTGACTAGGGTTGTGTATCTGTCGGTTCGGTTCGATTTTGAAGTTTATCGGGTTGTCTTATTGATTATCAGTTTGTAGAGATGCTAAACCTTATAGATCCATTAAGATATTGGCTTATCGATTATTGGTTTATCGGTTTTTCATCGTTAACGATTTAACCATTAAGATTTGACACAAAAGAAAAAATATTGAAAATCACTTAGAAACAAGGTAACAAACCAAATAAACCATGCACTTAAGTTCACAAGTTACATCTTGGTCAAAAGTAAACACTTTTACATTGTTGAATAACCAAGTGTTTGAAACAATAAAAAATAAAAGTAGGAAATTAAACTCTAAGTCGAGGACTTTATATACAAAATGGTATAAATGTTATTATTTAATTAACTATCGGTTTATCGGTTAATCCGTTAAGAAAAAACTTCAAACCGTTAAGAACCGATAAGTCGATAACAAAAAAAAATCAAAAACATCATCAAAATCACTAAACCAATAACCCAATACTATAAATTAATAATTTTTTTATTGATTCGGCTTATCGATTTCGATTCGATTTTTAACAGCCTTAATAACTATTGAAAAAGAATAAAGAAGAAGATTCGGAGTGTAAAGGTGTAGAAAGGACGAGGGGGTCACTGTTAGCATTTGCTGTTTGATTAAGATGACAATAAATTCTACACAAAGGTTGGTTACCTAATTGGCTGTATCCAGCTAAGGTTATGGACCCATGCATTAAGCTTTACTATCATCATTAATATTTTATTCGAAAAAGAAGAATTTTATGGCATTACTAACATATTAGATGGTGTTAGGTCTTGGCCATGGGACCCTTCTATTGTTGAAATTAATAGAATTCCCCTCAATTAGTTATATGTATTGTGCGGAAAATATCTTCTTCCATTCGAGCGGCGGAACTACAATCTTCATAAATATTTAAAAGAAGTCGAGAAGATTCAACATTTTAGTGCATACGCATACAAATAAGTCAACAGCCACAGAGTTGTACTTACCAGTGGATTAGCTCTAGACTCAACAATCTCAACATTGTTGTAGTGAAAAGAAGCTGAAATTGCTGCTTGTTGAAGAAGTATGGATCCAATTGAAAGAGTTGGTGCAACCAAACAACCCTGACATCAATGCCAAAATTAAGTAGAATTATTTCTCGGCATAATATATAAACGTGCCCATTGACTTGACCTTAATTGGTCATATGATGAAATTGTTGTGTAAATTAGTAAATCTCACCCTGCACCCTCACCGTGCTGGCCTTCTCGCATAACATAGATAAAGCCATGACAGTTTCTTGCTTAATTCTGGGCACGTAAACAACACTATTCATCCCAAACGCTGTTGCCTATGAAACAAAATTAAATCATCATAAATTTCGCCTTCTCAATTTTCGATTTTGTTAAAGAAGTAATATTACTATTAAGAAAAGATTGGACCTGTTTGACATTGTCGTAAACTGTAGAAGGGTCAGTGAAATCAATGACTACTCCCGTTGCTTTTAACTACAATAATTGAATTTCACAATGACAGAAAGGTCATTTCAAATATTCAATAACATAATTTTTTACATGCTCGGATAGTAAACACCCTTCACCTCCATAACTCTGAGATTTTAGAGCTCCTTCGGAAGGATAAAAAGGTTACCTGGGATATCGAACCCAAGACCATGGTAAGGTCGTTAATTATTGGTATTTCTAGAGGCTCTTCCATGTCACAAATCTGAAATTAATAACACAAATTTTTTGTTACATGTGAATAGTATACACAAATTTTTTTGTTACAAGTGAATAGTGACCTGTCCGATATCTTGTCCAACAAAATTAGAATCAACAGCGCCAGCCAATTCCATTCCTCTAGCTTTAGTGACAGCAATAACGGCAGCTCTGCCAATTTCCTTAGCAGCGCCATTTATGATTACCTTCACATTGTTGTTTAGAGATGATGATGATGATGAGCAACAGATGAATGGCTTCGTCTTTGTAATTTTTTTAGAATTGATAAAGTATGTTTGGCAGCTCAAAACCGCCATGGATATATGATTACAGTCTTTTGGTTACTCTGTTTCTCAAAATTTGGATAAAAAGTTTACTTTTTTGTGTGTTAAAAGATAAGGTTTTTCCTGCCTTTCATTATGTCCTTGTTGGGACGCGCACGTACTTGTTCAATTGGACTCGCCCGCGTAATGGTGATAGTGATTGACAATAGTGGTGATTGCTGTCGTAATGATTGGCGGGGATATTTGTGATTTGTGCGATGAATGTTGATAGATTAACTAAATTAGTTGACTGTCTAAACTTTCATCTTATTGGTGTGAGTTTAATTTTGTACCTTATAATCTCCTTATAATTTTTCGTTTCGTTTTATGATTCATCTCCAATTTTAAAAATATTTTTTTACAAAAAAAATCATTGTGCGTGACTCCGCCATTGGTTGATGGTGGTAGAGAACTAGAGATTGCTGGTGAAGGTGCATAGTCGATGTTGAAGGTAATTGTACGATGATAATGGATAAATTAAAGTAGTAACAAGATATTATATGCATGAATTTTTTTAAATAAATTATGTCTTAATTATTGTACTTTTTTATTCTATCTTAATTATTGTATGATTAATTTATGATATAATACAAATATATCATTAATTTTCTTCTTCTTACATTATTCTTAATTTAATTATTTACAAAGGTTGTTTGTCAATATTTCTGTTATTCAATTAATATATATATGAGTAACTAATATTATGTATAGCTGATAATTCTGAGTAACTAGTCAATACAAAAGTTACAAATCTTGACAGAGGAATTAATAAAAAAGGAAAATGGATATGCGAATGATACCAAATAAATTATTTATATGTTTGTTATATTTTAAAATAATAAATATCTTTGTTGTTAATTCAAGAGACTATAAATATTCTTAAGAGTCAATAATTCAATCTTTTAATGACGTAGCAAGCTACTTGAAAATAATCTCTCCACTTAAGCATTGCTGATTAGGATTCATTACAAGAAAATTGGACCTTTAGCTGCGAAAGAAGTGGTCACAAAATCTTAGATTATTGTCATTAAAGGTTTTCATTGATTTTTAGTATTAGATTCTAAGAATAGTTCCATGTTTTTTTTTCCTAACAGGCACATTATTATCTCTAGAAAATCACAAATGACGTCGATTAAGGAGAATTTTGAAGACACTACATGTTTTTTAATTTCATATCATATGTAAATGCATAAAATGTAAAATAATACATTGTGTAGTAGGAGATTCGAGTTAAAAAGGTAATTTAGGATCTTTTCGTAATAATTTTGAATATTTTTAAATATTGATAGTAAATATATATATTGATTTTAGTAATTTAAGTTGTAATCGAAAATTAATTACTATTTTCTCTTGTTGAAAAATAGATTTTATTAGCTACTTTTAGTTGCCACTAAATATTACTGGCTATTGTAGCCCTCTAATTGACACCTAAAATCATTATTGGCGATATTATTGAATTTTGTGATGATGTAGTCGTTGATGAAGGTCCAATTTATTGTAACAAATCCTACCAAGCAATGCTTAGGTAGATGTATTAGTTCCACATAATTTGTCACATTACTTAAAATTTGTGTCAAACTCTCGAGGATATCTTTGATCTCTTAAATTAATAACAAAAGTATTTTTTATCCAAAAACATAATCCAGGATATAAATAATTTATTTTGTATAATTCAAAAGTAATTACCCCAAGTTAGGTGTGTTAAGGATAGGATCGATATAATCAATGGGAAATACTATCAATTGTAAAAAATATTTTCTCTACTTTTAGTACTAAGGGAAGTTATTTTACTAATTTTTAAGGAATTTAATTTCCGATAGAAAATATATTAATCCTAACATGCGAAACACTGACACACATGTAAATTTATAGATTATTATTATTTGAATATAGAATTGTTTTGTAAATAAATAAAAAATCAAACTTATTAGGAAGGTGGAGGTAATCTCTTTAATTTTTTTAATTAAATAAAGAAAACTGCTAATTTTACAAAACAATTATTTGAACAAAAAGATGTCTTGGAATTTTTCTATATTGAGAAGATGGTAGTGTTCAGTGTTGTTTTTATCAATCTGTCAAGTATAGAAAAGTTTTTTAGGTGGCAATTAATAAAGTGATAGAAACACAAATGGAAAAGCGGAAAATTAGGTCTCGGACTTAATTTATCAGTCGAAAGTTAATTTAAAAGAAGAATAATTATCTAAGCCTTATAATGAATTCATTCATCTCATTAATGATTAACATGAACTTTTATCATTCTTCGAGAAAGTAAAGTTTAAAATAAAAAATAAAAAATTAGAGTGAAACTAATTAAAGGTGCCAACTACTGGAAAGAAAGCTTGAAGAGAACCACATTTTGTATGATATATATAATATATCATCTCAAGAATTGTGACATTATAATGAGTATAAATTTTTCAATTTTAATTACATACGTTGGATATAAAAACAGTTAAACACCCTCCTAAATTATCTTTTTTCCTTTAAAAGCTTGTTATGCGAATTTAAATTATTTAGGTTTTAGTATAATGGGCGAACGTAAAACAAAAAGCATGACAAATTACAATTTTTTTTTAGTTATAATAAAAAGTCTCAAATATGTTTTTTTTTTTAAAAAAAACTATTATCACCTGTACTCAGATTAGGAAAAACAGAAATATAAAAAGATGAAATAGACAGAAAATAAATAATCCGAGTCTATAGAATTCATTGTGATTTCTTAAGAAACTTAATTTCCTCAAATACTTGAGGTTGTAGATTAATTCCTCTAAAGATAAAACAGATTTACTATTGGAGAAGTAGTGGTACCTCAAACTTTAATAATTTTAGCGAACTCAAGAATAGCTACGAGAGCACAAACAGACTCAGTCAATCGACAATTTCATTTGTAAGAAAATGTATTCAATTTTTTTTCAGTGCTTGAAAAATGAGAAATCCCTCCCAATTTATAGCCAATTGCAGTGAAACACCTCTAAAACGACTTAGGTAAAACTAGAGCCTAACACGTGCGTCATGAGGTTTTAAAGTCCTAAAATGGTTTATAATAATGTTTTAAGGCAATTTCTAAAGTCTGGTGATGTTTGGAGGTCAAACGCCCAAGAACGTCTATGACGTTCGAAAGATTTGCCTTGAGACGTGCTTGTAGGTGCACCTTTGCATGTTTTACGTGTTCGTTTCGGTTGAAATTGATTTTAGAGGTCCCTAACATGTACGAGTGTATTTAAGTAGGAAATGCCCGGGCATGACTCTCCAAGGACCAACTTAATGGTCCTTGAGAAGGACCCAACCTTTAAGACAAAAGCTATCAAAACCAGCCCAATCAATGGGAGGCAATTGACACACAGTAGGTCAGTCGATGCCCCGTCGTTTGAGGGTAGGTTGACACTTAGCCTAGGGAGCTTGAGCCCCATTTGTTGAGTCTCTGACCCAATCAACGACTTGCCAGCACGGCTCGTCGATGGGTTTACGCCCTCGTAGATTGAGGCCGTCGATTGACACTTGTAGAATTTTTTTAGGGTCTCGGCCAAGCCTTGGGCATTTTAGGTATTTCATATAATGTTCTAAAAGTTAATTGGATGGTTTCTTAAGGTTATTATGGGTATTTTAAGTAGTTCTATAAGTCTAGAACCCTTAACCAAGTTCATTATTCAAAATCTAAACCCCAAACCCAAAGAAGATCTCTCTAGAACACCATTGAAGCTTAAAGGGAGATTGGAGCTTGGAGCTTGATTCTTCCATCAATTTTCTCTCTGTTTTATCGAAAAATAATTTCGAAAGGAGTTTGTTTCATTTTTAAGGTATTTTCGACTTTTTAGGAGTCGCCACTCAATTTTTAAGAAAAATTAAGAAAACTCATTTCCAAAACAACTTAAACAGAAAAAATCGTTTTGAAAAATATTTTAGGGGGTTCGGGATTCCTATTAGCGTCTTAGGAAGGTGTAAGGCACCTAAGACACTCCGCTTAATACGGTTTTCCAGCGATTAACCTATTTGACTATTTTGCGATTTCGAAGTGGAATCTTTATTATTATTTTCTTAGCCAAACTTCACAATTTTGAAATATTTGTTATTTATCTAGTAATTTGCAAATCTATTCTAAAGTTGAACTTCTTTAAAGTTTTATCCAAACCAAACTTCACTAATTTGAAAAACCGGACTTAGTTTTAAACTTAGTAAAACGGAAGAGCGCCTCGGCGGGGTTGGAGGTTCCTAAGCTTAGACTAACGACATTCAAACAAACATATAAACGAATAATAAAAGGAGAGAGAGAGAGAGAGAGAGAGAGGGGGATTTTAGGTCCAAACTCGGGTTCTGTTCGCCTTGACCGAGTTTTGGACCCACCTGTTTTTTGGGGCTTTGACCCATCTTTCCACCTTTCCTAATCTAGACATAAAAATACAAGAAAATAAAACAACAAGAGCTTATGCCCATTACAAACAAAATACAAGAAAGTAAATAAAAATCCAATTTCGCCTTCTTCGATTGCTTCAATCTTCGATCATTTTTGCATTGTCCTTGGCTCTACTCGATGACAGGAAAATGTGAGTCTTTGCGACTCTCTCGAAATGCGAGGAGGGAGAGTTCATATAGAACTCAAGCAGATTTTACATGCAACAAAAAAAAAATAATAATAATAAAATAAAATAAAAATAAAAAATAACAAATAAATAAAAATAAATAAAAAAATGAGAAGACATAATAAACAAAACAAACTATGAACTAGATTAATTTTACAAACCGTTAAGCGATAAGCAAAACCCAGAACTAACGAATAAATTGTTAATAACTAACTCGGATTAAAATGTTTCTACTAACCCATTTTAATTTTTTCGGAGAACTAAGCTAATAACACATATGATTTTCCAATATACTTCACTTGTGATTAGAAAAGGCTATGCACAAAACAAAAGTAGGCATGCTACACAATCATGTTACTACCTAATCATATTAAATTCCAACAAGATAATATAATGGAAAATAAAGGAAATGCACTTCAATCACCTTTATTAAAGTGAAGGCCAACCAACATTATTTAAATGGGTTTGATGCAATACTAACAATGGACACACGACATTATTCCTACAAAAACCGACAGACTATTATTCTATTTTTTTTTAATTATTATTTTTTTAAAATTTTTTTTTCTAGACCTTCAAACGAACAGCTCCCATGAAACATACACCATTTTTATTTACGGAGCTGCCTTACTCATCCTGAGACAAAACATTTATGGCTTTATTGATGATAGACTACAAGGACTTGAAGCACACAGGAAGAAACCTTACGGAAGCTAGGTGCGAAACAGAATGCCAAAGGAAGACAACTAATATTCAAGCCAAGGCTCTCCAAGAACGGAACAAAGCCAAGATCAATACGATAAGATCTATACCTCGGCAAACTTGTAATAACAGAAAGCAACACAAGGCGAGCAAACGTAACGAGACAGACCATAACACACGATACATCGTCGAGCAAGCAAGGCGCAACAACTCATCTCTACAGTCAACAAAGACCACATTTTCTAGTTCAGTTTAGAAAGCTGATAAGAATGTAAAGTGTACCTTCTTTGAGGCAGCGGAACAGGGACGATACGAGCGAGGGAGGGTGCTTCCACCGTGAACTTAGTGTCTCAAACGCAAGCTTGAAGGGACTGGTGTCACCGGAATGAGGTCACAATATCTCAATCGAAACTGAAACGAAACTCTATTTTTGAACACCCCACGTTCAAAAATTCCTAAAGCTCTGTCGACTTCTCTCTGAAACGAAGAAGAAGGATAACTTTCGACCTCCAGAATTTCTGATCTCCAAATTTCCAACCTAAAAAAAATCGCTCTTTTCTTCCCCCCCCCTTTTCGACGTCGAGGGGTGGGCTTATATCGAAAGGGGATTTTGGTTTTCCCGATGAGGGAGGGAGCGTGGGAGTTGCGGGAGTTTTGAGGATGTTGTCGCGCATGAGGGGGGCGTGGGCGTGACCTCTGTTTTTCCTGGGTTTTGTCGCGAGGAAAAGGGTCACACGAGGGGGAGAGAAAAGGAGAGAGGGACGCGTGAAGGATGACGAGGTCGTGGGGGAGACGCGAGAAAGAGGGCGTGGGGGGGCAACGCGGTTTCTGGGCTCTGTTTGCTGTTCTGGCAGCGTGAGGGAGGGAAAGAGAGGAGAGAGAGCGTGGGGAGAGAACGCGGAGAGAGGGGTTGTCGCGTGAGGGGCTGGGTTTTTGCTTTCCTCCATTTTTTCCTGGGAAATGGCGTTTTTCTGTTCTGGGAATTATGGGGAGAGAAAGGGGAAGGAATTGGGAATTTGGGTCGGGTTAAGAGGTTATTGGGATGGGTTATGGGTCGGAGCGGGTCGAGGGGTAAGGGCTGGGTCGGAGGGTAATTAGAAAGGAAGGTTGGGCCTAGGCGTTGGGCTGGAAATTGGGCTTGGGTTTAATTTAGTGGGTGTTTAAATATGTATTGGGCCATCTGAGAATAAATGGGCCGTTGACTATTGGGTCCAAATTCAGTTCTTCAAAAAGGATTAAAGGAAAAGAGTTAAATTAACATGAACAAATCGATTTAAAACAAAATGAATTCGATATAAATTTATTGACGAGCTTATTTATTTAGTAATATAACTATAAAAATAACAAGAGTGATTTAAATTAAACTAGTTTAATAAAAGATGTATATTTTGATGGTTTTTTGGGATAAGCATAATATATACTACTTATATACATAATTATGTAATATATATATATATATATATATATATATATATATATATATATATATATATATATATATATATATATATATATATATATATATATTATCCAAAGTTATATTACTATTCTTTTTATATATTTTTTTTTTTAATTTTCGCAAGATTTATAAAACTAATTAACTTGAATAATTTGGAAAACTTACGAAGCTCGATAATTAATTTATACCGATGCGGGTCAAAAATTGGGTGTCAACAGCTGTCCCTCATTTTACTTGGGTTGATGCAAGCAACTCGAGGAAAATAAAATTGACCAAACCAATTTTGACCAACCCCATTCGTTTTTTATTTATTTATTTATTATTATTATTATTATTTTTTTTTTAGGAAGGTTTTGACAAATAGTTTAGGAATTATGGCCGAACCCTTGAAACGGGTTTCCTACATATCTCAGGCTATATGAGAATTCAGGCCACTTGTAGTTCGACAAGCTTGATTTACCGCACGATTTGAAAGAATCAAAAGCCACCTCGACACCAAATTATGAAGGTATCGAAATGCTCGAGAATAGAATTCGAGAGCGAATGTTGGAATACAGCCGAGCTTCAACATTGAATTCGCCTACATATCCTTATACTTTGGGAATCAGGCTGTGTGTAGTTCGACTCCATCGGTGGAAAAGAAAATCTATTATGCCAGATGACCTTTGGTTCTGGACAAGTGACAAATTAAACGAGTATGAAAAGGAGGCTTGTAACCTCTTAGCCATGAATGTGGCGCGCTTCACACCCATAATTAAGAGTCTACACGGGTATAATTTCAAAGCTCTTGACGCATTGTCACTCAGATTGGAAACTTGATTCCGATAAAACAAAACTTTCGGATGCGAGACAGAACACTGACGGAACTAAAGAAAACCCCGCATGCTTCGAGAGGATGGTTCGATTGTGGTGGAAGTCGCTCTTCTGCTCGCGTCCTAAGAGTCTGACATTCCTCTTCGGACTGTGTCCCAGTTCGCTGCTAAGAAAAAGTTCCACGTTGTGCTGCATCCTTTTTGATGTCGTCCGCACCTGTGGTTTTGGAGAATTCATCCTTTTGGATGCTCTCGACAAAGACTGAGATAAAACTCGTCAGCTTAAAAAATGCAATTAGAATGGGAGACAGTGTCTTTTTACCATGTCGACACTTTATTGTTCTCCTCAATGTTTGACGCCGACTCGATCGGTCTGACGTCATGCAAATAAAGCTTATGCCTTGTGTTTTGTAAATAAAATCTTCAATATACTCTTCATTTAAATATGAATGGCCCTCTTGGCAGTATGAATATGAATGGCCCTCTTGGCAGTATGAATATGAATGGCCCTCTTGGCGGTATGAATATGAATGGCCCTCTTGGCGGTATGAATATGAATGGCCCTCTTGGCGGTATGAATATGAATGGCCCTCTTGGCGGTATGAATATGAATGGCCCTCTTGGCGGTATGAATATGAATGGCCCTCTTGGCGGTATGAATATGAATGGCCCTCTTGGCGGTATGAATATGAATGGCCCTCTTGGCGGTATGAATATGAATGGCCCTCTCGGCAATATATAAATCTGACGAGGCATGAAATCTTCTCGTCGTGCATAAATTCCAGCGAGGTATAAATCCTTCTCGCGGTATATAAATTTGACGAGGCATGAAATCTTCTCGTCATGCATAATTATTGACTTGCGATGCATGATTTCCGCAATGCATGATTTTTCGCGATCTATGATTTCTGCGAGGTATAAAGTCTTCTCGCGATGCATGATTCTTGCGACGTATAAAGTCTTCTCGCAATGTATAAATTTGACGAGGTATGAAGCCTTTTCGTCATGCATAATTATTGACTCGCGATGCATGATTTCCGCGATGCGTGAATATTTATATCGTCTGCGTTGATAATAACAGCAAAACGACCTCCAAATAATATACCGACTTGATCGATAATAACAAATAGTAATAAAATAACTATCTCTTCTGGGGTAATGCATCGTCTTGATTGACAATGATTATCTTGCCTTGATAATGTAATGCAAATAGCATCCTTTACGGAAATCGTGAAATCTTCGTAGAGATTCTTGTTTGATTCACCTTTGAATCTGGCTAGGCACTCTTCGTGAATTTCATATTGTTGGGAACTACTTGAAATAAACAAACCACATTCCCAAATAAGTGATATAACATGCTTCATGTTCTCAGTAAAATTACTGATTTTGATATAGTTCTCTCCTCTTTGGAGTTCTTTGTAACAAGCTAGTTAGCTCAATAATTATCCAACTGTAACGAGGTGGATGCTTGATAATATTCCAACTGTAACGAGGTGGATGCTCTATAATAGTCCATCTGTAACGAAGTTGATAGCTCGATAATATTCCAACTGTAACGAGATGGATGGCTCGATAATATTCCATCTGAATCAAAAATAGAAACCTGAAATGGAAAAGCACATACACGAACCACTTATGGGGTGGATCGCCCAACAAACTATATGCTAATGTCTTTGATTGGCCAATCAAAACACATAATCCACTTACGGGGTGGATACCCGACAAATTCGAAATATGACTCTGACATATTCAAGAAACAAAGTAAGACGAAATTACTACGCGACAAACAAACTAGATTGACGTTTATGCACGTCGCGACTATGATTCTGTTCTTTACAAGAAAGAATTATCGAGGTGAATGACTTAACTCATTCACAAGAAAAATAAAGACACTCTCGTCTTCTTCGATAAACTCAGCAGAATTTGAGTTTGTTGCAGTTATTTCTAATCATTTATCGAAAACTTGTAACAATTCGATAATTTGACTGTCAAGGAGATATTATGGTCACCACCATCTTTCTGATGTGATGGATTCGGCGAATTCCCTTGCAACACTTCTAAGTTAGTGTCACTTTGATCATCTTCCAATTTGATGTCGCTTTAACATACGACTTGATCTGGACTATCACCTGCAAAGCTCGACACCAAACATTAGTATCGATGATGAAGTAAAGAATAACAGTAAAGTTGATGAACTAAATTGAGTCATTTGGCTTATCCAGATTAGGCTATGATGAGTCCAACGATAACTTTTATCATGACTCGTAACTTGCAATCCTCCTACACTTTCTTTCTTGCAACTTTGAAAGAACCTATCAGTGTTCGGCCTTAATATTCCTGCAAGATAAAAAGAAACTCGTTTATCACTTGAGGCAATATAAAGAAAATAGAGATAAAAATGAGATTGAAGATTTTCTAGGTTTCGTTGACGAGTCCACGACGGGTGCAAGCGACGCCCTTTGTCATTCATGACAGCTTTGTATAGCCATTTTGTGACTTCAATGTTCCTGCATCCAAAGAAAAATTCTTAGTTTGAAGGACTGATCTGTGTCGGCCTTGTCTCCATACTCCTTCCTGCAGTTGGCTTACACGCCCGCCTGTCCTTTATATGAGATATTTGATGGAATTTTTGAGGACCCTCCTCAAAATTTGTCCCGATCTAGTATATAAGAACTCTCATAACTTGCGCTGTTAACTTTGAGGTTGCTCATTCTGGAATTTTGAGGCCCCTCCTCAAAATTCGTCCCAATTTACCTCAATAAGTAACAAATGACATTTGTGGAATTTTTGAGATCATCTCAAAAATTCTGTCCCAGTTGCAAACTAGATTGTAGTAGTTTTGAGATCCACCCAAAGCTAACTCCGTAGAATTTTGGTCTTCTGTCTTGACTTGTTAAAGGAGTCCAACTTCAAATGAATTTTTGAGATCCTCTCAAAAATTCTGTCCCAGTTTCCATTATGAAGAGTGATGGAAATCTTACTGGGTATATGACCGAGCCGGTGTGGCGCCTACGTATCCCGTTGGAAAAGGAATCAGGTCAAACGTAGTTCCCCCTCAGGGGTTAAACAAAATAGAAAGTTTTGATGAAGAAACGTCCGAGGCCGACATAGGCCGCCTACGTATCTCATTTTTGAGAATTCAGGTCGAACGTAGTTCCAAACAAGAAATGTGCGGTACATTTTCAAAAGAAAGGTAACGAAACTTCATATGCAAAATTTGGCCAATGTTGGGCATTCTTTTTCTTGAATAAATATCTTCAAATGACTCTGTTTAGAAATATCTTGTACTCACTCTTGAGCATCCAATATGTCACCCATTCAGGTGGTTTCCTCAATATTGATCAAGTTGTTGTTGATCATGCTTTGTATCTTGTGCTTCAGAGTCGAACAATTCTCTGTGTCGTGTCCAACGGCTCCTGAATGATAATCACATGTGTGGTCAGCTCTGTAAAATTTTCCCGAAGGATTGGCTGGTCTTCCTTCTATAGGATAGAGCATACCCATTGCTTTCAACCTTTCATAAAGTTGAGTTTGAGATTCCCTTAATGGTGTAAATACTTTAGGGGCCTTTCTGAATTTTGGGCGAGGAAATTTTTCCTGATTGACATTATGGTTTTGATGTTTCCTTTGAGAAGCTGACCTCATATGGGTAGCCGCGATCATACTTACCTCCTCCACTTTTCCTTTTGATTTATCCATATCACTGATTCTAGCAGATTTTCCATTAGATCGCAATGTGGTAAGTTTGGTGACCTTTCCAGTCTTGAAACCATCCTCCAAAGCTTCTCCCACTTTGACAATCTCGACAAACTTTTGTCCCATCATACACAACATTCTTTCATAGTACTCAGGCTCTTGAGTACGAATGAACATTTCCGTGATCTCACGTTCGGACATTGGAGGTTGAACTCTCGCGGCCTCTTTTCTTCAGCGAAAAGCGTACTCTCGATAATTTTTTGTAGACTTCTGTTTGATCTTCTCCAAGTAGTAGCGATCTGGGGCATCTTCTACGTTATGTCCAAATCTTTCCGTGAAATCCTTTGCGAGTGCATTCCAACTTTTCCATTGTTTCAGCTTCTGTGATGTAAGCCACTCCAGAGCTTCTCCACTTAGACTTTGGCCGAAGAGACGCATCAATAATGCTTCATTTTTGCCACCCCCACGAGTTGATCACGATAAACTTTCAGATGTGTTAGAGGATTTCCTGTCCCGTTAAAAGAGACAAACTTTGGCACTTTGAACCCTTCTGGGAGGTCGAGATTCGGATGGATGCATAAATCCTTATAGCTCAATCCACCGACTTCGAAAATATAGTGCAACTCCTTCATGGCTTTCTTGATCTCTTCTTTCATGTTCACCTTGACTACCTCTTCTTTTAACCTCCACTCTCTCTCCTGTTCTTTACAGTGATCAAGTTCGGAACAGTTGGCGTTTGGTTCATTTGAAGTTGGGATTTGGAAAGTAGTCTTTTGAGGTATGGGTGGAACAATGGAGGGATTCTGGGTATTTTGAGTGGCCTGATAATTTTGGGGGAAAGTTTGAGGATCGGCATTTTGGTTTTGAAAATAGGGGAAGGTTTGAGCATTGTTCGTATTTTGGTTTTGAGGGAGATGGAGGATTTGAAGGTTAGTATTTTGTGGATATTGTGGTACTTGACACGATGTGGTGGCGTGACGGGGATTGGGGATAGTTGAGTCAATGGTAAGAGGATTTTGAGTGGGATTAGAGAGAATGTTCTGAACTTGTTCCGCGTTTGAGGGAGGAAAGTGGAGTGGAGGTCTTCCATATCTTAGAGGGTCAAAGGATGAAACTGGATTAGACCCATCTTGTATTCTTTGCATTTTGACCCTCATTTCGGCAATCTGTTGTATCAACTGCATAATCAATTCATTTTTGTCGGCGGCGGCGGGTTGGGCCACGGCAACATTATTCATGTCAATCTCCTCATTGTTATCCCCCATTGCTGTCTTTTCCTTTTGCAAATTTGCGGGGAAGGAATCTTTAGAGGCCTTAGACCTTGTGAAATGCGGACCAACACAGATCAGTTTTATATACCTGACAAATGAAAAAAACTCAAAAGACCAATATGTTAGTGTCTGGAGGTGGTAAATAATACAAGATATCACATATAGGTGAAAACACGTAAGAGTTGCTTTATCCGGAGATAAACTGGCTCACAAATATAGAGAAGCCAATAACAAAAAAAAAATAAAAATGGTTAGATAGACAGGAATTTGTCTACTTGACTTTTGGGATTAGTGAATAAAAATGTCGACTTGAGTCGAGACAAAGTTGGCGGTATCTTTCATTACCGTACTTTGATTTTTGATTGAGATGTAACTCTAATTTCCTTGTAAGAGTCGAAAAAGATAAAATTTCTCAAAATTCTTTTGATTCGAAATGATGAATCTTTTTCTGATACGAGAGCAGTATTTTTTTTTATTATTTTTTTTTTTTTGAAACTAAAGACTCGAAGAATATTCGGACACACTTTTGATAGTGACTTGATATTTGTGCCTAGGGTTCTAAAAACAATTTGAAGAAGGGTGAGCAAGGGTATCTCCGGATAAACAACATATTCACATAAGCAGTTATAACAAATATTGCGCGTTCTAAACAGATATGTGACCCTTTTGCGCCAAGGGTAGGCCTAGCGATTTGAGGAATGTATACGTCCTTCAAATTTGAACACATAAGTATGAACGTCCATTTAGGCCGTGGGCCATTTTGGACTCAAGGTGGTCTTTTCTAATGAGCCCAACACTCCTTGGGTGTTGGGTCGTCTTAGGCCAATGCGCTATTTTTCGGGATTGAGTTTCGCTCTTTCCTAGTTTGACTAAGAGTGGGTTGTATTTCGATTGGAATGGGTAACCCAAGCGGACTACTTGAGCTGGGACAATTAACGATCGTTGACTATCAAGTAGTCAACTACACTCGTCAGAGTGCCCCGAGAAGATTTTTGGTTAACGAACGACTGCGAACCCGCATAATCGTCCTTTAGTGGAAATGTAATAAGTGTCGTTTGACGGAAGTATATATGTTATGCATGCAACAGCTTAAAAGCTAAAGTATTTAAACACTTAAACAATTAATCACAAATAATTAAACATGTTAATCTTAGGGTTAGAATCCTCCAAACTCCCCAGCGGAGTCGCCATTTCTGTTTTATCGAAAAATAATTTCGAAAGGAGTTTGTTTCATTTTTAAGGTATTTTCGACTTTTTAGGAGTCGCCACTCAATTTTTAAGAAAAATTAAGAAAACTCATTTCCAAAACAACTTAAACAGAAAAAATCATTTTGAAAAATATTTTAGGGGGTTCGGGATTCCTATTAGCGTCTTAAGAAGGTGTAAGGCACCTAAGACACTCCGCTTAATATGGTTTTCCAGCGATTAACCTATTTGACTATTTTGCGATTTCGAAGTGGAATCTTTATTATTATTTTCTTAGCCAAACTTCACAATTTTGAAATATTTGTTATTTATCTAGTAATTTGCAAATCTATTCTAAAGTTGAACTTCTTTAAAGTTTTATCCAAACCAAACTTCACTAATTTGAAAAACCGTTTTTAGGACTTAGTTTTAAACTTAGTAAAACGGAAGAGCGCCTCGGCGAGGTTGGAGGTTCCTAAGCTTAGACTAACGACATTCAAACAAACATATAAACAAATAATAAAAGGAGAGAGAGAGAGAGAGAGAGGGGGGGGATTTTAGGTCCAAACTCGGGTTCTGTTAGCCTTGACCGAGTTTTGGACCCACCTATTTTTTGGGGCTTTGACCCATCTTTCCACCTTTCCTAATCTAGACATAAAAATACAAGAAAATAAAACAACAAGAGCTTATGCCCATTACAAACAAAATACAAGAAAGTAAATAAAAATCCAATTTCGCCTTCTTCGATTGCTTCAATCTTCGATTGCTTCAATCTTCGATTGCTTCAATCTTCGATCATTTTTGCATTGTCCTTGGCTCTACTCGATGATAGGAAAATGTGAGTCTTTGCGACTCTCTCGAAATGCGAGGAGGGAGAGTTCATATAGAACTCAAGCAGATTTTACATGCAACAAAAAAAAAAATAAAAAAATAATAATAAAATAAAATAAAAATAAAAAATAAAAAATAAATAAAAATAAATAAAAAAATGAGAAGACATAATAAACAAAACAAACTATGAACTAGATTAATTTTACAAACCGTTAAGCGATAAGCAAAACCCAGAACTAACGAATAAATTGTTAATAACTAACTCGGATTAAAATGTTTCTACTAACCCATTTTAATTTTTTCGGAGAACTAAGCTAATAACACATATGATTTTCCAATATACTTCACTTGTGATTAGAAAAGGCTATGCACAAAACAAAAGTAGGCATGCTACACAATCATGTTACTACCTAATCATATTAAATTCCAACAAGATAATATAATGGAAAATAAAGGAAATGCACTTCAATCACCTTTATTAAAGTGAAGGCCAACCAACAATATTTAAATGGGTTTGATGCAATACTAACAATGGACACACAACATTATTCCTACAAAAACCGACAGACTATTATTCTATTTTTTTATTATTATTATTATTTTTTTTAATTTTTTTTTTCTAGACCTTCAAACGAACAGCTCCCATGAAACATACACCATTTTTATTTACGGAGCTGCCTTACTCATCCTGAGACAAAAAATTTATGGCTTTATTGATGATAGACTACAAGGACTTGAAGCACACAGGAAGAAACCTTACGGAAGCTAGGTGCGAAACAGAATGCCAAAGGAAGACAACTAATATTCAAGCCAAGGCTCTCCAAGAACGGAACAAAGCCAAGATCAATACGATAAGATCTATACCTCGGCAAACTTGTAATAACAGAAAGCAACACAAGGCGAGCAAACGTAACGAGACAGACCATAACACACGATACATCGTCGAGCAAGCAAGGCGCAACAACTCATCTCTACAGTCAACAAAGACCACAGTTTCTAGTTCGGTTTAGAAAGCTGATAAGAATGTAAAGTGTACCTTCTTTGAGGCAGCGGAACAGGGACGATACGAGCGAGGGAGGGTGCTTCCACCGTGAACTTAGTGTCTCAAACGCAAGCTTGAAGGGACTGGTGTCACCGGAATGAGGTCACAATATCTCAATCGAAACTGAAACGAAACTCTATTTTTGAACACCCCACGTTCAAAAATTCCTAAAGCTCTGTCGACTTCTCTCTGAAACGAAGAAGAAGGATAACTTTCGACCTCCAGAATTTCTGATCTCCAAATTTCCAACCTAAAAAAAATCGCTCTTTTCTTCCCCCCCTTTTCGACGTCGAGGGGTGGGCTTATATCGAAAGGGGATTTTGGTTTTCCCGATGAGGGAGTTTTTTATTATTATTATTATTTTTTTTAATTTTTTTTTTCTAGACCTTCAAACGAACAGCTCCCATGAAACATACACCATTTTTATTTACGGAGCTGCCTTACTCATCCTGAGACAAAACATTTATGGCTTTATTGATGATAGACTACAAGGACTTGAAGCACACAGGAAGAAACCTTACGGAAGCTAGGTGCGAAACAGAATGCCAAAGGAAGACAACTAATATTCAAGCCAAGGCTCTCCAAGAACGGAACAAAGCCAAGATCAATACGATAAGATCTATACCTCGGCAAACTTGTAATAACAGAAAGCAACACAAGGCGAGCAAACGTAACGAGACAGACCATAACACACGATACATCGTCGAGCAAGCAAGGCGCAACAACTCATCTCTACAGTCAACAAAGACCACAGTTTCTAGTTCGGTTTAGAAAGCTGATAAGAATGTAAAGTGTACCTTCTTTGAGGCAGCGGAACAGGGACGATACGAGCGAGGGAGGGTGCTTCCACCGTGAACTTAGTGTCTCAAACGCAAGCTTGAAGGGACTGGTGTCACCGGAATGAGGTCACAATATCTCAATTGAAACTGAAACGAAACTCTATTTTTGAACACCCCACGTTCAAAAATTCCTAAAGTTCTGTCGACTTCTCTCTGAAACGAAGAAGAAGGATAACTTTCGACCTCCAGAATTTCTGATCTCCAAATTTCCAACCTAAAAAAAATCGCTCTTTTCTTCCCCCCCCCCTTTCGACGTCGAGGGGTGGGCTTATATCGAAAGGGGATTTTGGTTTTCCCGATGAGGGAGGGAGCGTGGGAGTTGCGGGAGTTTTGAGGATGTTGTCGCGCATGAGGGGGGCGTGGGCGTGACCTCTGTTTTTCCTGGGTTTTGTCGCGAGGAAAAGGGTCACACGAGGGGGAGAGAAAAGGAGAGAGGGACGCGTGAAGGATGACGAGGTCGTGGGGGAGACGCGAGAAAGAGGGCGTGGGGGGGCAACACGGTTTCTGGGCTCTGTTTGCTGTTCTGGCAGCGTGAGGGAGGGAAAGAGAGGAGAGAGAGCGTGGGGAGAGAACGCGGAGAGAGGGGTTGTCGCGTGAGGGGCTGGGTTTCTGCTTTCCTCCATTTTTCCTGGGAAATGGCGTTTTTCTGTTCTGGGAATTGTGGGGAGAGAAAGGGGAAGGAATTGGGAATTTGGGTCGGGTTAAGAGGTTATTGGGATGGGTTATGGGTCGGAGCGGGTCGAGGGGTAAGGGCTGGGTCAGAGGGTAATTAGAAAGGAAGGTTGGGCCTAGGCGTTGGGCTGGAAATTGGGTTTGGGTTTAATTTAGTGGGTGTTTAAATATGTATTGGGCCATCTGAGAATAAATGGGCCGTTGACTATTGGGTCCAAATTCAGTTCTTCAAAAAGGATTAAAGGAAAAGAGTTAAATTAACATGAACAAATCGATTTAAAACAAAATGAATTCGATATAAATTTATTGACGAGCTTATTTATTTAGTAATATAACTATAAAAATAGCAAGAGTGATTTAAATTAGACTAGTTTAATAAAAGATGTATATTTTGATGGTTTTTTGGGATAAGCATAATATATACTACTTATATACATAATTATGTAATATATATATATATATATATATATATATATATATATATATATATATATATATATATATATATATATATATATATATTATCCAAAGTTATATTACTATTCTTTTTATATATTTTTTTTTATTTTTTTAATTTTCGCAAGATTTATAAAACTAATTAACTTGAATAATTTGGAAAACTTACGAAGCTCGATAATTAATTTATACCGATGCGGGTCAAAAATTGGGTGTCAACAGCTGTCCCTCATTTTACTTGGGTTGATGCAAGCAACTCGAGGAAAATGAAATTGACCAAACCAATTTTGACCAACCCCATTCGTTTTTTTTTTATTTATTTATTATTATTATTATTATTATTTTTTTTTAGGAAGGTTTTGACAAATAGTTTAGGAATTATGGCCGAACCCTTGAAACGGGTTTCCTACATATCTCAGGCTATATGAGAATTCAGGCCACTTGTAGTTCGACAAGCTTGATTTACCGCACGATTTGAAAGAATCAAAAGCCACCTCGACACCAAATTATGAAGGTATCGAAATGCTCGAGAATAGAATTCAAGAGCGAATGTTGGAATACAGCCGAGCTTCAACATTGAATTCGCCTACATATCCTTATACTTTGGGAATCAGGCTGTGTGTAGTTCGACTCCATCGGTGGAAAAGAAAATCTATTATGCCAGATGACCTTTGGTTCTGGACAAGTGACAAATTAAACGAGTATGAAAAGGAGGCTTGTAACCTCTTAGCCATGAATGTGGCGCGCTTCACACCCATAATTAAGAGTCTACACGGGTATAATTTCAAAGCTCTTGACGCATTGTCACTCAGATTGGAAACTTGATTCCGATAAAACAAAACTTTCGGATGCGAGACAGAACACTGACGGAACTAAAGAAAACCCCGCATGCTTCGAGAGGATGGTTCGATTGTGGTGGAAGTCGCTCTTCTGCTCGCGTCCTAAGAGTCTGACATTCCTCTTCGGACTGTGTCCCAGTTCGCTGCTAAGAAAAAGTTCCACGTTGTGCTGCATCCTTTTTGATGTCGTCCGCACCTGTGGTTTTGGAGAATTCATCCTTTTGGATGCTTTCGACAAAGACTGAGAGAAAACTCGTCAGCTTAAAAAAATGCAATTAGAATGGGAGACAGTGC